>OY856411.1:870350956-870950956 GCA_963693085.1 Alisma plantago-aquatica | reverse complement strand
CCACCTATCCTAATCAACTTGATAAAACCCAAATTTCTTTTCTCACTTGTTAATACTAGTCTAGTTTAATTACTTTAGCTTAACTTAGTCACTTTCTTGGTTTTGTTCTCTAGTGTTAATTTAGGTCCTTGCTCTTGTTAGTGGTTAGCTTAGCTCCTCAGTTGCTTCTTGCTTGTTTAGTCTAGTGTAGCTTGATCTTGCCTTTGCTTAGCTAGTTTGTCAACTTAGTTTGTTAATTTGCCTGTTCAAGATAACTTAGGTTTAATTCTGCCTTACTTGCTCAAATAGAGTAATCAACAACCAAACCCTTTTAAAACCATCAAACCCTAATCTCCTCACTAGGAACATTGCCCACACTAAACCAAACTCTAGTGCCCCCTCTATCCCTGTGGACCAGCCCCTTATCTTGCCAATCACCTATACTACAACAGTACCCTGTACGCTTGTGGGCGATCTGTTTAGTTTTTGTGATCTACTGGGTTAGTACCAATATAAATATCAAAATGATCCCTCCCATGTGCTCCAACCTCGTGGGGTGCATCTAGTCGAGTCAAATCGGCTAGCGTGTGGCACCTCTAGTGAAAGCACACCAATTATTAAATTCAATGATAACATTATCAAGATGAAGTTTTTCCACCATGATAACTGCTAAGTTAATATCAGAAAGCTTCTAGTGAACCACATGTGTCTATAGTATTTCCTTGACTCATTAGCCAGTTGCCTCTTGAATCCCTAGCAATTGCTACCACATCTGCCTTTCTCTTCTTCATTCTTGCACCAATGTTGATTTTAGTCCATCCCGACTCAAGAAGTTTTCAATGAGTAGTCCTTTTTTCCCTACTTCCACACATCATCACAGTACATGCTAGGGAATTGTTCACGACTTCCTTGAGAATGAAGTTAAGTTAATGGTTTGTGGGCATGACTAATGCATTGGTTTCGACTCACTTTTCACATGCTATTTGTCACAACCCAATGTTCAGAACGTAGCTAAGTAGAAGGAAAAGGTATCAGTGAAACACTACAATCAGGATATGTGGGCATGATTATAACATCATTCACCCTATTTGAGCCCACTTCAATATTATGTGGTGAATGTGTAGTTTTACCACTCTATGATGTTTTTATGTTCAAATTAATTTAGGGTTCCTTCATATGATGAGTTAAGCATGTGGATCATTTTAATGATTTTTAGGTTTAAGAGAAAAATGATATGAGAAATGGGGACTTTTGTGAAATTTGACCGATTTTGATATTCAAAAATTTAGAATATAATTTTCGGAACATAATGATGTTTATTAGATGGTGGTAAATAATGGTTTGAATTTGGTTAAATTTAGAGTTCTTTGATTATGTAAACACTACGAATGAGGATACATGATAAGTTTAATATTCTTGAATTATGGAGGAAAAATAAGGATCTTGGCTTTTTCACACAATAATTAAGAACGTCAATTATTAGTTTAAAAGTAAACTATGACACAAGGAGGTTCTATAGATTAGAATTGGTACACTTTACTTATAAGAAGTTGAGGAAGGGAGTACCCCATATCTATTTTTATTTTTTGTCTTTTGTTGTTGAACCAACATTTAATTATGGGTCTTTCATTAAAATATACGCATGCATGTGGAAGCCTGATGACTGGTTACAAATATAAATAAAATAGCACACCTCCTTCCTTGTTAAGGCACAACCTTCTCCTAAGTAGGGGGTTTCCCTTCCTTATTTGAGATTCTATATTCCACATGGATTTAAAAATAGGTCTAGACCGCATGCTAATCAGACTCCATAGATGATATGCATCCCAGGATATATTAAAGATAGACCTATGTAGCATCCGATCAAGTTGTTTGATCAAACATCAATAGCCTAGATTGGTACCAAAGGTATATTCTTGTAAAATTCATATCTTTTAGTGTGGGAGTCAGAATAAAGAAAACAAGATACCGTTAGAAAGATATTAAGTAGTATGTTTCTATACAATTACTAGTTGGAGGGCATTGGTGACTTATTAGGTGAAATATTTTATGCAAGGAAATAGGTATAATTACGATGTTGATGCAATATATTTTGATATGAACATAGGAATTTGATGAAACAAGTTTTTCAGATTATATTTTGAAGTCCGGATTAAGAATTTAAGGTCTAATGTGTATAGTTTGAGAACACTTTATCGCATCTGTTTGATACGAATACAGTAATGATCATAGAAATCTCCTATGGTACCTACTGGTATGTCAAAATCTGATTGGTTAATAATTTTAGGTCTGATGTGCATGGTTTGATGTGTATATTTTATTTTGTTAACTTTGCACATTAGGGGTATTTTGGTAGTTTGAGGTGCCCAATTATGAAGGAGAATGTAGAGAAATTTTCTAAAAATCTTTGAGGAACGAGTAATCATAATACTATTGTATTTGGGTTTTGATATTAGAGAAGCTAGTATTATGATTTAATTGACAATTTTGATTACTCGATAATATTAAGAGTAATCTAAATATGAGGATATGAAATATTTTGAGGTATCATTATCATATAAGAGTTTATTATAGGATTGAATGATGTGTATGACAATTAAAGAAACTTAAAATAGAAATGAAGATCTATATAGTCTATTAGGGTAACCTAGGCTTTCGAGATATGGTTTTGATATAAGTATATCAAAATTATTTTTAGGAACGCTATAAATTGAAAAAGATTTCAATGTATATGAAAGGTTTAATCAACCTCGGGAGAAATTTTATGGGTTAATACAATTTCTATAAGTGGTCCATGCACTTTGAACATAATATTGGATGCTTATATGTTATTGTGTACAATGTACGTGTTATAATGTGAATGTGTTATTCATGCTATGGTTTATTGATTAAAATTAAAAGTTAATGGATAAATGGAATCTTTTTTACTATTTATTTTCAAGAATCATCATATCACATCATATTCATGTTTAAGAGCAAGAGTAAATAGTATTCAAGAGTAAAGAGTAAAGAGTAAAGAGAAAAGATAATGAATGAACCTTATATAAGATCCTCATCATGGGCTTTCCTAGCATACAGTGTATTCTGGTATGAATTATGGGCTTTCCCAACATACATAGCACTTCGGTGCAAAGCCAAGAGGCACTTCGGTGCATAATTTGAGGATTCTTATATAAGTCAAATAAAAGATGATGATAAAATGCAAAGTTTATTTTCATCAATTTTAATGTTATCTCTTCAAAGTAAATGTTATTTCTGTATTATAATATGTTTGATTCCACTTATAAAATTTTTTATGCATGGTTGGGGGTGTGATGTCCACAAGAGAGGAGCAACATCAGGATAGAACCAAATGAAGATCAGCTTAACGAATAGATCAAGATTTTCCAAAGATTTTCTTGGTGGGGTGCCATCTACAATGGAAGATCCTAATGTTTATAACGAATTTCATGTATGTCATAGATTATGTTTAATGATGTTTGGTTTGGCTAGTTTCAATCCAATAACTCAAGTTTACTAGATTGACTTTGAATAATGCATGAATCAAATTCTCTATAAATGCATGGTGATTGTTTACTTTATTTACAATGTTTATTATTCTTGTGACATCCCTTTGAGAAAAAGTCCCTCATGTTATGGAGAACATGGGAGTTGCTTCCGTTGATACATGTATGCTTAAAGGGGGTGTTACACTATTTTTCTGGCTTTTCAAGAATGAATGTACTCACTAAGATATGCTTTTACTTTGTTTTCCATCTATTAGCATGTGAGTCTCTTATGCGTCAATTACTACACATTTATATCAAAAATATGATTTTAAGATTATTTTCTCAAACTTATGTTGTCATTCCTATTATTTTATGCACGTTGAGTATTTATTTGTCAGCTCAGTGCAACCGACATTCCATTCAGAGGTAGATACACATTTCACCCAATAGTAGAATATGGAGAGCAGCATCAGTGCTACTAAGAGGACAATTTCTTCTACAAAAATGTGTGTCGATATCACCTAGATGCATACACAATGGTAACAACTAAGGGTCCTGAGAGCATCAACTACAACTCAGACAAACTAACCAAGGTTCAAGCCCGTCAAGGAGGAATTTGACTAATCATTCACTTTAAATACAACCTAAAAACCAACTTTAAATTTTATTTTCTTTCTTTCTTAATTATATGCAAACATCATTAGCTAAAAAATAACACTTCATTTTTGCAAAACATAAAAGTTGACAATAGAGTTCAACTTTTATTGAATAAAAAGAATCACTTTACAATACATGTTTTACTACATATTACAAAAACATCTCTCATTTGTCACTTTCATTACTAAGATCTATAGGAAGGATAAGAGATAGACTAACTAATCTAACTACTTATTCATAAGACCTCTGCTCCACTCTTAATAAAAACTAACTTATGCCTCTTCTAGAGGAGAAAATCCTTTACTCGAAAAATGTTTCAGTATGTTGATGAGATATTGTCTTAGTCTGTAGAAAATCAACAGGTAACCATGATAAATCAATTGAAAAGTATTGTTGTTTAGGATACAAGCAGATTAGATAAGTAATTTAAAACTATCTTATCGTCCAAGAATAGCATGAGAATTGATAACAATTGATCAGAGAAATCACTAAATATTCATTGAGTTCTTTAGTCCATTTATTATATGCCATAGACCCACACAACGTATACCATAACACGTGAAAGCATCACATTAAGCTACGATCCCACTGTACAAGACTTAGAAGAATGTTCAAGATTCTAAGTCGGAAATCAATAGCAACCTTCTACAGCAGGCTTCGCCATGTTTGGCTCTTGGTGGCTAATGGGAGCATCCGAATATCTAGAATCCTCCTCTAAACATGGGTACTTAGGTAGAGAACCTAAGCACTCTGGCTTATTCTGCATCAGTGATTCTACCAAACATAACCAATTGATTAGAGACACATGTATCACTGGCTTATTTGATTATTTTTGGATACCACACTATAATAAGGAGTATGTCCTCACTATCCTAGACCCCTACACCCTATTCCAATACGATCTGGATATCTTGATCTGTCAACCAGTTAGAAGCATGTTTGCTTCTCACAATGCAGCCTCGTGTAAAGGATTCTACAATATTCAGGGCATATATCATCTAACTAAGTTTAATTTGTTCATATAACATCTTTGTCGTTACTAATATTACCCTATTATTGACAAATGATCATTTTGAAAAATATTCTCAGTAATCTTTTAAAAAATAAAACTACCAGAATTTCTCTCAGCATCATAGTTCATCTCTTTAGATCCTAGATTAGGGAAAACATGTGGTTTCTGATTTATCTAAATCCACCATACCATGCACTCTTTTATTGAATGGGTCTCACAATAATTGAGTGTATCAACATCAAGCACATAATACAATGATTAATATTACTTCTACTGAAACTACTTTGCATAAAAATCATTTTTACATTAATAATTACCAATTGAGAATAACACAAAAACATCACTATTGTAGAGTTATACATTTTAAATCAAGGTTATGAGGTGATTTTCCACTCATAAGAACTCAATCTAGATTACTTATATCATGCTTGAACTTGGACAATGATGTGTGTCGTTTTGTGCAGCAAACACTAAGAAAAGTCCTACAGTTTAACCTTATGGTAGTAAGGTATCAAATCCAAAGGATGATGGAAATGGTTGAGATTCAAATCCGATTGTAAGAATGGGAAAAAAAGGTCCATATTGAGAGGCTTGATTAAACTAGGAACATAAATAAAGACCTAAAATAAAAATTAACTAATCAAGAATGGAAATATTGGGGGTCTGGAGGATCACCACCAAAAACCACACATTTATTCAATGAATCAACTCTTAGATCCAATGATCAAATCAAGACCATATATGTAGGTTGTGTCCTTATAGAGCACAATCCCACAAAGGTTAGACTTCCCATAAACTCATTGGTCTTGGTGTTTGCAGATCCTCGCCCAGCCGCCCCATGTATCTCTGTCCCAGGTCTCATTGAGAAATACATGAATTTATACTGGGGTTCGAGCTTATGCATCATATGGTCACATCACCATAAACTACAACAAATGAGTTAAAACACGTAAAATAATCAAGAAATCGATCAGCGGGCCTCGTCAAGAAATCATGAGTTCTTTCTTATGTGAACATGTGGTCTCAATGCTCCACACAAGAGTATAATCCTGCTAATAGGTAACCAGCATAAGATTAGATGGATAAGGTGATAACAGTCTCAATAAAGGTATTGTGAGTTCATTCTTGTGGCAACTTGAGGTCTTGGAATCACCATAAAAGTATATCAAAATACCCAAGAATCACATGGAACAATTGGAAAATATCTTGTCATTGAAACAACTAGAATCAATTACATTGAATAAAAATAGGCTATGGGGCTAGTCTTCATGCCCTAATATGAAACTACTTAGACATAATAAAAATGGAAGCTAAACTAGAGAACTAGAGATAAAATAAGTGATTCCCTTTCTGGTGAAGTCCCCTCTCCTTTTAGAGGGAAGGAGGGGGAGAAAACCCTAAAAGGGGTCAGAAGAGGAATGGCCAGCGACCACTGAAATATGTTGTTCATAGGGTCTGAACCGATCAGTTTAGATCTGTGTGGGTGTGGGTCAAAGGAGACGATGTGCCATATTTAATGCAATAATTGACATGCTTGATTTGATGATGAAACAACTCTTCATAATGGTGAACCAACCAGTTTGAACCTTGAGCCAACTGGTTCAGATGTGGAAGCAAGCGAGCCTAGTCAAAAAACCCTATGGAAGGGTGGTGGTGCCATTTGAATCAAAACTTGGTCTCGAAACAACTCGAACCAACTATTTGGTGAATGGACCACCCAGTTCGCATCTGAGTGCATGCGAGCCAGGTGAAAACCCTAGGGCAAGGCAGAGAACATGCTCTTGAAGAAAATTGGCGGTGAAGAAAGCTGAGTCGACCGTTTGGAGCAACGAACTGCTCGGCTGGTGTATTTCAGACGAGTGGGTTGGAAGGATAGGTGCTTATTTTGGCAGTTGAGATGGTAAATGTGGAAGAGCCAATTCGAGGGTCAAATGGTTGTATGTAGCCCTGAGGTGTGGTGTTTCTTGAAGATGAGATGACCCTTTCTCAGTATGAGTCGATCGTCTCATATACTGAGATGGTCGAGAGTTTGTCATGAAGGTAAAATCTACAAAATATAAATGAAAAAGATAAGAATTTTCATTATTGGTCAAAAAGTGACAGTTTCTATTATTTCTAGAAAATTAAAATTAGCAGAAAGGAAATAAATTCTAAAAACCTATGAAAAGTGTATTTATAAATGGATGAATATACATTCATCAAAATACCTTGGACTTAAATCTTTGCTTGTCCTCAAGAAAATAAAATCACAAATAATTCCAATTTGTACTAGCAACATGTCTATCCTCACCCCCATGGCATTACTTTGTTTCTTTCCTCCTTTCTTGGCCAAGTGACCCAATCTCCTAGAACCACAAAACACGAAATTCCACATTCCCTATTAAAACATGTTTCGTGACTTTTTTCTATGTCAAGACTTTGTAAGAAATAGACTTAATCTTGATTTACTTTGGCACTCCTATTTTTTATTGTAAGTATTGCATAGGAACATGATGAATGAGGTATGGAAGAAGGCGATCCCTCCTTTATTTGACTGGGGATCTTTTATTCATGGACTGTGATTACATTGACCGCATTTTTCAGTGTGGTCTTTGGCATCTGTTGATGATACACTCCTATTAAATTTACGAAAGGTATGGAATAATTTTTTGAGAGAGGGTTGATCATACCACCACAAACTTGGGATTTGGCATACAGTGATCGTTCTTTCTGTGAGATGAAGGGTGGAACGAGGTTGTTCCTATGCTTTTCTTTTTCAGGGAGTGTGATCACATCAGTTCGACTCTTTCTGTCAGCACATCGTGGAAGAGATATGACAAGATAATCTAAAGATTTAAAATAAAGAAAATTTGTGTTTGGTTCTGATGAATGCAAAAGGGCTTTCCAACTTTTGCAAGGAGTAATGTTGATTTGAGATCATAGTGACATGGTGTTTTATAATCATGGCAATTTGTAAAAATTTTGCAAGGAAGATTTACTAAATTCAAGGAAGGGGTATATTGGCACAAAAGAACTTATTCATCTAGTTGACTAGTTAAAGGCCAAAAGTAATATTTTTAAAAAAAAATTTGAAAAAAAATTCAAAACTAAGCTATATAACAAAATGGAAATTGTAAAAATTGTAAGATGGAGTGGGTGGAAGGAGTATGTACCACCCACCTCCACCCCAGATTTAAAATTTTGCTTGACCCAAGCAAAACTTAAATTTGGGATGGAGGGAGTAAAAGGGCATGGATCACCAGGGGAATCTGGTATCTCAAAGAATGTCCAACTGAATGGAATATGTATGAGGGATGGGACCTTAATTGCTAGAGTTTCATAGTGTACCCAATGATGGGGTAGTTGTGGGAGCTCAATGGAAAGTTCATATTTATTTTCACCTTGTAGTCCCTCCAATAGGATCTACAGATCTTCCTTCATTAGTTAAGGAAGTGTTGGAGATGGGTGTGGATTGGGGGAGATTGGTTGGTACCCTGTGAGTAATAAGAGTAGTGTCAGATGTACAAAATCGGGAGAAGGATATATCTCTAGTTTTGGACTATCGTATTGACCTGCATATGGGAGAATTGATGCTGATACAAAAGGAACAAAAGGATTCAAATCAACATCGGAAGTTTTTTTTCTCTCCTCAAAAACCATGCAATCAACAATGGGATAAGTAGGTGTCATTGTTGATATAGCATGTATCTCAAGTTCTTCTATGCAAGGGGTCCCCAAGGGTTCAGGAAGGATAAAGATGGAGATATCTTTCTTACAAACATGGAAAGGGGCATGTGGACTTCATCTAAGGGTGGTGTCTCCCCTACTATATCAGTCGTATGTGAATTGTGGATCAGATGTGATAGAGTGTGGGAATTGTTTTGTCATATGAGGGAGGTGTCGATATTGGAAGATCTAGTTTGTCATACAAGTGAATAATCACATGGGGTCGTATGTCTTCCTGGATGATCATGCAACAAGGTGAATCCATATCTTTTGCCCCATAGATGGAGGCTAGTGGATTTGGTTTGGACGACTCACAGATGGTGTAATTGTCGTCATAATTGTCAAAAATGACTAATCTAGGTCACTCCATCTCTATTGGGGAGCTCTCCATCTTTTTGTCATAAAAAATCCCATCAATATGAATGTCATCGGGGTCCCCAATCATGCCAATGGACAGACTGGGATCCTTCATAGAGAAAGCACCTAACTCCATGGATTCATAAGGGACTGTCACATAGTCTAACAGAGCAGGCATGTGGGCTTCATGTAAAGGTAAAATTTCCTCATTGGGTTCAACATGTTGTGTAACAAAGGGTGCTTGAAGAGGAGCGTTGGGTTCATGACGAGGGAGGCCTTCTTAAAAATGGGCAGTTGATGAGGCTTCACATGTTGCAGACATAGAGGGATGACCTTCTTGTAATGGCGTTCCATACTAAAGTGTTAAAGCCTCTAATGGAGAGGTCGGGTATTCCTCATATGAAGGACGCCATTCATTGGTCAAATGTCATTTTGGTGGGATCCAACAATAAATGACATAAACATGGGATCATCATCGTCGTTGGTGGGAACAAACGTCATAGTTTAAGATTTCTCTGGGGGGTCTCTATGATTGGTCCTCTAGTAAAGTAGCTGATAGGGCTTGTCTATTTTCTATAATAACATGTTGCTCCACCACTATTTTCTCCATTGCTCTAATTTGTTCCTCCTGCTGAGGCATAGATTGGTTTTCACAATAAGGTTCATACTCCCCAAAATATTGATGGTGATCCTCACCATACCCCCCGTGGTGATCTTGGCCATGGTACCCCTCATATTGATTATGGCATTGCTCCTCATAATAATCTTGAGGAGATGGTGGATTGAAATTTACATTACATCCACCTTGTTGGGAAGACTCGACATTACAAGGTGTCACCATAACATGAAAGGACACATTAGGATAGTATAGTTTCTTTGATTGGGCATCTAGCAAAGCAGCTATCAAGGCTTGTCTAGTTTCTTATGTTGCTTATTGTTCTGCTACTATCCCTTCTAGGACCTTGAGTTTCTCGTCTAGTTTAAGAGTCTATTAAGTTTTACAACTAGATTCATATACCCCAAAGTTTTTTTGGTCATGTCCCCCATTAATTTGTTGGTCATAACACCCCTTATCATAGTATGAATAATTGCAACATGGTTCCTTATAATGACCCGCGAGATTTTGTGGATTAGAATTTGCATCATACCCAATAGGATAGGAAGGCTCAAAATCATATAAGGAGCTACCGTAATTAAGGGACACATTAGGGCAGTGTGGCAAGGTGCAGTTGTGATAACCATGGAATTAATATTGTGAGTCATAATGTATTGACCACTCCATTTGAATGGGAAACTTTTTTGGAAGAAACAAATTACAAAAGAATCTAGAAGAAACTGAAAATTATGAAAAAAAACTAAACAAGATAAGGGGTTATCCCAAAAGAACTAAAAATTACAAAGGTAAGCATAAGAATTTACGGATTAAAACTAGAATTTACAAAAAGAACTAGAAAGCAGTATGGTTGAAATGAAAACTCAACAGAAGAAGGAGATACACTACCGCAATGGATCTCAGTAGAAAAAAATTAATTACAAAAATCTAAGAAGGGAAATTATGGAACAAGACTACAAATTATTAAATAAGATAAAGATTACGAAACAATAGAATTATGGAACAAAATTATGGATCAAGTATAAAAATTATAAAATTGAATTAAAATTATGAAACAAACAAAAAATAATAGAACTAAACTAAAATTATGAAAAGAAGAAATCTTAAATATATAGAAGCAATCAGATTCGAAAAATCAAACATGTGTTGTCCCCAATAATGGCACCAATTTGATGTGTGTCATTTTGCACACTAAACACTAGGAAAAGTGCTAGAATTTAACCTTATAGTAGTAAGGTATCAAATTCCAAAGGATGGGGGGGAATGGTTGATATACAAATCTGACTGCAAGAATGGGAAATAAAGTTCTAGATTGAGAAGGTTGATTAAACTAAGAACAAAAATAAAGAATTAAAATAATTAACTAGCCAAGAATCAAAAGACTAGGGGTCTAGAGGATCACCGCCAAAAACCACATATTTATTCAATGAATCAACTCTTAGATCCAATGATCAAATTAGGACCATGTGGGTTGTGTCCTTATGGAGAACAACCTCATAAGGGTCAGACTTCCCATTAACTTGTTGGTCCTGTTGTTTACGGATCCTTGCCCAAACCGTACAACATATCTCTGTCTGAGGTCTCATTGAAAAATATGTGAATTCCGAACTAGGGTTTGATCTTATGGGTTGGATGGTCACGTTGCCATAAATTGTAACAAATGAGTTAAAATAGCTAAAATAATCAGGAAATCTATCAGTGGGTCTCACCAAGAAATTGTGAGTTTTTTTCTTGTGGGAACCTGGGGGTCACAGTGCTCCACACAAGAGTATAAACCTTTTAGAGGAGAAACAAGCATAAGATTAGATGAATAAGGTGATAGTAGTCACAATAAAGGGATGGTGGGTTCATTCTTGTGGCAACCTGAGGTCTCGACATCACCACAAAAGTATATCAGAATACCCAAGAATCACATGGAACAGTTGGAAAACATCTTTTCATTAGAATCAATTACATTGAATAAAAATGGGATATGGGGCTAGGGCCCATGCCCCAGTATGAAACTACTCAAACATAATAAAAATAGAACCCAAACTAGAGAACTAGAAATAAAACAAGTGATCCTCTTTTTGGTCAAGTCCCCCCTCCTTTTATAGGGAAGAAGGGGGAGAAAACCCTAAAGGGGGTGAGAAGAAGAATGGTTGGCAGTCGTCGAAATATGTTGTTCATGGGGTTCCACCTGACTGGTTCACATTCAGAACTGATTGGTTCTGATCTATGTGGGTGCGGGTCAAAGGAAACGGTGTGCCGTCTTAATGGAATAAATGGTGTGCTTGATTTGATGATGAAATGGCTCCTTTCAACGGTGAATTTACCAGTTCGAACCTTGAACTGACTAGTTCCTATGAGGAAGGAAGCGATCCTGGTCAAAAACCCTAAGGAAGGGTAGAGGCATTGTTTGAATCAAAACTTGGTCTTGAAGCAACTCGAACTGACCATTTGGAGAATGGACCACCTGGTTTGCATCTGAGTGCGCGCGGTCCAAGGGAAAACCCTATGGCAAGGTGGCGGTGTGATCTTGAAGAAACTTTGTGGTGAAGAAAGTTGAGTCGGTCGTTTGGAGTAGTGAACCACTCAGTAGGTTTATTTTAGTCAAGTGGGTTGGAAGTATGGACACTTGGTTTGGTTGTTGAGATGGTAAATGTGCAAGAGCCGAGTCGAGGGTGAAACAACCATCTACAACCTTGAGGTGTGATGTTTCTTGAGAATGAAATAGTCATTTCTCAGTATGAGACAATCGACTCATGTACTGAGATGGTCGAGAGTTTGTCATGAAGGTACAATCTGCAAAATATAAATGAAAAAGATAAGAATTTGCATTATTGGTCAAAAAGTGACAATTTGCAACCATTTCTAGAAAATTAGCAAAAAGAAAACAAATTCTAAAAAATTTATGCAAAGTGCATTATAGAATGGATGAATATACATTCATTAGATAGATCATATCCCACAATACTAGGTCATATTCGATCTTAATGCTTCAAGAAAATACTCCAGTCAACCTAATACTGAGTCCGTAGACCTAAGAGGATACCATCTGGAGGAAAAAGACTAAGAATTAAGGTCAGAGATGGCTTTGGGTTTACAGATCAAATGCCATCATGGTTAACTAATGAAGGGAAGAAGAATATATAAGGTCAAAATCTACTTACCAAGTTGAACCTAAGAAGAAATCATTACTTTGCGCTGCTATCCCTATTCTTCCACATCGTCACCCTATAAATCACCTTTGCAATCACCCTTATCAACGCTGTAAGATTTATAGGAGAGAATATAAAGAAAAACAAAGCTAACGAATCCCATGTCATAAGTTTTCATCACATATAGAGAGAGATCGAAGCTCTTTGTGATTCAACGAGTTGGGCGGCGTCTCGACCATGCCATCAGTAGGCAAAACATTCAGTTTGAAATCCTTTAGTAGTTATCTTTGGTAGGTGAGTCTTTAGTGGGCTTTGTATTTGGTCTGGACAACCTTGGATTGTCACCTATGACTACCATGCCTTTGTTTGATGGATGTCAGTGTGGCTATTTCTAGAATTATCGATATGTCCTCCCTTCGGTTGACATCCATTGGTCACACCATTGGCAGACAATCACCAATCTAGCCTTCCATCGATGCTTGTCAGTCAGTCCTTCGATTGGTGGCACCTAGAAAAACCTTCAGAAAGTAAAACCTTTGGGTGAGGCACATTCTATTCTTTCCTTAAGTAGGAAAACCTTCAATTTAAGTTTGACAACCAATCCTTCTGCTAGTAAAATTATCCGTTGATGTTTAGCAAAAAAAGTCATCGATAGGTGCCACCTACCAACCATCAAAAGGCACTCCTTCTCGAGCCATCAAAAGGTGCTCCTGTTAACCCATTAGTTACTTGACCTTTCGTCTATGATTAACACTTATGTCTATATAAAACCATCGATTTTTCATTCATTAGAAACCTTTTCTCTAATCCTTCAGTTGTCAACTGATGGAAACTATGTAGGAAAACTAAAAGGTTGTAACTTCTTCATATTAACTTCGATTTGATTCATTCTTGATTCTATGGGTTCATAATTGAATTATCTATAGTTCGACATCAAAACTTGATTTAAAATATAAAGGTTGTAGTTAGTCTCATGGTAATTAAGATTGTTGCAAGCATACTTATCATTAGAGCTATGTTTATCTGTAATAATGACCTATTAGCTTGATACAGTCTATAACAATATCCCCCCATAATAAAAAAAATCATCTCAACATTCCTAGAAAAGGAAGTAGATTCGTTACAAATGTCTGAATCTACCTCCCATGTAGCTTCTTATACATCATGATTCCTCCAATGGACTTTTACTAAGGGTATCTCCCTCTTTTTAAGCTTATGGATTCTACAATCTAGATGTATAGGACCTTCAATATAAGAGATATCTTCTCTTAGTTGTACAAGTTTTGGATCTATGATCTTCTTTGTACCAGGATGACACTTCTTCATAAATGGATACATGAAACACATCATGCAAGTTGGCTAGCCCAAGAGACGGGTCAAGTTTGTATGTCAATGGTCTAATTCTCTAAATGATTGGATAGGGAGCCATGTATCTAGTAGTGAATTTTCCTCACTTCCAAAACCTCAGTATACCCACACTTATAATTAAACTCCATCTCTAACATCTAACTAAAGTGGTCTATGAAAATTCTTTGCAGAGCTTCTTTGTTAGTCCTTTGCAACTTTGGACTGTCTTTCAATCACAGATATTTTTTCTATTGTCTTTTCCACCAATTGTGGACCTAGAATTTGTCTTTCTCCAACTTCATACTATTAGATAGGTGATCTATTCTCTCTCATACAATGCTTCATAAGGGGCCTTATCTAAACTTGAATGATAATTATTATTATAAGAAAATTCCATAAGACTAAGATGATCATTTCAACTAGACTCAACTGCAAATTGCATTCTATTAGCATGTCTTCTAGGTTTTGAATTTTCCATTCTAATTGTCCATATGTTTGAGGGTTAAATGTTATGCTAAACTTTAGTTTTGTTCCCAACGAATGATGCAGCTGATTCCAAAATCTAGATGTACAATTTAGGTCTCTATTTGATATTATAGAAGGTGTTATTATGTGTAATCTAATTATCTCATATATATAGACTTTGGATAGCCTTGGGGTATCTCACATTTCTTAACTAGTAGAAAGTGAGAAGATTTAGTCAATCTATCGGGTGTTCTAGGTAACCCAACTACAAAGACCATAGTGACATGTTCCCACTTCCACATAGGAATATGGAGTGGATGAAGGGTACATGTCGGATTTTGATGTTCATCCTTGACTTGATGGCATACCCCACATTTAGCTACATGCTCATCTACATCTTTCTTCATACCCGACTATCAGTATAGTTCTTTGAGGTTTCTATACATCTAAGAACTACCTAGATGTGTTTCATACATTGAAGAGTGAGACTCCTTAAGAATTTTCCTCTTTACTTAGTGTCACCTAGTGCACACAATCTGTCATGTTGATACAACATCTCATCATTTGAATATCTAAACTTTGCCATCATTCCTTTTTTCATGTCATGCATGATTTGTGTAAGGTCCCTAAACTTTCTTAATGAGTTGAATAAGCTTAATCATCATAATTGAATTCTTATAACCCTAATCTGACCTTGTGATATGCTTTGAAATCATAAGATAAGCTTAAGTTTCAAATTTGGCCCAATTTGGACATTGTTTGAGCATGTTATGCAATTTTATGCACATTTTGGACTTCTCTACAATTTACCCAATTGAGAGGTTTATTTGCAATTTATCACTTGAATTATGTTCCTTGTATATTCTATCATAATACTTGAGCTTGTTGATCCATGGGGCACCTATTTAAACCTTGGTTTGAAGGTGTTTTCTCTAAGGGTATTTTAGGGTTTACCCCTTCATGGATGAGCTACCTCTAGTAGCCATCAACTAATGAGTTATTTATTTTGCTTGGAAATTAAAGAAATGAGGGATAAGCATGTCTCTATGGATGGTGGGGGAGCTTCCTATGTGTGTGCTTGTATATTCTTAATGGTTTAAGACCATGGACACTTGGAAAGATACTAGAACTTCAACTTTTTCTTTTTCTTTTTCTTTATCTTAAAGTTTCATATACTTATCCCTAAGCACCGAAACGAGTCATTTGCTCTTCACCACTTCCCTCCTTCTCCCAACCTTGTTCTCCCTCTATGCTGCTGTGAATTTTCCTATCCAAGGAAGAAGAAAGTGGGGACCTTCTTGGAAAAAGGATCTAGGGTTGCAATTGACTTCCTTTTTGGGTTTAAAAAGCTTCCTTCTAGTGATCTTGACCTAAAAGAGTAACAATCCCATTCTTTCCTCTATTTATTTATTTGTTATCCTTCCTTCTACCTTTCTCCAGGTCAGAACCTTGATGTTCCAAGGTAGAAATTGCTCTAAATCTCTAAAACCCTACCTTTCTTGCTCCTTATGCTTAGGGTTTGCTCTTTTGGTGAAGAAAGGTGCTATATGGATGAGTTCATAGCTTATGCTAGGATTTTCTACCCTAACTACTCAAGTATTCTTCTTTATGGGGTTTCACTCATTAGAGGCAAGTTTTATAACTTGCTTCACGTTTATTTCTTACCATAAGCTTTCTAGATCATGTTCTTGCTAGAAAATGATGATCCATGCACTAAAAAGCTATGTTTGACTTGGATTTCAATTTTTATAATGTTTCCTATTCTGATTTCAGTTTTATATGAAACTATAATCATGTGTACATTATTCCTAAGGTATAATATGACTTGGATCAGGTTGGTTTGACAACCTATGGAACTAAGCACCTATCAACCAATGGTCAATTTTAGGGTTTTAAGGTGATTTCTTCTATAAACCCATGACCTGATGATGGTACCATTGCAACAACCGTATGGTGTTGTCTTCATGACAAATGATGGTCGTGATCAAAGGTGTCATATGATGGTGACAACCTATGGTCACCCCGTTAAGTCAGGTTTTGGATCAATTAGAAGTTTAACGATCAACCATTAAGTACCCTCCTGATGTTATCAATCAATGATGACATTAGCTTAATATTTGATGTTGATTAATGAATATAGTGTTGATCTAACCACCTATGGTGATTTAATGGTCACTAATGATGGTGGATCAGGTCTCTACACCCTATGTTGAGTTAAGCATTGTAGTTGTAGAATCAATTAAGCCTTAGACCAATGGTTTCTTGGGTCACTTGATGCAATGGTCGGATCTATACTGTAATTGATGGTTTTAACATATGAACTTGACCCAATGGTCAATATCTAATGTTTATTCCTCCAATAAAGTGGAACGATGGCTAATGTAATATTTTGGTCCTAATAATGTGATTTAAATGGTTTCCTTTATATGATCAACTTAAGGAGCTTACTTGTTGACAATGGATGGCTTATTTTAACTGAACAGTCGATTGTGGGTTTTACCCTACTCTCAATGGAACTTTTTGTGTTGTTAATCAAGGCATATATAGGGTTAAATGATGGTTTATCCAAGGTGTTTACTTATGTAAACAACCAATGATCTTGCCTTTTAAACATCCAATGGTTCTGGGTGACATAGTGGTATGGTGATATGGGTTGAAAGATGATGCAACAAATGGAGGGTTACCCTTAATAAGGCAGTCTTACCTATTCACTCACATGAATAGAAGGGATGATAATCATATTGTGTTGATGTGTAACCCTAATGAGGTATAGCTTGTTATACCTAGCTTTAATATAACTAATTGATGGTAATTGGGTATGAATAGTCCTTGAATGACTAATACAATCATGGAGTACTATGTTACTGTTGTTGAAACCCTAGTATGCTATAACACAATGATTACACCTTGATTTATGTGTGGGTTCATACTTGAGAATAGTATGGAATGTGATGGTGATGCTTCACCTTATGCATCCATGATCCAATGGGGGATGCCATGAGTTAGGATTTGGGTATAAGTGTTGATTAGTAACATTGATATAATTTATCATGTTGAACATAACTCTAATGCAAATACATAAAGATGAGTATTCATGTTTAAAATTCTTATATGATGGAATAATGGTGGAATAACCTCCTTAATATGATCATAACCTTAATATGTTAATTGGTGGTTATCATAGCCACATGGTTGATACTTTCTTATGCTAAACATGTGCATTATGAATATGATGAGGGTTAATCATATCTAGATTCCTTGCATGTTGATGTAATAAAGGAACATTCTTAACATTAATATAACCCTGCTATGATTGTTTATGAGTATCTCCTAGCTCATTAATGCAATACTGTGTTGATCTAGTGTATTATATGTAAGTGATGTTGTTGAGCCTTGTTATAAGGCATGCAAAGATAATGATGATCTTGTAGGGAATAATATGATGGCCTTAATGACATTTGGGCATGGTTGAGCCCTGAATGAGGTATAATCCTCTTGTGTTGATAAGGGTTGATACCCTGTGATATTGTGAAAAGGATTTATATCATGTGATAGTATGATGGTCTTAATGACCTTTGGGCATGGTTGAGCCCTGAATGAGGCGTAATCCTATTGTTTTGATAAGGGTTGATACCTTTTGATATTATGAAAAGGATTTATATCTTGTGATAGTATGAAGACTAGTGTAGCCTCATGAATGGCAAGTGAATAGTACCATGTGATGATGAGATGAGAAATTATGTTTCATATGTTTTATATCTTTTAAAAGTTATGATATTAATATTCTTTCTAGAAGTGAATTAGGATTTGCATGTCAACTTGTTTGATGCAGCCTTAATTCACTAAATTGACATAACTAATCAAGTCCAACTCTAATCATGTAGTACCATGTGCCGTAGAGCCATCTTCAGTGTCAGAACTTGCTGGATGGCGAAACGAGTATTCCTAAGGGAAACTCAGAGCACATACTGTTGAGTATGTGTGGGTGGCAGGTTGAGGATATATCCTTGTCATCCACAATGTACATTGTGGAGTTTGGATATGGTCATGCCTCATACATATAATGTGATTGAGAACGGTTGTGGTCGTGTCTCGGTGATTATAACATGATGTGATTAGAGGACAACTGTGGTTGTACCTCAGTGATTGGGTTTTGTATATCCTGGTTTCTAGTGTTGTGACCTGTACCGATGGTGGACTTGTGGTTAGAAGCTTGACCATATGTCATTGTGGTGGTAGCTTTGACTAACATGCCACTACCTTTTTACTCATACTGACCGAGGGGAAGAGATCTTAGGATACTGGCACTCCTAGATCTTGTATGTAACCAAATAGCCCTTCACAGGGGTCGGTTGGACTTTGAATGGTACAATTCAAGTTCCCTAGGGCATAATAAAAGATGTAATACATCCGTATAGCATATTTGTTTAGGGTTATACACAACATTTCACATTGGATGATAACCCTTGTTTGTTCTCTTTACATAAAGATGATACTTAGTGTAATTAAGAGATAGTGGATATACTTATGTTGTGGATATGCTTAAGATTGTAGATATGTACATATAGTAGCCATGATTATGTTGATAACTATACTACTACTACTACTGATTATAATCATGATGCTAGGTATCTCATGTTGTTAGTTGTGTTTAGCATGCTAGCCATGCCTTTGTAACTAGAGATGCATAAACTGCTAATCATGCTTATCTAGATAATTGTGCTTATGTTGTTAGCTCTTTTTATGATGTTGATATGTTCAACCTATTAGACATGCTAATGTTGTTAGATATGCTTACGTTGCTAGACTTATTCATAATGATAGAGATTCTATGCTACTAGACTTGCTCATGATACTAGATATGCATATGCTACTAAATTGCTTATATTGTCAACAAGATAAAGGATGATAGTCTAGCTAATGATGATAGTTAGTGTAACATCCCTGACTTGGGTTATGTTCTAACCCTAGGTGTTTTTCTTAATAAATTTGATTATACGCTTGCTCTTATCTTTTGAAAAGTAATTAAGGCTCTTGAGGAACTTATATTTCTTTTTATGTCCTTTTTGAATAATGTTGAAACATTGTTTTGTTAATTTTGGACTAAAGTGCAAATTACCCAAGTTGATGGGTTAACTTGCAAAGTGCACTTGATAAAATGTTCCTCTGATGTTGAGACATCATAATAATGAATATGATGTAGTGGTATGCTTTCCACAAGCTTGGGCACCAAGATAAAGCTTATAGAGCAATCCTTGTGCATTAAAACCTAGTTTTGGTGTAATGTGCAATTTACCCAAAATCTAGGGTTGTGTATGCAAAATATCACCTCTAGAGGGTCCCTCATGTTTCTTGGCATCAAGTAGATCAAATAAAAAGTAGGGGTGCCTCATTTGAATTATCTTGGAGGAGAGAGAATCTTGACATTAAAATAATCAAGGTTTAAGCATAAATGGAACTTTAATTTAATTTAATGGAAAAAGAAATAAATTAATTGAGGAGCCCTTCAACAAAAAATTGGGGGATGAAATAGCAAAGTGTTTGACGAGCTTGTGCCTTGATATGGCACAAAAAGATCTTGGTTGAGTGGAAGCCCACTCACATTATCATAATAAAAAGTATTATCCACTAAAAGTTGGATATTAATATAAAACTCTTTAAGGTGCTTAATTCCTTTTCCATTAATTCTTGGATAAATGAAGAGGTTTTGCAAGATAATGAAGGTGGCTTTGTGGCCAAGGAATGGAGGGGGAATTGGTGGAAATAATTTCGGAATTTAAAGAAAATAATTTCTTTTTTCTCTTTCCTTAAAATCCCTTATACATATCCTTTTTCCTACCCACATAAGGGACTTTCTTGGATTTTCTTTTCTCATTTGCTTTGGCCGACCACGAGAGAGATTAGGAGCAGGATAAGTACGACTCTAACCTGTTGGTAAGCTTTTTATCATCTTCCACCTTGGATTCATGGTGAAAACCCTAAATCAATGCTTGATTCTTGGTTTTCTTCACTCGATTTCCAATCCTAGCCAACTTGTTCATCCAATAGCTCAAGAACGGACCTTGGGCAGTAGCTAGAACTTCATCCACCATTATAGACGTGGATCTTGGATCTTGGATATCAGATTCAAAGGCGGGTTTTATAACTTTAACCCTTAAACATTAGTATTGCATTCAATTCTCTACGATTTGTTGGTTATTTTCTTCTATTTGGAACTCTTGTGATTCATTGCTGAAATTCCCATGAAAAACGGTTGATGTTCTTGGATGCACGAAGGAAGATTATGATGACATCATATTGACACTTTTCCCAATAAATTTTTAGGCCAAACGGTTTCCCAAACCGTTTGGGAGCAAACGGTTTCAAATCCTTTGAGAGGAAACGGTTTCATCAAACCGTTTGAAAGAAAATAGTTTCAAACCGTTTGGGGGCGTTGAACATGGTTGACCATTTGGAGAACTGTTGATAATGTTGATGGTTAATGACTCATTAAATATAATTGACTAGTTTCAATTGGTTCATTAGTTGAAGGTCTTTCAATCACCAAACCCTAATAGGGTAAGTGTTGATTTCTTAATTGATTAATTTGGAAACTTGGGTTGATTGACCCAAATGGTTTCAAAACTGTTTGGGGATCACCCAAACGGTCTCAAGACCATTTGGGGGTCACCCAAGACCGTTTGGAGGTCTAGGGTTAAGCATGGTTGAGCAATTGAAGATCCAATGATACCAGAGTGGAATACAATCAATAATCAATTTGATGATCAATCCATTGATCTAAACCCTAATTGGATGACATGGATTTTGATGATGTCATGGGAAAACGGTCTCAAGACCATTTGGAGGTTATCCAAATGACCTAAAGACTGTTTGAGGTTAGGTCATGTCCAATTTGTTTGGTGGACCAATGGTTTCAAAGTAATTAGTTCTACAATGAACAACATTGAAGGTTCATCAATTTTAATCCTGAATCCAATTGATTTAAAACCCTAATTGATGATCAATTGGGGGTTAAATAAGTTGAAGGATGACCTATTAAGCTCAATTGAAGTATGGTTATAGGTCCAATTGATGGATTATTATATGAATTCAATCGATCATGGGATCAACATTGGAAACCCTAAATCAATTGGATTGGTTGAGACCATCTTTAGTCCAATCGGTTTTGAGGAGGTTTGGACCAAACGGTCTCAGGACCATTTGAGTCCAAATGATCTCAAGACCATTTGGTCCCAAACGTTTTTGACCAAATGGTCTCAAGACCATTTGAGTCCAAACGATCTCAAGACCGTTTGGGACCAAACGATCCCAAACCGGTTGAGTCTCATGCGGTTTCAAAATTTTACTTTGTCAAACGGTTTCAACCTCAACTTTACCAAACGGTTTCAGTTGTATGTTCAAGACCATTTGAAGGTCTAAACGGTCTTAAACCGTTTGGTGGTATGTCAAGAAAGACCGTTTGAGGTCTTATTGGTTAAGACCGTTTGGGGTCTAAGAGACCAAGATTGTTTGGAAGTTAATCAACTAAATTGTATGAACACTTGAAGTGGTTAAAGGGCAATTGTTTAATTGAACAATTATATTATGTAGACCAAGGGGTGATTATAATAATGGTACCCTTAATAAAATGAGGTGATTAGCACCCTTTAAATAATTAATCTTTAATGATCATGGTGGTAATGATATAACTCATGGTGTCAATTCTTCTTTCAAGATGAGTTGACTTAGCCTAACCAAGGCTAAATTAAACATCATCTTATAGAAGATGAGAGAGAAGACTTCCTACATGAATGATAACCATATAATGGCTAAGTCTTAACACTTTTAATATGAATGAATGTGTAATTAGGGTATGATCCTTGATAGGGAGATCAAGAAACCCTAATAATGAAGGTTAATGAATCATAACCCTAATTGAGGGCATTGATAGGGAAATCCTAATACATGATGATGGTATGATCTTAATTCATGGTAATGATATGAGAAACCCTAATTCAGGATGTTTTGATGATTAACCCTACTTGGGGTGAATAGTAAACCCTAATTGTGGGTTAATTAATATAAACCCTAATCTAGGGTGATGTAATGTGAATAGTAAACCCTAATTGTGGGTTAACGAATATAAAACCTAATCTATGGTGATGTAATGTGAATAGTAAACCCTAATTCCAAATAAGGTGAAGGTATATGTGAAACCCTAAGTCTGGGTTATACTATATAGCATGAAGCTCTAAGGTTGGATAATGAAATGATAAATCATTAATCCTAATTGAGCTAAGGGAATTATTAACCCTAATTGAAATGAAAAGGGAAACCCTAACCCTAGCAAGGGCATAGTGGTGTAACCCTTGAATTGTGATGCTATAATTGTTTTGCAATGTGTTGATATGATATTGATGTATCTGTTATCATCTGTATTAATCATGTAGGTTTTATGAGATAATGAACATAGCCAGGTATGAGCTATGATGCTTTGTTTATTGAAAGTACTTTATGAGCTTTGTAAGCAATGATATGCTATGTTTCCTAGTAAAAGGTAACAAAAGAGATTATTAGGCTCTAAAAGCCATGTGAAATACCTACATTGCAATTATCATGTTTACACTGACAAATGACTTGATGGCATTAAGTTACCTGTTAAAGTGGTAACAAGTATTTTGATGATCTCAGGGTTTGAACACCCATATTCTTGAATCATGATGATGAGATGATGAGGGACTGAGATCCCAATGTTAATAAAGCTGTGAAATGAACTTGATAAAAATAGTACTCTTTCTTTATAGCAATTGTTATAATGGCTTATGTTTGAAAACATGCCTGATGCTAAAAGAATGATATAATGTACTTAAATAATCAAGTGAAATGATATCATGTAGAGCCCTGACCATAGATCAATCATCGTCAGTAGTTTGGTGATGGTGAAATAGGTTTTCCTAAGGGAACTCCTAGAGGGCATACTTTTGAGTATGTGGGGGTTATGGGCACGAATATCCTTACTCCCTAATGGCGGAATTGATGTGAGATAAACATTAAATCTCTTAATCCTTCATTATATGTATATGCCAGGATGATGTATCACTAATCTCCCAATGATGATGCTAATGCCGAATCGATGCGAGATAAAAATGAAATCTCTCGATTGCGAAGAGAGTACAACATGCCACTATAGCTCTAATAGCGAAGTTTCCAGTTTACCCTGGAAAGCTATTTGGGCAGAGACACGAGATGTCCTGCAAGTTGTTCCTCACCCTGACTGAGGAGGATGAGGTCATAGAAATCCAGCTCTTCTATTGACCTATGTATGGTACCAATTTTGATTTCGCAATGGTCGGTTGGAGTATGAGCGGTATACCTCATCTCCTCAGGGAATAAGTATATTTGAAAAATGTAATCAACCGTGTAGCATATTTGCTTAGGGTTGAATTACGAGAATCAATGGTTGATGATACATTGTCTATTATGTCCGAGTTGGATAAATGTTAAACATGTTCTTCATATTCCTTATTGAATAAATGACTTGCTGCTTTATCAAGTTATAATTGAAATGAAATGCATAGAGAATACTGCTGTACATAGTTTAATCAATGATTTACCTGCTTCTGAATATTATGATTCTATTGCTCAATGTTATTCTATTATCTGCAATAACAATGTTTCTGGTGGAGAGTTATATCTCTCACTGGGACAATTTTTTGATTGTCTCACCCTCGTGCGATTCAACTTTTTAGGTAGACACCGAGGAAAAGGCAGAAACCCTACATAGGGTGAACAACAGCAACAACAGCAGTAATAGCAAGGACAATAGTGATCCTCAGGTGGAGACACTATCTGTCAAGTCCTGTATATAGAGTGTCCTATTTGTCGTCTTGGTACTCTCAGGTCCTAGGAGTCAGTAGATGATTTGATATAGATCTGAGATTTTTGGCTTGATGCCACGAGATTCTTGTATGATGCTTATGTATAGTTTAATAGGGCAGTCAATGTTTGTGACTCTCGAGATGAGATGATAAAGAGATGTACTGATGAATCTGAATGTAAATAACTTACTTTGGTTCTTTATGAAAGAGTTTTACAGTTGTGGATCTGTTTGTAAAAAGTTTTAATTTTTAGTGATTTTCAGTCATTCCGCTACTAATAATTCGCTTCCGCATTAGTTAATCTTGTTTTTTGCGAGTCGTACGCCACAATTTAGTGGTATCAGAGCTCTAGGTACGCTGAGTCTAAAGAGACATAGGACTAATGTTGTGGAGTCTGTTCTAGTGTTTTCCAGTCTATCTGATAGTGTCTTCTGCTCATATAGTAGGAGAAGAAGAACTAAAGATGTCTGGATCACATGATGAACATGTTGCTGAAAGTAGTGTTGCTGCACCCGGAGGAGGTGCAAGAGACCAAGGAAGGGAGGAGCCTGTACCTAAACCACCCCAGTTCAATCAAGTTGACATGGGGAACCCAGCCTTCCAAGCCATGTTTGGGCAGTTTATAAATGCCATGACACATATGACTGATAGAATGCCCATACCTGCACCTAGGGCACCTGCCCATGATGAAAGACGGGGAGCCGGTAAGACGTTTGAACGACTTTGCCGGGTTGGAGCCACGGAATATGCTAGGACAGCTGACCCAGCAGATGCTGACATGTGGCTAACTGAACTAGAGAAGGCCTTTAGAATCCTGAACATCCCAGAAGCTGAGAAGGTTAGACATGTTGTGTACCTTCTTAAGGGGAGTGCTGGTCACTGGTGGACCATAGAGGAGGGGAAAAGGCCCAGTGTGGAGATCTAATGGGAAGTATTTCGATGAGAATTCGTCAACATATATTTTCCTAAGACGTTCCTGGATGAGAAAATATCTCAGTTTGAGAGATTAAGACAAGGACCAATGAACATTAGCAAGTACGAGGCTAAGTTCATGGAGTTTTTGCGGTTCTGTCTGCATATGGCAACCATAGATGAAGAAAGGATTCAACATTTTGAGAAGGGGTTAAACGCTGAGTTGACCACCCTTGTGTCTGCTCTGGAGAACATGGAGAGATTTGCTACTTTTGTGGAGTCTGTCAGAAGGATAGAGAGGTCTGTGACTGAGAAGTGACAGACTAAGAACAAGAAGGTGTACCCCCAATTCCAAGGATCCTCATCCAAAAGTTTCAAGAATCCGAGGTTTTCTGCACCAATGGCACCACCTAGATTCAATACCCAGACGCAGTGGACGTCAAATAAGGGTAGAGGATGAAGTTTACCACCGGAAGGAGCCCACAACTCAGCATCTGTGTCTGTTACAGGACCATCCAGACCATAGCTAGGGATCAGAAGTTATTTCATATGTGGAAAAATGGGGCACCTGATGAAGGGTTGTAGAGCCAGAGAGGCAAGTGTACTCAACCCCAGAAGCAGAGTCAGCAAGGTTCTCATAGGAGACAGTTTCCAGGTGGCATTAGAGGATATGGACAAGCGTCCCAAGCTGGATCATCGGCACCCAGTCATCGAGCACCGAATCAACCACATGCAACGATGAGATTCTATGCAATGAATCCACTTGATGCAGTGATCAACCCTCGGGTTGTGACAGGTTAGATGGAACTGTTTTATTCTGATATGTCTACATCCTGCGTCGTATTTGTTTTAATTGATCCGGGTGCTACACATTCCTTTATCACTCGAAGAGTGATTCTTGACTACAATATGACAATTGATCAAAGGGCAGAGAGTTTGAAGTTGGAAACTCCTTTGATGGGATCTGTTGTGTTGCGAAAGGTGTGTTCTTCCTGCATTCTCTTCTTTTCTAAACATCACATTCAAGTGGATCTTATACCACTTGATATGCATGGGTTCGATATAATCCTGGGGATGGATACCTTAGAAAGGTATAAGGTTGTCTTGGATTGTGAGTCCAAGCAAGCTGTGTTCACAAATGAAAGTGACACATGGATCTTTCAAGGAGATAGAAAGATCCTTCCAACCTGTCTTGTGTCAGCTATGGTAGCTGAGAAGCTGATGAGATAAGGATGTTTTGCATTCTTGGTACATGTGGTAGATACCACCATGGAGAGTTCTAATCTTGTTGAAGTTCTGATAGTTAGGGAATTTGAAGATGTATTTCCTAAAAAACTTCCAAGTGTACCTCCGCCCCGAGAGATTGATTTTGAGATTAATCTAATCCCGAGCACGCTACCAATAGCACAAACACTGTATAGGATGGTACCTACTGAGATGGCAAAACTCAAGAAACAGCTGCAAGAGTTGCTTTAGAAGGGTTTCATCTGACCGAGCACTTCACCCTAGGGTGCTCCGGTCCTCTTTGTTAAAAAGAAGGATGGGTCAATGCGGTTGTGCATTGATTACAGACAATTAAATAAAGTAACAATAAAGAATAAGTATCCTTTGCCAAGGATTGACGATCTGTTTGACCAGTTGTGTGGTGTGACTATTTTCTCAAAGATAGATCTGAGGCCAGGATATCATCAGCTGTGTATCAAGGAGGGTGACATACCTAAGTCTGCCTTTAGGACAAGGTATGGTCACTATGAGTTCACAGTTATGTCGTTTGGACTAACTAACGCACCAACTGCATTTATGGAACTCATGAATAGAATCTTTCGACCTTTTCTTGATCAGTGTGTAGTTGTCTTCATATATGACATCTTGATCTATAGTAGAGATGCTCAACAGCATGAGCAGCATCTTCGTCAGGCTCTAACTTTGCTAAGAGAGCATAAGTTATATGCTAAGTTTAGCAAGTGTGAGTTCTGGTTATCTGAAGTTTCTTTTCTTGGACATGTAATATCTTCTTCAGGTATTCGTGTTGACCCTAAAAAGGTAGAATCTATCCTGCAATGGGAACAGCCGAAGACACCGACGGAGATTCGTAGTTTCTTAGGGTTGGCAGGATATTACAGGAGGTTCATTAAGAACTTCAGTTCTATAGCCTTACCCTTAACCAAGTTGACCAGAAAGGATGTTTCTTTTGTCTGGAATGACAAGTGTCAACAATCATTCCAGCTGTTGAAGGAAAGGTTGACAAGTGCACCAGTGCTAGTGCTACCTGAGCAAGGGAAAGGGTATATATTTTTCTGTGATGCCTCTAAGAATGGACTAGGATGTGTGTTAATGTAGGATAAACAAGTGATTTCTTTTGTTTCTCAATAGCTTAAGAAACACGAGGAGAATTATCCGACAACGATCTAGAACTAGCTGCAGTAGTCCAAGCTCTAAAGATCTGGAGACATTATCTCTATGCAGAGACATTCCAGATTTTCACAGACCATAAGAACCTAAAGTACATCTTCTCTCAGCATGAGCTAAACATGAGGCAACGCCGCTGGATGGAGTTAATCAAGGACTACGATTGTACAATTGATTATCATCCAGGGAAGGCCAATGTGGTTGCTGATGCATTAAGTAGAAAATTAGCAACACCAGCCTTAGATAGAGCACAGTTGAATTCTTTGGTGTTCTCTAGGAGGGATATGCTTATCTCTTTAAGGTAAGACAATGTACAATTAAAAGTATCATTGTTATCAGGTTTTTTAGCTGAGATGCACATAAAACCTACTCTGAGACAGCAGATTAAGGAGGCACAACAAGATGATGTTGTAGTTCAGCAGATTAGATCAGAATATGGTAGTGAGAAACGATATGGTTTCCATGATTCAGATGATTAGGTAGCCTGTTATCATGGTAAAATGATAGTACCTGATGTTGATAACTTAAGGATGTTAGTCCTGGAAGAGGCTCATTCTTCAATGTATGTTATGCATCCAAGAAGCACCAAGATGTATCATAACTTGAAAGATATGTATTGGTGGCCTGGTTTGAAGAAGGTTGTTGCTGAGTTTGTTATGCGGTGTCCAGTGTGTCAGCAAGTTAAATCTGAACACCAGAAGCCTGTAGGAACACTGCAACCTTTGCCCATACCGCAGTGGAAGTGGGATCATGTAACCATGGACTTCGTGGTTGGTTTACCTAGAACAGCCAAAGGTCATGATTTCATCTGGGTGATAGTTGATAGGTTGACAAAGACAACACATTTCTTACCTATCAAAACAACCTATTCTGCAGAGAGACTGGCACAGTTATATGTGGATGAGATAGTGCGGTTGCATGGGGTCCCAATTACCATTGTTTCTGACAGAGGTCCCCAGTTTACGAGTCATTTTTGGGAGCGACTTCATAAAGCCTTAGGCACTCAATTAAGGTTTAGTACAACTTTTCATCCTCAGACTGATGGACAATCTGAAAGGACTATACAGACCTTGGAGGACTTGCTCAGGGCATGTGTCCTCCAGTTTATAGGAAGTTGGGATCTACATCTAAGCTTGATAGAATTTGCCTACAACAATAGCTATCAACACAACATTGACATGGCACCTTATGAAGCTTTGTATGGTAGACATTGTAGATCTCCCCCATGTTGGTATGAAATTGGTGAATATCAACTTTTGGGTCCTGATCTTGTGCAGCAGACCACCAAGAAGATTAAAATAATACAACAACAGTTAAAGACTGTACAGGATAGGCAGAAATCTTACGCCGATATGCGTCGTAGACCATTTGAATTCTAGGTTGGAGATAGAGTGTACCTCAAGGTCTCACCTTGGAAGGGAGTTCTTAGGTTTGGAAGAAAAGGAAAGTTAGCTCCAAGATTTATGGGGCCTTATCCAATTATTGAAAGGATTGGAAAGGTAGCTTATAAGCTGGAGTTACCACCTGAGTTGCAAAATCTGCACCCAGTGTTCCACATTTCCATGCTAAGGAAATGTCATCCTGACACAGAAATAGTTCTGCAGCCTATGGAAATAGAATTAAACGATGATATATCTTATGTTGAAGGACCTATGTTGATTCTTGATAGAAGGATCAAGAAGCTGAAAAAGAAAGACATTAGTCTTGTAAAAGTCCTCTGGAATCATCGTGGTGTTGAAGAAGCTACATGGGAACTAGAGGAAGAAATGAGAAGGAAATACCCTACTCTTTTCTCTTAAAATGTTTTGTTAATGATTTCGGGGACGAAATCCTTATAAGGGGTGGATAATTTGTAACATCCCTGACATGGGTTATGTTCTAACCCTAGGTGTTTTGCTTAATAAAGTTGATTAGACGCTTGCTCTTATCTTTTGAAAAGTAATTAAGGCTCTTGAGGAACTTATATTTCTTTTTATGTCCTTTTTGAATAATGTTGAAACATTGTTTTGTTAATTTTGGACTAAAGTGCAAATTACCCAAGTTGAGGGGTTAACTTGCAAAGTTCACTTGATAAAATGTTCCTCTGATGTTGATACATCATAATAATGAATACGATGTAGTGGTATGGTTTCCACAAGCTTGGGCACCAAGATAAAGCTTGTAGAACAATCCTTGTGCATTAAAACCTAGTTTTGGTGTAATGTGCAATTTACACAAAATCTAGGGTTATGTATGCAAAATATCACCTCTAAAGGGTCCCTCATGTTTCTTGGCATCAAGTAGAGCAAATAAAATTAGAGGGGTGCCTCATTTGAATTATCTTGGAGGAGAGAGAATCTTGACATTAAAATAATCAAGGTTTAAGCATAAATGGAACTTTAATTTAATTTAATACCAAAAGAAATAAATTAATTGAGGACCCCTTCAACCAAAAATTGAGGGATGAAATATCAAAGTGTTGTACGAGCTTGTGCCTTGCTATGGCGCAAAAAGATCTTGGTTGAGTGGAAGCCCACTCACATTATCATAATAAAAAGTATTATCCACTAAAAGTTGGATATTAATATAAAACTCTTTAAGGTGCTTAATTCCTTATCCATTAATTCTTGGATAATGAAAAGGTTTTGCAAGATAATGAAGGTGGCTTCGTGGCCAAGGAATGGAGAGGGAATTGGTGGAAATAATTTCGGAATTTAAAGAAAATAATTTCTTTTTCTCTTTCCTTAAAATCCCTTATACATATCCTTTTTCCTACCCACATAAGGGACTTTCTTGGATTTTCTTTTCTCATTTGCTTTGGCCGACCACGAGAGATCTCAGGAGCAGGAGAATGAAGACTCTAACCTGTTGGTAAGCTTTTGATCATCTTCCACCTTGGATTCATGGTGAAAACCCTAAATCTATGCTTGATTCTTGGTTTTCTTCACTCGATTTCCAATCCCAGCCAACTTGTTCATCCAATAGCTCAAGAATGGACCTTGGTCAGTAGCTAGAACTTCATCCACCATTAGATCCGTGGATCTTGGAGCTTGGATATCAGATTCAAAGGCGGATTTTATAACTTTAACCCTTAAACATTAGTATTGCATTCAATTCTCTACGATTTGTTGGTTATTTTCTTCTATTTGGAACTCTTGTGATTCATTGCTGAAATTCCCATGAAAAATGGTTGTTGTTCTTGGATGAAAGAAGATGATGATGACATCATATTGACACTTTTCCCAATAAATTTTTAGGCCAAACGTTTTCCATAAGTTGCTCAAATGGTTTCCCAAACCGTTTGGGAGCAAATGGTTTCCCAAACCATTTGGGAGCAAACGGTTTCAAACCGTTTGAGAGGAAACAGTTTCATCAAACCGTTTGAAAGGAAACGGTTTCAAACCGTTTGGGGCATTGACTATGGTTGACCATTTGGAGAACTGTTGATAATGTTGATGGTTAATGACTCATTAAATATAATTGACTAGTTTCAATTGGTTCATTAGTTGAAGGTCTTTCAATCACCAAACCCTAATCGGGTAAGTGCTGATTTCTTAATTGATTAATTTGGAAACTTGGGTTGATTGACCCAAATGGTTTCACAACCATTTGGGGATCACCCAAACGGTCTCAAGACCATTTGGGGGTCACCCAAGACCGTTTTTAGGTCTAGGGTTAAGAATGGTTGAACAATTGAAGATCCAATGATACCAGAGTGGAATACAATCAATAATCGATTTGATGATCAATCCATTGATCTAAACCCTAATTGGATGACATGGATTTTGATGATGTCATGGGAAAACGGTCTCAAGACCGTTTGGAGGTTATCCAAACGACCTCAAGACCGTTTGAGGTCAGGTCATGTCCAATTTGGATGGTGGTCCAATGGTTTCAAAGTAATTAGTTCTACAATGATCAACATTGAAGGTTCATCGATTTTAATCCTTAATCCAATTGATTTAGAACCCTAATTGATGATAAATTGGGGGTTAAATCAGTTGAAGGATGGCCTATTAAGATCAATTGAATTATGGTGATAGGTCTAATTGATGGATGATTATATGAATTCAATCGATCAGGGGATCAACATTGGAAACCCTAAATCAATTGGATTGGTTGAGACCATCTTTGGTCCAATCAGTTTTGAGGAGGTTTGGACCAAACGGTCTCAAGACCGTTTGAGTCCAAATGGTCTCAAGACCATTTGGGACCAAACAATCCCAAACCGATTGAGTCTCATGCGGTTTCAAAATTTTACTTTGTCAAACGGTTTCAACCTCAACTTTACCAAACAGTTTCCGTGGTATGTTCAAGACCGTTTGAAGGTCTAAATGGTCTTAAACTGTTTGGTGGTATTTCAAGCAAGACCGTTTGAGGTCTGATTGGTCAAGACTATTTGGGGTCTAAGAGACCAAGATCGTTTGGAAGTTAATCAACTAAATCGTATGAACACTTGAAGTGGTTAAAGGCCAATTATTTAATTGAACAATTATATGATGATGTTGACCAAAGGGTGATTATAATAACGGTACCCTTAATAAAATGAGGTGATTAGTACCCTTTAAATAATTAAGCTTTAATGATCATGGTGGTAATGATATAACTCATGGTGTCAATTCTTCTTTCAAGATGAGTTGACTTAGCCTAACCAAGGCTGAAGTAAACATCATCTTATAGAAGATGAGCGAGAAGACTTCCTACATGAATGATAACCATATAATGGCTAAGTCTTAACACTTTCAATATGAATGAATGTTTAATTAGGGTATGATCCTTAATAGGGAGATCAAGAAACCCTAATAATGAAGGTTAATGAATCATAACCCTAATTAAGGGCATTGATAGGGAAATCCTAATACATGATGATGGTATGATCTTAATTCATGGTAATGATTTGAGAAACCCTAATTCAGGATGTTTTGATGATTAACCCTACTTGGGGTGAATAGTAAACCCTAATTGTGGGTTAATGAATATAAACCCTAATCTAGGGTGATGTAATGTGAATAGTAAACCCTAATTGTGGGTTAATGAATATAAACCCTAATCTAGGGTGATGTAATATGAATAGTAAACCCTAATTCCAAATAAGGTGAAGGTAGATGTGAAACCCTAAGTCTGGGTTATACTATATAGCATGAAGCTCTAAGGTTGGATAATGAAATGATGAATCATTAATCCTATTTGAGCTAAGGGAATGATTAACCCTAATTGAAATGAAAAGGGAAACCCTAACCCTAGCAAGGGCATAGTGGTGTAACCCTTGAATTGTGATGCTATAATTGTTTTGCAATGTATTGATATGAAATTGATGTATCTATTATCATATGTATTAATCATGTAGGTTTTATGAGATAATGAACATAGCCAGGTATGAGCTATGATGCTTTGTTTATTGAAAGTACTTTATGAGCTTTGTAAGCAATGATATGCTATGTTGCCTAGTAAAAGGTAACAAAAGAGATTATTAGCCTGTAAGAGCCATGTGAAATACCTGCATTGCAATTATCATGTTTACACTAACACATGACTTGATGGCATTAAGTTACCTATTAAAGTGGTAACAAATATTTTGATGATCTCAGGGTTTGAACACCCATATTCATGAATCATGATGATGAGATGATGAGGGACTGAGATCCCAATGTTAATAAAGCTATGAAATGAACTTGATAAAAATAGTACTCTTTCTTTATAGCAATTGTTATAATGGCTTATGTTTGAAAACATGCATGATGATAAAAGAATGTTGTAATGTACTTAAATAATCAAGTGAAATTATATCATGTAGAGCCCTGAGCATAGATCCATCATCGTCAGTAGTTTGGTGATGGTGAAACAGGTTTTCCTAAGGGAACTCGTGGAGGGCATACTTTTGAGTATGTGGGGGTTATGGGCACCAATATCCTTCTGCCCTAATGGAGGAATTGATGTGAGATAAACATTAAATCTCTCAATCCTTCATTATATGTATATGCCGGGATGATGTATCACTAATCTCCCGATGATGATGTTAATGCCGAATCAATGCAAGATAAACATGAAATCTCTCGATTGCGAAGAGAGTACAGCATGCCACTGTAACTCTAATAGAGAAGTTGCCAATTTACCCTAGAAAGCTATTTTGGCAGAGACACGAGATGTCATGTAAGTTGTTCCTCACCCTGACTGAGGAGGATGAGGTCATAGAAATATGGCTCTTCTATTGACCTATGTATGGTACCGATTTTGATTTCACAATGTTCGGTTAGAGTATGAGCGGTATACCTCATCTCCTCAGGGCATAAGTATATTTGAAAAATGTAATCAGCCATGTAGCATATTTTCTTAGGGTTGAATTACGAGAATCAATGGTTGATGATACATTGTCTATTATGTCCTAGTTGGATAAATACTAAACATGTTCTTCATATTCCTTATTGAATAAATGACTTGCTGCTTTATCAAGTTATAATTGAAATGAAATGAATAGAGAATACTGCTCTACATAGTTTAATCAATAATTTACCTGCTACTGAATATTATGATTCTATTTCTCAGTGTTATTCTATTATCTGCAATAACAATGTTTCTGGTGGAGAGTTATATCTCTCGCTGGGGCAATTTTTCAATCGTCTCACCCCCGTGGGATTCAACATTTTAGGTAGACGCCGAGGAAAAGGTAGAAACCCTACAGAGGGTGAACAACATCAACAACAACAGCAACAACAAGGACAGAAGTGATCCTCAGGTGGAGACACTGTCTGTCAAGTCCTGTATATAGAGATTCCTATGTGTCGTCTCGATACTCTCAGGTCCTAGGAGTCAGTAGATGGTTTGATATAGATCTAAGATTTTTGGCTTGATGCCTCAAGATTCTTGTATGCTGCTTATGTATAGTTTAACAGGGAAGTCAATGTTTGTGACTCTCGATATGAGATGATACAGAGATGTACTAATGAATCAGAATGTAAATAACTTACTTTGGTTCTTTATGAAAGAGTTTTATAGTTGTGGATCTCTTTGTAAAAAGTTTTAATTTTTAGTGATTTTCAGTAATTCTGCTACTAATAATTCTCTTCCGCATTAGTTAATCTTATTTTTTGCGAGTCGTACGCAACAGTTAGTATCTTCTCCTTTATGTATTTTGTTAATCATCAATGCTACTAAGATTATTTGTTATATCTGATTAAATTGCTTAATTGTTTAATTAATTAAACATGTTGTAATCAATAATCATTGTTGGAGGTTATGTCTCTTATTGGGACATGGGTCTCACCCTTGTGGTTCGCCACATCTTTTTAGGTAATCTGAAGTGATGAAAACAAACTTGTGGCAGCAAAGAGGAGCTATAGTAATAAATCTATGAGAAATTTGATTAGATGTCTAGTGTGTCCCAGAGTCATCCATGTTCTCTCAGGTCCGGGCAGGAAAAGTTTGTATATGGTGTTTCAAACAAATCGGAATTTTATTAGCATGTTAATGTTTGTTTGTATGGCATATGCAAATATTGTTATCCTGTGTATATATGTTGTAGCTAAGGTGATAGAACAATTTGTATCAAATTCTTGTCATAGTATCGATAAAAGAAAGATGTTGGGCTCTTATGCAAATGTTTCTGAGCAGGTGTTGATGTGGAAATTGGTTTTAATTTACCCATATTTTTTGGTATGTGGTTAAATGGTGATTGATTATGTTTTATGTTTTGAGTAATCTTGTTTAGTGTAACGGGTTATCACAAGTTCATATCAGAGCTTTAGGTTCACTAAGTCTACAAGGACACTAGGACTTAGGACTAGGATGATGTCAAAATTAGGAATATGACATAAAAATATGGTGCATACTGCCGAATCTCAGTATTTGGGTGCCCTGTCTAGGTATTCAATTATTGAAGAAAGGTAAGTATGGAACTCTTAGATTGTTCTCTTTCTGATTACTCTGATCAAGTAGTCATTTTGAGACAATCTAAAGAGCATAATGAATAAGAAATCATGGTGTGAATATCTCAATCCTACCGTAAAGAAGATGAGAATTGCATCATAATCTATCAAAACTTGAATGTTTGATAACTATATGAGAAAGATACAACACCATGAAATCTAAATCTAAATACAAATAAGGAAAAGAGAAGTTCTTGAAGGTGTGATTCAAGAAGATAATAAAGTAAAAGACAGATAAGTCTATGTTTATAAAGTGAATCAAGGTATGAAATCCACATAAGATAGAGAGAACTCCTATAACAAGTGTGAAATGAGAAGATGAATGGGAATAATGATAAAGAAATATGGTGGAACCTGAGTTAATCTCAGACCAACCTATGTGTGTAAGAAATTGTGAATGAAAAATCAGCATGGCATGTGAAAGAAATTAAGGGAGATGATCCCTATTTAATAAAGAAAATGAAGAATATGATGATTTACCTGTTGATAAGTGGGTTGAAAAACATAATAAAATAAGAGAACATACACTAGTGGGATAAATAGTCATCAAGGAAGGAGTAATGAGATATGTTAATCGTGATGATTCCTATGTTAATGGCAATGAACCCATAATGAAAAGGGTAAAATGATACATAAGAAGTTGTAACTTGCATAATGAAAATAGAATTGGTTACCTTTTTGCTAGTAACCCTTGAACAATGTTGCTATGATGTGGGAAGTATGTTTCCCTTTGTGACTTTCCTTTCTAGGGAACAACTTTCAAGTGGATCATTGCCACTTGGTATGCGTGGATTCATTGTAAACATGAGGGTGGATAGATTATTATAGCATAAGGTTGTTTGAACTATGGTTCCAAGATCATAAAGTTTGTGATGATTTTTCTTTTGAGCCTTCCAATAATTAGGAAGACTCCTCTTATATGTTTTGAAATTTATTATGTTGGTAAAAGTAGATGAGATAAGGATGTGAGTTCCTTATAGCACATGAGGTAGATACCAAGGTAATGAATCCTAGTATCCAAGATGTATCAACAATATGGGAAGTATGTGAAGGTTGGAGAGGTTTACTAAATGAACATATCAAGTATTCCTCCCCCTTAAAGAGAGGGAGAGAGAGTTGATGATGACCCTCTAAATGTTGTTTGGAAGGAAAAATAAAAGTGATTCTATAATGTTGTGTATGGTTCAGTGATAGCTGGGCAAAACCACTATCAAGGATAGATGGTTTGTTGGTCAATATATATGTGATACCGTGTTCCTTTAAGATAAACCTATGATCAAATATCAATGCATAAGATTTATATTGGATGACATAATTAGCATGACCATGATGAGTTTAGAGTTATGTCCTTTAGACTAACCAATGTACAAATAGAATTTATGAATAGGAGGAACATAGTGTTCTAGTCATGTCATACAAGTTATATCAAGATTTGAATGATGACATGTCAAAGTATTTAAAATATGGTCAAAAATATGATCAATATTTCTTCAAAAACCTTAGGGTTGCCAAAGCAGCAATATATATGTGACAAATTGAACAAGAGTGAGATGGGGTTGATTAAATGTCTTTATGGGATCATGATATGTCTTCTAAGTAGGTTTTGTAAATCCTAGTAAGGTGAACATAGTGTTGTAGTTCCACCCCTAAAAAGGTTGACTAGGAATGATGTTTCCTTGTATGGAATGATAGGTGCTAGCATCAACATTTCTTTTGATGCTGAAAAAGAACCGACAAGTGTTCCAGTGTTAGTGTATCTAGAAAGAAAAAAAGGATGGATACATCGCCTTTTTTTATGCTTCAAGGAATGGTATGAGACACATGCCATGATTGGTAAAAAGCTAGCAAGTATGAATTTTGAGTAATGTGTTGATACAATAGATATAATTTTAGGATGATAGCTACAATTTAAAGTTGAAAGTTACTATTAGATTAGTACAGGTGGCACAACAAGTTTCTATGTTCCATATTTGCAAATGTCTTCTTATGTGCGGTTTTTTGTGTTGACCCAAGATGAGATATGTATGAATGATGTGACATCACCATGATATTCAAGTAACCATGTGAAGGTAATAGGATGAGGTGCAAAGGAAGTACCCATCTTTGTTTACCTTGGATTTTGGGGGCAAAATCCCTATGTTAGGGATTTATAGTTGTAAGGCCCCTAAACTTGCTTAATGAGTTGAATAAGATTAATTATCATAATTGAATTCTTATAACCCTAATATAACATTTTGATATGCTTTGAAATCATAAGATAAGCTTAAGTTTCAAATTTTGTCCAATTTGGACATTGTTTGAGCATGTTATGCAATTTTATGCACATTTTGGACTTTTCAACAATTTACCCAATTGAGAGGTTTTCTTTGCAATTTATCACTTGTATTATGTTCCTTGTATATTATATCATAATTCTTGAGCTTTTTGATCCATGGGGAACCTATTTAAACCTTGGTTTGAAGGTGTTTTCTCTAAGGGTATTTTAGGGTTTACCCCTTCATGGATGAGCTATCTTTAGTAGCTATCAACTAATGAGTTATTTATTTTTCTTGGAAATTTAAGAAACGAGGGATAAGAAAGTCTCTATGGATGGTGGGGGAGCTTCTTGTGTGTTTTCTTGTATATTATTAATGGTTTAAGGCCATGGACACTTGGAAAGATACTAGAACTTCAACTTTTTCTTTTTCTTTATCTTAAAGTTTCATATACTTATCCCTAAGCACCAAAACGAGCCATTTGCTCTTCACCACTAATCTCCTTCTCCCAACCTCGTTCTCCCTTTGTGCTTCTACAAATTTTCCTATCCAAGGAAGAAGAAAGTGGGGACCTTCTTGGAAAAAGGATCTAGGGTTGCAATTGACTTCCTTTTTGGGTTTAAAAAGCTTCCTTCTAGTGATCTTGACCTAAAAGAGTAAGAATCCCCTTCCTTCCTTCGTTTCTTTCTTTGTCATTCTTCCTCCTACCTTTATCCAGGTTGTAACCTTTCTATTCCATGGTATAAATTTCTCTAAAGCTCTAAAACCCTACCTTTCTTGCTCCCTATGCTTATGGTTTGCTCATTTGATGAAGAAAGGTGCTAGATGGATGATTTCATAGCTTATGCTTGGATTTTCTACCCTACCTGCTCGAGTTTTCTTTATGTGGGGTTTCATATTCTCATTAGAGGCAAGTTTTATAACTTGCTCCACATTTATTTCTTACCAAAAGCTTTCTAGATCATGTTCTTTCTTGAAAATGATGATCCATGCACTAAAAAGTTGTGCTTGACTTGGATTTCAATTTTTATAATGTTCCCTATTCTGATTTCAGTTTTATATAAACATGTGATCATGTTTACATTATTCCTAAGGTATAATATGGCTTGGATCAGGTTGTTTTGACAACCTATGGTGTTAAGAACCTATCAACCAATGGTCAATTTTAGGGTTTTAAGTTGATTTCTTCTATAATTCCATGACCCGATGATGGTACCATTGCAACAACCCTATGGTGTTGTCTTCATGACAACTTATGGTCATGATCAAAGGTTTCATATGATGGTGACAACCTATGGTCACCCCCTTAGGTCAGGTTTTGGATCAATTAGAAGTTTAATGATCAACCATTAAGTACCCTACTGATGTTATCAATCAATGATGACATTAGCTTAATATTTGATGTTGATTAATGAATATAGTGTTGATCTAACAACCTATGGTGATTTAATGGTCAATAATTATGGGGTATCAGGTCTCTACAACCTATGTTGAGGTAACATTGTATTTTTAGCATCAATTAAGCATTAGACCAATGGTTTCTTGGGTCACTTGATGCAATGGTCGGATCTATACTATAATTGATGGTTTTAACATATTAACTTGACCCAATGGTCAAGATCTAGTGTTTATTCCTACAATAAAGTGGAATGATGGATAATGTAATAATTTGTCCTAATAATTTGATTTATATGGTTTCCTTTATATGATCAACTTAAGGAGCTTACTTGTTGACAATGGATGGCTTATTTTAGATGAACAGTCGATTGTGGGTTTTACCCTACTCTCAATGGAACTTTTTGTGTTGTTAATCAAGGAATATCTAGGGTTAAATGGTGACTCTTTCTAGAGAAAAACTCAAGGACTTCATAGGTGGTTTATCCGAGGTATTTACTTATGTAAACAACCAATGATCTTACCTTTTAAACATCCAATGGTTCTGTGTGACATAGTGGTATGGTGATATGGGTTGAAAGATGATGGAACAAATGGAGAGTTACCCTTAATAAGGTAGTCTAACCTATTCACTCACATGAATAGAAGGGATGATAATCATATTGTGTTGATGTGTAACCCTAATGAGGTATATCTTGTTATACCTAGCTTTAATATAACTAAATGATGGTAATTGGGTATGAATAGTCCTTGAATGACTAATACAATCATGGAGTACTTTATTACTGTTGCTGAAACCCTAGTATGCTATAACACGATGGTTACACCTTGATTTATGTGTGGGTTCATACTTGAGAATAGTATGGAATGTGATGGTGATGCTTCACCTTTATGCATCCATGATCCAATGGGGATGTCGTGAGTTAGGGTTTGGATATAAGTGTTGATTAGTAACATTGATATAATTTATCATGTTGAACATAACTCTAATGCAAATAGATAAAGATGAGTATTCATGTTTAACATTCTTATATGATGGAATGATGGTGGAATAACCTCCTTAATATGATCATAACCTTAATATGTTAATTGGTGGTTATCGTAGCCGCATGGTTGATACTTTCTTATGCTAAACATGTGCATTATGAATATGATGAGGGTTAATCATATCTAGATTCCTTGCATGTTGATGTAATAAAGGAACGTTCTTAACATTAATATAACCCTGCTATGATTATTTATGAGTATCTCCTAGCTCATTAATGTAATATTGTGTTGATCTAATGTATTATATGTAAGTGATGTTATTGAGCCTTGTTATAAGGCATGCAAAGATAATGATGATCTTGCAGGGAATAATATGATGGTCTTAATGACCTTTGGGCATGGTTGAGCCCTGAATGAGGCGTAATCCTCTTGTGTTGATAAGGGTTGATACCCTGGGATATTGTGAAAGGGATTTATATCCTGTGATAGTATGATGGTCTTAATGACCTTTAGGCATGGTTGAGCCCTGAATGAGGTGTAATCCTCTAGTGTTGATAAGGGTTGATAACCTGTGATATTGTGAAAAGGATTTATATCTTGTGATAGTATGATGACTAGTTTAGCCTCATGAATGGCAAATGAATAGTACCATGTGATGATGAGATGAGAAATTATGTTTCACATGTTTTATATCTTTTAAAATTTGTGATATGTATATGCTTGCTAGAAATGAATTAGGGATTTGTATGTCCACCTGTTTGATGAAGCCTTAATTCACCAATTGGCATAACTAATCAAGTGCAACTCTAATCATGTAGTGCCCTATGCCGTAGAGCCATCTTCAGTGTCAGAACTTGTTGGATGGTGAAATGAGTATTCCTAAGGGAAAATTGAAGCGCATACTGTTGAGTATGTGGGGGTGACAGGTTGAGGATATATCCTTATCAGCCACAATGCAGATTGTGGAGGTTGGCTATGGTCATGCCTCATACATCTTATGTGATTGAGAACGGATTTGGTCATTTCTTAGTGATTATAACATGATGTGATTAGAGGACAATTGTGTTTGTACCTCAGTGGTTGGGTTTTGTATACCCTAGTTTCTAGTGTCGTGACATGTACCAAGGGCGGACTAGTGGTTAGCAGCTTGACTATATGTCATTGTGGTGGCATATTTGACTGATATGTCACTGCCTTTTTACTCGTACTGACCGAGGGGAAGAGATCTCAAGATCCTGACACTCCTAGATCTTGTACAGAATCGAATAGCCCTTCGCAGGGGTTGGTTGGACTTTGAATAGTACGATTCAAATTCCTCAGGGCATAATAAAAGATGTATAGCATATTTGTTTAGGGTTATACACAATTATCACATTGGATGATAACCCTTGCTTGTTCTCTTTACATAAAGATGATGCTTAGTGTAATTAAGAGATAGTAGATATACTTATGTTGTGGATATGCTTAAGATTGTAGATGCGTACATACAATAGCCATGATTATGTGAATAACTATACTACTACTACTGATTATAATCATGATGCTAGCTATCTCATGTTGTTAGTTGTGTTTAGCATGCTAGCCATGCCTTTATAACTAGAGATGCATATACTACTAATCATGCTTATCTAGATAATTGTGCTTATGTTGTTAGCTCTTTTTATGATGTTGGTATGTTCAACCTATTAGACATGCTAATGTTGTTAGCTATGCTTATGTGGCTAGACCTATTCATAATGATAGAGATTCTATGTTACTAGACTTGCTCATGATGCTAGATATGCATACGCTACTAAATTGCTTATATTTTCAACAAGATAAAGAATGATAGTCTAGCTAATGATGATAGTTATTATCTGCTCCTTTATGTATTCTGTTAATCATCAGTGCTGCTGAGCTTATTTGTTATATCTGATTAAACTGCTTAACTATTTAATTACTTTAAAATGTTGTAATCAATAATCGTTGTTGGAGGTTATATCTCTTGCTGGGACATGGGTCTCACCCTTGTGGTTTGCCATATCTTTTTAGGTAATCTGAAGTGACGAAAACAAACCTATGGCAGCAAAAAGGAGCTATAGTAATGAATCTATGAGAAAGTTGATTAGATGTCTAGTGTGTCCTAGAGTCGTTCCTGTACTCTCAGGTATGGGCAGGAAAAGTTTGTATACGGTGTTTCAAACAAATCAGAATTTTGTTAGCATGTTAATGCTTATTTGTGTGGCATATACAAATATTGTTATCATGTGTATATATGTTGTGGCTAAGGTGATAGAACAATTTGTATCAAATTATTGTCATAGTATGGATAAAAGAAAGATGTTGGGCTCTTATGCAAATGTTTCTGAGCAGGTGTTGATGTTGAAATTGATTTTAATTTACCCATATTTTTGGGTATGTGGTTAAATGGTGATTGATTATGTTTTATGTTTTGAGTAATCTCATTTAGTGTAACGGGTTCTCACAATTTGCTTCAATTTAGTATCATTATGTTGAAGCTCTTTGGTTTTCTCATAGAATGTAGGTCTACCCTAAATCTGTGCAATCAACCCTCCTTGTTCTGACACGCTCAAAACTAAACTTAGATCCCTCATTTTGACCAATAAGTCTCTTTTCATACATGCCATAGAAGAAAAAAATCAACATGTGGTTACATTTCCTGCTCAGACCATCTGTCACAACATTAGCCTTCCCGGGATGGTAACCAATGGTAACATCATAGTCCTTTATAAGATCCATTCACCTCTATTGTCTTAGGTTAAGATCCTTCTATGTGAAAAAATTCTATAGTCTTATGGTATATAAAGAACTGACATGAATCATCATAAAGATAATGTCACCATGTATTTAAGGCATTTACTATGACTTCCAATTCAAGATCATGTGTGGGATAGTCCACTTCATTCTTTTTAGGTTGTTTAGAAGCGTAAGATGCCACTTCTCCTTAATTTATAAGAACATGTCATAATCCTTTCCTAGATGCATAAAAAATGACTACATAACCTTTATTTTCTTCTGGTAGGATCAAATTGGTGATGAGGCTAATATTTGTTTTAATGTGTGAAAGCTTTTCTCACAGTTATTAGACCATGAAAAGGTGCATCCTTTCTTGTTAAACATGTAAGTGGTGCTTCTAGGACACTAAAGTTCTTTATTAACCTTCTATAGTATCTGAATAACCCAAGAAAACATCATATCTCAATAGGAGTTGTATGTTGCTCCCACTATAGAAAGATTCCATTTTCTTAGGTTCAACACTGACTCCTTATCTTGATACAACATGTCCAGAAAGGATACTTCACCCAGATATAATTCACATTCACTAAATTTAGCATATAAATTATGTTGTCTTAAAAATTACAGAGTACCCTCAGATGTTGCTCATGTTTTTCAACATCTCTAGAATATATAAGGATATCATCTCTAGATACTACTATAAATTTATCTGGGTACCGTCTAAAAACTCTATTCTTCATGTCCACAAAAGTTGTATGGGCATTTATCATTTCAAAAGACATAACTACAAACTCATAATGCCCATATCTTGTTTCCAAGGCTGACTTAGGTGCATATGATACCTTTATCCTCAACTAATGATAACTTGACATGAGATCTATCTTTAAAAAATTATTTCTTCATGTAACTGATCAAATAGGTCATTGATCCTAGGCAAAGGATATTTGTCCTTGATGGTTATCCTAGTCAGTGGCCTCTAGTCTATGCACAACCACATAGTTCCATCCTTCTTTTTCACAAAAAGCATTGGAGCTCCCAAAGGTGATGTACTAGGTTGAATGAAACCCTTATCTAGTTAGTCAAGTAATTGAGGTTTTAAATCATTTAATTATGTGGGTGTCATTCTATAGGCTAGTAATGTTGTTGGGTGACTACCTAATAGAATTTGTATCACAAAGTCAACATCTCTCTCTGGAGGTAAACATGATAACTCATTAGGAAAAATGTATGGGAAACCACACATTATGGAAGCATACTCTATATAAATTGTTCTTTTCTCTTACTTTGCATCTACCACATGTGCTAAAAGGGCCTCACACCCTTTTCTCATGATCTTATCAGCTACAGTAGTTGATACTATGCACGTGGGTTAGACTTTTCTATCTCTGGTGAAGACATAGGAAAAGCCACCTTGTCAAAAATAGCCTTTTTGTTCCAACAATCTAATTGGACATGGTACGTCTCAAGGAAATCCATACCTAAAATTATTTCAAAAGAATTAAAGTCTAAGGGGGGGAGAGTAATCTCTATGGTTTACCTACTAAAACTCAAAAGGCATCCTAGACATAATTTTGTCAAAATTGTTAGTTTACCCAACAATATTCTTAATAACAATTCATAAGGTAAATCATGAGTTAAAAGATTTAATCCACTAACTATTGATTTATGAATAAAAGAATATGTTGCACTAGGATCTATTCAAACTAGAACTAAAATTCTATTAAAGAGGAGCATCTCACTTGTAACAACTCTAGGTGAGACTACTCCTTCAGATTGACTTATATAAAAGAAATGTCATGTAGCTCTCCATCTTCCTCATTGCCCATTATTGGTACTAGGTGCTCCCCCTCGAGAGCCTGAGGCTACTGAAGAACTTGTCCTCTAACTAGAAGTCTATCTCTAAGGAGTCTACAATTGTGATTTTTTATTTTGTTTAAGTATAAACTAAAACTTTGAGAAGTCCTTCCTAAGATGTCTATATGTATACAGTTATAACTCGGTTGAGTATTAACTCTTGAACACTAAGCATAATGTGTCCTACGACAGTTGTCACACATATTTGTATCTTGTCTCTATGAACCTATCACTGGTGATGATGACCCTGAAGGCCTTGGTGAAGGTTCCCACGTAGGTTATGTACTCCATCTACTGGAACTGGACCTTCCTCCACAATGTGAAGAGATAGAACCTTGTCTTACAAAACAACCTAATCCTCATCCTATCTTGGAAAAGAAACCACCACCTCCTTTGTATCCACCACTCTTTTTTCCTCCTCTACTGAATTCTCAAATCTTTTAATACTTTAGACTACTTATCAGCACTACTAACTCTTCTATACATCTTGCATCCTCCACAAACTCTCCAAATTTTTCCTTGTCTTTTTGGCCAACTACTAATAAGGTTTGTCCAATATATAATATTAATCCCTGTTGAAATCTCCTACAGTTTTCTATGTCATTCGGTACTAATACAACCTTATGAAGTATGCCTCATATTCTCTAATTTTCATGCCACCCTATCTAATATTTTCCAACTGCCTAATCTTATCACTTAGAAAGGTGTGAGGAAAATACTTTAAGTGGAACTTGTAACGTCCCAAGATTTGAGGCCTCGGATAACATGATATTAAAAGGAATGATTGGACTACCCATATCACCAAGGTGCACCTCCTTTTCCGAGAGCCTATCATTAAAGAGTTCCATAGTTAAGCATGCTCATCTTGGAGTAGTACTAGGATGGGTGATCGGTCGGGAAGTTCACCCCGGCTTGCGCGTGAGTGAGGACAAAGTGCATAGTTAAGGCTACTGGGGGTCTGTGGGTCCATTCATCATTCCTAAAACTCTACTAGAGCCTTGGGCAGTGGGACCGAGCATTTACAAATGGTATCAAAGCCAATTCCCCTCCAGTAGGTGGGCCCCACATGGGCATGTGGCATGTCAGGCTTAAGTCGTGCGGTCCAAGCAAGTTGGAAAGGGCTACCCACTGAGACAAGATGGATCTGCCCTTGTGTTGGTAGGCGTAGATGGGAGCTGGGTGTCCATGGGCCATTCTGGGTATGCACTAAAATGGGGAAGTGATTATTAGGCCTTATAGTTGAACCTTGATGAGGACGTCAAAATTCTAAGTGGGGCAGGTTGTAATGTCCCTGGATTTGAGGCCTCGAATAACATGATCTTAAAAGGAATGGTTGGACTACCCATATCACCAAGGTGCACCTCCTTTTTTGGGAGCCCTTCACTAAAGAACTCTATAGTCAAGTGTGCTCATCTTGGATTAGTACTAGGATGGGTGACCAGTCAGGAAGTTGACCCCAGCTTGCGCATGAGTGAGGACAAAGCATGTACCCCAGCTTGCACGTGAATGAGGACAAAGCATGTAGTTAAGGCTAGTGGTGGTATGTGGGGCCATACGTCATTCCTAAAATTCTACTAGAGCCTTGGGCAGTGGGCCTGAACATTTACAAATGGAATCCCACAAAATCTTTCCAAGTCATGACTGTATTTCTCCTCTTATATTCCTCTCTACTCCACCATAACTCAACAACTCCTTTAAGTAGATTTCATGGTCGATCTGCTTACTGCTTGTTTTCTGTTAACTCCATTAAATGAAAAACCTTCTCTAGTTGTTGGACCCATGTTTGGGTTTGTAGTTCAATTAAAATTAGTTCCATGAAGCTTCTTTACTAGCTCTTAGGATCTCATCAGATTCTTACTAGAAGACAAAGCCCTCCTTTCCATCTTATATTTCTCTTTTATTTTAGGAAGATACGGTACACCCTTTCCACCTCATTCCTATCTTCTCGTACCTGAGACATTGCTCGAGGGTCAAGTTCGTAATGGCCCAAACCCTCTTCTTGCCATTTGTGTAATCCATAAAAGAACAAATTTGTTGGAAATTTACAGTGTAAAGAGGAAAACTTCCTAAGCTATTGGTCTCTTATCGCCTCCATCCCAAACTTAGGCTAAATTCCTAAGTTCGAAAATTCTCTCTAATACCATTTTAGGTTGTTGCGATTGGAACCCACTAACCAGGATTTAGGACCGTCAAGGAGGGATTTTACTAACCATTCACTTTAAATACAAACTAAAAACTAGCTTTAGATTTTTCTTTTCTTTATTTCTTAATTATATAGGAACATCATTAACTAAAAAAATAACACTAATTTTTTAGAAAACATGAAAGTTTACAATAGAGTTTGAGTCTTACATAAAATAAATAGTCACTTCACAATACATCTTTTACTACATATTACAAAAACTTCTCTCATTTATCACTCACATTCCCAAGATAAGTGAAAAGGATAAGAGATTGAGTAACTAGTCTAACCACTTCTTCATAAGACCTCTGCTCTACTCTTGATACAAGCTAGATTTTGCCTCTTCTAGAGGACTTGATCCTTTATCTGAAAATGTTTCAGTACTTAGATGAGCTACTAGCTCAATGTGTAGAAAATCAATAGGTAGCCATGATCAATCAGTTGAAAAATATTTATTGTTTAGGATGCAAGCAGATTAAACAAGTAATTGAAAACTATCTTATTATCTAAGCATAGCATGAGCATTGATAATAGTTGAATAGAGAAATCATTAAATATCCATTCAATTCTTCGTTCCATTCATTATATGCATAGGACCCACATGAGGTGTATCAAAACATGTGAAATCATAGAAGCAAGCTACAATTTTGTTGTATAAGACTTGGAAGAAAGTCTTGGATTCTAAGCATGAAATCTATAGCAACCCTATCTGCAGGGGTTTTCCACATCTGGATCTCGATGGATAATGGGAGCGGCTATATATCTTGACTGCTCCTCTAAACATGGGCACTCGGGCGGAGAGTCAAAGCACTCTGCCTTATTTTACATCGGTGGTTCTACCAAAGATAATAAATAGATCAACAACACAAGTACCACTGGCATATCCAATTATTGTTTGGTATCACACTATAATAAGAAGTCTTCCCTCACTAGCCTAGACCCCTACACCATTATCCAGTACAACCCAACTATGTCGGTCTAGACTTATCTTCTAGTTAGAAGCATGTTTCCTCCTCACAATGTTGGCCTCCTGTGAAGGGTTCTATAGTGTTCATGAAATCAATCATCTAATAAATTTTAATTTATCTAGATAACATCTTTACCAATGCTAATATTAGCCTATTATCACAACTGATCATTTGGAAAATTATTCATAGTAATACTTTGTTGGGAAATATGGCTACAAAGCAAGCAGCGGAATTAAAATTTTTATCTACCATATTCCCATAATCAATAGATAGCATCAATAACTGGGATGCACGAAGGACGGTTTCAAGGATATACCTAGTCCTCGAGCAATTCCAGTGATAATCCTCATCATCATAGATGCACAACTCAGAATCCTAGTTGTACTAGGACTCGTCTGACTATTGATCCTCCTGGTCAGTGCCACTGACTCCAGCCACAAACGTCGTCTTCTTCAGATGCTCCTCTTATCACGGACTGCTGGTTGACTTGTCCTCCAAGTGGCAAACAATGGCTTCCATTCTCTATGGTAATCCACACAGACCACCAAGAACTCATGTCATCCTACTAGGATGATCAGGAAGGAGTTGTCCCTATTCGTCAGTGTACTAGTCACCGACTTGCTCTCCCATGACAATGATCTCAATTGCTCTTTCCCTTATTGTTCCTCCCAAGTCGGGTAGAACATGCTCGGGCTCTCGTGGTTACCAAAACCAGATAGGACAACATCTGTCAGAGTAGCTATTTCTCAATTGTCTATGTTGTACTCTAGGAAGCCCCAATACCCCCTCTATTTATAGGTAGGGTTTGGGTCCAGGTTCTTAATCTATGCGGGAGTGGAAGGGACTAGAAGAACTCAAATTTTCACAACAATTCTAGAAATCTCAAAACTTGTAACAGCCTAGACGGTCGTCTGGAAACCTAAATGGTTGTCTAGCATGCGAGACGGTCATTTGGTTGTTTCTCAGTTGTACATAAATTTGGCAAATCAATTCCCATCAATGTTATACATTGATTTTCCTGTGCAACAAGTATTTCTCAAGAGAAATGAATAGGGAAACATCTAGAACCTTTCCTGACCAAACTAGACCATCTCACCCATGTGAAATAGTCATCTCATTCACCCACACAGTCATCTAATGACCTGAGTCGAGCTAGTTTGGTTGGGTCAGTTCGTTCCATAGCCAAATTCAACACAAAATAGACCTGACACCCAGACGCCCATCTCAACTCTTGATACGACCATTTGGCACTTCCATGTGGTCTTCTCAACACTTGAGATGGGTGTTTTGAAGTGTTGTCAGCATATTTGTTGCGTGAATCAAATACCTAAACACTTTAGTACTTAATTCAAATGTCATTCAAGATCTGAACTCCTCTTCTAGCTCAATACCTATGTGTGTGACCCTATAGGTCCCATATTACATTGGTGGTGAATGTTCATAACAACTTATGACATCACACACAAAGAGTGGTGCCTAGTCACACATCATTTCTACCCAAGTAAATGGAAAAGTTTGAGAATAATTTCAACTTACAATATGTGTATGGTATTGCAGTGTTTGTATAGTTCCTTTGTCACCGATGTCCAGATTGAGCTAGAGGCATGGAGTAGTCACCCTCATTATTATTTGATCTTGTTTCTTGAACCATAATAGACTATCTGAGATATATGTAATCTCAATATCATATATTGACTCACATGTGCATGGCCATGCTTTTCTCAGTCTCGCTAATCTAGAGGCCTAGGATATAATACTCCCATAGGAGGGAATATCCCATATCTATCACCCACAGTCAATCCCCATGTGTTAAAGCCACCCAATCATCACCATTATAACAACCCATATTTTACGATTGTGTTTGATGATGTCAAAGTGTACCCAACGACATGTGTTGAGTGTAGTGATTTCAGGTCTAAGAACCACAACCACCACCATCACTGTGAGAGATGACTATGATTTCCATTATGATGGATTTCATGTGTCAGTCTCACAATGGGTATGTCTGATACATTGTTCTCTACTGCGTGCTTGGTTTGATATAGCCATATCATGACTTACGAGATTGCATCATCAACCAACCCACACTATGATCTTATGTATTATTGTTGTCTATCAACCTTCCACAATAACAACTTATCAGGGACATAATGAGAATATGTATATGTACTCTTAACATCTGTATAATATCATTTCGATAAGGCTAAAACTTGAAAAAATACGCCATTGAGTAATATTATTCTCTAGACATTTGTAATGTTACATGATCATCTCATAACTGAATTAAATAGAATAAATTGGAAGCTTGCCTTTATTTATTATTCAAATCAATTACAATTTATGCCATTACGATCATTACATGATTGACTCTCTGGCCATTCATACCAAGAGACTCTCATTTGCATTTAGAGCCAATCACTTATGAATTGTATTTCAAATGATTTTAGATGTCCATCATGCTTCTGCTGTGAAAGTGCTTTCGTCAAGGGATCAACAATGTTGCTTTTAGTTGGTACTTTGCAAATATTTACATCTCCATGCTACACAATATCTCATATGATATGGAACCGCCTTTGTATATGTTTTGAGCATTGATGTGATCTCGGTTCATTAGCTTGCGCAATAGCTCCATTGTTGTCACAATATAGCTCAATTGCCTCATTAATTCTAGGAATGTCCCCAAGTTCTATGATGAACTTCTTGATCCATATTACCTCATGTGCTGCACTCGATGCAGCAATATACTCAGCCTCTGTTATAGAATCAACAACTATTTTTTGCTTGGAACTCTTCCAACTCACAGCTATGTTGTTGAGGCAGAACATGAATCCAAATTGTGACTTGTAATCATCTTGATCATTCTGGAAGCTTGCATCAGTGTAATCTTGTACCACCAACTCTTCCTCTCTGTCATAGACCAAGAACTAATCCTTAGTCATTCTCAAGTACTTGAGGATGTCCTTCATGGATATCCAGTGAGCATCACCTGGATTTGATTGATATATGCTCATCATTCTCAAAGCATACAAGACATATGGACGGGTACATAACATTGCATACATGATTGATCCAGTTGTTGAGGCATATGGATTCTCACTCATGTGTTCTCTTTCTTTATAAGAACTGGGACATTAAGCTCTAGAGATGGGGACACCATGGCGTATATCCAGGTTTCCTCTCTTTGAGTTCTCCATGCTGAACCGCTTCAACACTTTGTCAATATATGTGCTCTGACTTAGTCCAAGAATCCTTCTGGATCTATCTCTGTAGATCTTTATCCCCAAGATGTAGTATGCTTCCCCCAAGTTTTTCATAGAGAACATATTTCCAAGCCAAGTCTTTACCTTTTATAAAGTAGGAATGTCATTCCCCATCAACAATATGTCATCTACATATAATATGAGGAATGCCACTATGCTCTCACTGACCTTCTTGTACACACAAGGTTCATCTTCATTTTGAACAAAGCCAAACTCTTTTACTGTCTCATCAAAATAAAGATTCTAGCTCCGAGATGCTTGCTTCAATTCATAGATTGACCTTTTTAGCTTACAAACTTTGTTTGCATCCTTTGGATTGATAAAACCCTTAGGTCATATCATGTACACATCCTTGAATAAATTCCCATTAAGGAATGTTGTTTAAACACCCATTTGCCAAATTTCATAGTCATGATAATTTGCAATAGCAAGCATGATCTCAGTGGACTTCACCATGGACACTGGAGAAAAGGTTTCTTCAAAGTCAACACCTTGAACTTATTGGAAACCCTTTGCAACCAATCTTCCCTTATAGGTTTGAACTTTTCCATCCATGTTGGTCTTCTTCTTGAAGACCCACTTGCACCCTATGATTTTTACCCCTTCATTTGGATCCACCAAAGTCCATACTTTGTTGGTATACATAGATTCCATCTCAGATCTCATGGCCTCAAGCCATATCTTAGACTCTCATTCCTCAATAGAATCTTTATAGGATATTGTCTCATCATCTATGACCAATTTACTGCCTTCCTAAGTTATAAGATATCCAAATCTCTCAGGTTCAAGTGTGTGCTATTAGATCTAAAAGTTCTTGTGTTACCTAAGGAGTTTGAGATTCCATAGCACCTTGTAATTCTCTAGGTTCCTCTGGTTCATCTATCGGATCAATATTTTCTTATTGGTCTTGAATCTCTTCAAGCTCTACTTTCCTCCCACTGATTCCTTTGGAAATGAAATCCATCTCAAGGAATGTAGCATCTCTGGCAACAAACACTTTGTTGTCAGATTGGGAATAAAAGTAATATCCTCTTATTTCTTTAGGATAACCAGCAAAATAACACATATCAGATTTAGGACCAAACTTATCAAAAAACATCCTTTTAACATAAGCTTCACATCCCCAAATCCTCATATAAGACATATTGGTACGCTTCTCATTCCAAATCTCATATGATGTCTTTTGAACTGATTTAGATGGTACTCAGTTTAGTGTATACGTTGCAGTATTTAGAGCATATCCCCAAAAGCTATTCGAAAGCTCGGCTAAACTCATCATCAATAGCACCATAACTAGCAATGTGTGACTCCTTCTTTCAAACACACCATTACGCCGTGGTGTTCCAGGTGGAGTCCACTAGGATCCGATCCCATGGGCTCTAAGAAGTTCCTCAAACTCTTGGTTTAAGTATTCCCCACCTCGATCAGAATGAAGTACCTTAATACTTTTACCAAGTTGGTTATGTACTTCATTCATAAACTCTTTGAACATTTCAAGAGTTTCTGACTTATGTTTCATTATTAAACATAGCCATACCTACTGAAGTCATTCGTGAAGGCAATGAAGTACCTGAACCCATCTCTAGCATATGTTCTAAAAGTCCCACATACATCAACATGTATGAGTCCTAATAAATCACTAGCCCTCTCATTGTTTCTAGTGAAAGGGGTCTCAGCCATCTTGCCCAATAAACAATATTCTCATGTCTCTAATGATTCCAGATCAAAAGAGTCTAGATAACCATCTTTATGGAGTCAAGATATGTGATTCTCATTTATGTGCCCTAGACGACAATGCCAAAGTTATGCTTTGTTTGATTTGTTGAGTTTTAGTCTTTTGGTATTAACATTATACACATTTGTCTTCAGATCTAACAAGTAAAGACCATAAGACATTGGGGCACTTTCATAACAGATATAATCTTTTGAAATAGAACATCAGGCATTTTTTATATGGAATTCAAATACATCATTATCCATACAAGATACATAAATTATGATTCTATTTATAGAAGGTACATAATAGCATCTCTTTAACTCTATTACAAGCTTTGTGGGTAGAGACATACTATAGGTTCCAACTACGTTGGCCGCAACTCTTGCGCCATTAGCAACTCACAGTTCTACCTCACCTTTCCCTAAAGGCATACTTCCTTTCAGATCCTGCATATGAGAACATATGTGAGAACCACATCCGATATCAAGTACCCATGATGATAAAGTAGATAGATTTATCTCAATAACATATATACTTGAAGTGGAGATCACTATCCCCATCTTCTTCCTAAATTCCTTCAAGTACAAAGGATGAACTCCTCTTGTACTTTTCTTTCTCCTTATCTTCAGTGTTGAAGATTTGGATTTGGGCTTGAGCTCAGAACATTTCTGGTTCTTACTTTCATCCTTGGATATAGCCTCACTGATCACCATCATGGGCTTATCCTCCTTCAATTTTGCTTCATCATGAACCAACATGGCAAGCAATTCTGACATCTGTCCAGCCAAATTACTTACATGATAACATGCAATAAAACAGCTATATGATTTTGGCATAGTCTTCAGAATCAAATCAGTGGCCAACTCTTGGCTCAAGGTGAACCACGATTCTTCAAGATGATACACATGTCCAATCATATTGAGCATGTGTTCTTCTACTGAGGCTCCCTCTGTCAGCCTTAACTGAAGTATCACCTTCATAATATCGTCCCTTTTTTACTTTGTGATTCCGAGTTTTACCTTCTCATGTCTTCACATTGCTCATGCAACTCATAGTTCATGCAGCTAAGCATAAGGTGCTTTGTATCCAAAGCATCAATGACATGCTTCTAGTAAGCATCCACTTGTGCCCTAGGTGCATCAGGAGCAGGTATTTCTGGAACTAGTTTGTCAAGGACGTAGAATTTGCACTCTTCATTGAGAACCCTTCTCAAAGTCCAAAACCAGTCATGGAAATTTGTCCCGTCAAGTTTGTCCTTCTTCAGGACCATTCACAAATCAGATTTGTTTGTCATTGATTCTAAAGAGAAAATTTGCATTTGTCAAAAACCCTTTTTGATTTGATTTGATTTGAAAATTCTTTGACAATATTAATTAGGTCTTTAATTAATACCGCTCTCACTATTTTAATCAAATTGATAGCCCTCAATATCAATTCAGAATATTGCAACGTATAATATTCTAGTGGGCATGATCACACCTAAAGTAACACGCTTTTTGACCGACCAAAAAAATATTCTAGTGGGCCAGATCCAATATAATTCAATTGTGGCTTGGTCAACACCGCAAAACACAGTTAACCATCAAGGTAGGCAACTCTTGCCAATTGCATCATATGTAATTCTGGATAGATGATGTGCACAACCCCTTGCCATAATCATTTGCATGCTTTTGGGCCTAGACGCTCTGAGAATCACCAGTCAAGCCCGACCCAAAAGCCAACATGATAATAATTCACCTGTAGAGGCAAAACCTACATTATTTCCATCACACTTCCATGACATAGACGGTGCACCCTGCGGAGGCAGAACCTGTACTTGGTCAATCAAGCTTTACATGTGTGCCACTTTTATAAAGCATCTAAGACTTTGATATATTTTAATTGAGGGAGTTTGTATATATATTTACTTTATCCAATCACCATGTATATATATTACGTATCATATACATGCAATATCCCACAATAAAAACATGCAATAAATGAAAGTGATGGTCATGACCAGTCCTAATGTAATCCCTTGGAGCCACAAGGAGTTACATCATCTAGGACTACATCATATGCAGAAACATGTTGTTGATGAAGATCTGTGCTTGCCAATCTGGGTTGATCATCTCAACCCTTAAACCGATTGGCTCACCTCTTGGCCAATGGTTAGGTCATCTCACTGATTGTCTGGTCCATCTGTCCACCATCAAATGGCTCCTCCAGTGGATTGGTCAGGTCTACCAGGCGATTAGTCTGGTTTGTCCACCATGTTCTCTAAGGTCTATCAGTCAGTCAGCTCGTCTTCAGGATGTCTTCATCTTTGTCATTACAGAAAGTAAACTATCCTAGTTTTACATGATTAAAGGGAAACCTCAAGTTACATTCGAGGGGAGAAAAGGTAAAAGTGAATTAACTTTATATTGGGAAGATAAGATAGAGGATCAATATGCAAACTAAGATAAAAGGATAAATCAACCACATACAACCATGCACAGATAGGGGTTATTAGCCATAACCATACGATACACCTACCATCAAAACTAATTTTAGGGTGATGCATGTAAATTACATCTATATATATATATATATTAGTTTGGGATTATCGTAGTATTGGATTTGACAAGATATTATTCGCATAGCATGCAATAATAGAATGACAAAACCAAAATCTGATCATATTGATTATCCCATAATATAGTAAATTGACGTTGGCTCTGATACCACTGTAGGGAAGTATGTCTACAGAGCAGGCTGCGGAATTTAAAATTTATCTACCATATTCCCATAATCAGTAGATCGCGTCAACAACTATAATGCAGGAAGGATGGTTTCGATGATATACCTAGTCCTATAGCAAGTCCAATGAAAATCTTCTTCGTCGTAGATGTGCCACTCTGAATCCTGGTTGTAGTGGGATTTGTCTAACTACTGCTCCTCCTAGTCTACACCACGGACTACAGCCATGAACGTTGTCTTCTTTAGTATTTCCTCTTGTTACAGACTGTAGGTTGGCGTTGTCCTCCGAGTGGCAAACAAAAAGTTCCCACCTCTATGGAATCCACATGGATCACCTAGAACTCTTGTCATACTGCTATGATGATCAGGAAGGAGTCTTCGCTCTCTGTCAGTGTACTAGTCACCGACTTGCTCTCCCACGACAATGATCATAATTTCTCTTTCCCATGTTGTTCCTCCCTAGTCGGGTAGAACTTGCTCAGGCTCTCGTGGTTACCACAACCATAGAGGATAATGTTTGTCAGAGCAACTATTTCTCAATTGTCTATGTTGTACTCTAGGAAGCCCCAGTACCCCCTCTATTTATAGGCGGGTTCTGGGTCTAGGTTCCCAATCTATGTGGAAGTGGAAGGGACTGGAAGAACTCAAATTTTCACAACAATTCTAAAAATCTCATAACCTATGATAGCCCATACGGTCATCTGTCAACCCATACGATCATCTAGCATGCCAGACAGTTGTTTGGTTGTTTCTCAATTGTACACAAATTTGGCAAATCAATTCCCATCATATGTTATACATTGATTTCCTTTTGCAACAAGTATTTCTCAAGTGAAATGAATAGGGAAACATCTAGAACCTTCCCCGACCAAACTGGACCATCTTGCCCATGCAAGACAGCTGTCTTGGTCACCCAGACGTTCATATGGTGACCCCAGTCGAGCCAATTTGGTTGGTTCAGTTTGTTCCTTAACCAAATTCAACACAAAATAGACCTGACACCCAGACGCCCGTCTCAACTCTTGAGATTGCCGTTTGGCACTTCTAGACGGTCGTCTCAACACTTTAGATGGACATTTGACAGTTTTGTCAGCTTATTTGTTGCATGAATCAAATACCTAAAGGCTTTAGTACTTAATTCAAATGTCATTTTGTTGCAAGAATCAAATACCTAAAGACTTTAGTACTTAATTCAAATGTCATTTAAGATATGAACTCCTCTTCTAGGTTAAGACCTATGTGATTGACCCTATAGGTCCCATATTACGTTGGCAATGAATGTCCATAATAATTTATGACATAAGAAGCAAAGAGTGGTGCCTAGTCGCACATCATTGATACCCAAGTAAATAGAAAAGTTGGAGAATAACTTCAACCTACAATCTGTGTATGGTGTTGCACTATTTGTATAGTTCCTTTGTCACTGATGTCCAGATTGAACTAGAGGCATGGAGTAGTCACCCTCATTATTATTCAATCTTGTTTCTTGAACCAGAGCAAACTGTCTGAGATGTATGTAAGCTCAATATCATATATTGACTGACATGTGCATGGCCATACTTTTCTCAGTCTCATTAATCAAGAGGCCTAGGACATCACACTCCCATAAGAGGGACAAATCCCATATCTATCACTGATAGTCAATCCCCATGTGTCAAATTCACCCAATCATTACCGTTATAACAACCTATGTTTCATGACTACGTTTGATGATGTCAAAGTGTACCCAACGGCATGTGTTGAGTGTAGTGATTTTAGGTTTAAGAACCACAACCACCACCATCATTGTGAGAGCTGACTATGACTTCCATGATGATGGCTTCTGTGTGTCATTCTCACAGTGGTTCGGTCTGATACACTATTCCCTAATATGTATTTGTGTGTTTGGTTTGATACTGCCATATCACGACTCATGAGATTGTGTCATCAACCAACCCACACCATGATCTTATGTGTTATTGTTATCTATCAACCTTCCACAATAACAATCGATCAGGGACATCATGAGAATATGTATATGTACTCTTAACATCCGTAAGATCTCATTTCGACAAGGCTAAAACTTGAATACATACGTCATTGAGTAATATTATTCTCTAGACATTTGTAATGTTATATCATTATCTCATAACTGAATTAAACATAATAAAAATGGAAGATTGCCTTTATTTACTATTCAAATCAATTACAAGTTATGTCATTACAATCATCACATGATTGGATCTCTAGGCATTCATACCAACATAATTTGGCAAATAAAACTATTGGAAATTTTCCCAAAATCAAAGATCAACTCTTTATATACCTAACTAGCAAAAATTCACGGTTTTTGGTGCCTCTAAATCCACCATACCATTCACTTCATTGCAAACAACTCTCAAAATAATTGAGCATATCAACATAAACCACATGATACACTGATTAACACTCTTCTTCTACTAAAAACAGCTTTGCATGAACAATCATTTTTGTGTTGTAATAATTATTGGGCATAATCAACACAGAAACATCATTATTGTAGACATATTGTAAATAAAGATTAGGAGGTAATTTTCCACTCAAAAGAACTTGATCTAGCTTACTAATGTCGTGCTTGAACTTGGACAGGTCTGTCCCACTCCACTAAGCACAAATTCAAGTTTAAAGCTTCAATAAAGGACTCCAATCAGCCTAACATCGAGTTACCATACATACGAGGATACATGTTATAGGTAGAAGATGAAAAAACAAAGGTCAAATATGACCTTCGACTTACAAACATGACACCATCGCAGTTAAGAAATGAATAAAAGAAGAAGATGTAAGGTCAAAATCTTCTTACCAAGCTAAATCTAAGAGGGCATCATCAATTTCAAATGATAGACCTATTCTTCCATGTTGTTGCCCTAGAAATTGCATTCACAATCTCCCTTATTATCACTCAAAGATTTTCAGGAGAGAAGAGAAACTAAAATGAAGCTAATGATTTCCATGCCATCAATTTTAATCATGTATATATAGATATCTAAGCTCTTTATGATTTGATGAGATGGACGGCGTCACAGCCAAACCATCGGAAATCAAAACCTTCTATTTAAAATACTTTAGTCACTTCCTTTAATAGGCGAGTCTTCAATTGGCACTGGCCTTTGGCTTGGACAACCTTTGGTTGTCACCTTTGATTGTCACACCTTTGCTTGACGACTTTCAATGCGGTCATCAATTTCCAAGACCATCAATGTATCCTCCCTTTGATTGTATTTATCAGTCAAACTATAGGTAGACACTCACCATTCTAGCCTTTGGTTGATGCTTGTCATCCCATCCTTTGTTTGTAGTTCCTAGTGAAACCTTCAAAAGGTAAAACCTTCAGCTGACGCACCTTCATTTCCTGCCTTCGATAGGTAAAACTTTGATTAAGGTTTGTCAACCAACCCTTCTACTAGTAAAATTTTCAGTTGGTGTTCAGCTAAAAATCCACCAATAGGCACCACCTATCAACCATCAGAAGACACTCCTTCTTGATCCATACAAAGGTGCTCTTGTTAACTGATCAGTTACTCGAACTTTTAATTATGATTAACACTTTCATCAATTTATAAGACCATCATTTCCTTATCTAGGAGAAACCTTCACCCTAAGGTCATGTAAAACCTTCAATCTAATCCTTCAGATGTCAACTGATGGAAACTATGCGGTTGTAATTTATCCATTTCAACTTCGATTTGATTCATTCTTGATTCTATGGATTCACAATTGAGTTCTCTATAGTTCTACATCAAAACTTGATTTAAAATATTAAGGTTATAGTTATTCACATGGTAATTAAGTTATTACAACTATAATTATCACTAGAGTTATCTTTAACTCTTATTATTACAAGTTAAGCTTGATACTGGTTGTAACAATCAAATATAGTGATTTATTACCTCAGTGCTATTGGCATCATAGTCGATGGTATCGACTTCTTCATCTAGGCTCCCATGAGAATCAACTCACTGCTACCAACACATCTATCAATAGTACTGATGCAGATCAAGAAGAAATAAAGGCCAACCGACTCGGTGCTACTCACACCTCGTTGGTGGTATAGTTGCAGCACAATGAATGCAAATTTGAAATTAAATCAGATCTACATGCCACAAATTAAGTGGGGGTTAGGCCTCACTTATGAACAAATGAGGGCAGTCACTGTAATGCTTGGGCCCACTGTCCTAGGCTCTAGTATAGTTTTAGGAATGACAACTGGCTCCACAGACCACCACTAGCCTTAATTGCACACTTTGCCCTCACTTATGTGCAAGTTGGGATCTACTTTCTGACTGGTCACCCATCCTAGTACTACTCCAACGTGAGCACACTTAACTATGGAGTTCTTAAGTGATGGGCTCTCGAAAAAGGAGGTGCACCTTGGTGATATGGGTAGTCCAATAATTCCTTATAAGATCATTCTATATGAGGCATGAAATCCTGGGACGTTACAATCTCCCCCACTTAGACTCTTAACGTTCTCATCAAGGCTCAAGTATATGGCCTCGCAATAAATCCCCATTTTAGTGGAGACCCAAATGACCCATGTACACCCAGCTCCTATCCTAGTCTCTAGTAGAGTTTCAGGAATGACGACTAGATCCACAGACCACCACTAGCCTTAACTGTGTGCTTTATCCTCACTTACACACAAGCCAGGGTCAACTTCCTGATTGATCACCCATCATAGTACTACTTCAAGCTAAGCACGCTTAACTATGGAGTTCTTTAGTGATGGGCTCCCTGAAAAGGAGGTGCACCTTGGTGATATGGGTAGTCTAATCATTCCTTATAAGATCATTCTATCTGAGGCATGAAATCCTGGGACGTTACAATCTCCCCCACTTAGACTCTTGACGTCCTCCTCAAGGCTCAACTATATGGCCTCATAATCTATTCCCATTTCAGTGGAAACCCAAATGAACCATGTACACCCAGTTCCTGACCACAGTTATCAGTGTAAGGGTGGCTCCATCAACTCAGATAGCCCTTTCCAACATGTATGGACACTACCAATGGATGGGTGGCTCCATCAACTCATATAGCCCTTTCCAACATGCGTGGATCGCACAGATCAAACATTGGCATGCCACATGCCCATGTGGATCCCACCTATTGGAGGATAATTGGATCTGATACCATTTGTAACGCTTGGGCCCACTACCATAGGCTTCGGTAGTGTTTCAAGAATGACGACTAGCCCCACAGACCACCACTATCCTTAATTGTGCATTTTGTCCTCACTTACGAGCAAGTTAGGGTCAACTTCCTGACTGGTCACCCATCCTAATACTACTCCAAGATGAGCACACTTAACTATGTAGTTCTTTAGTGATGGGCTCTCGAAAAAGGAGGTGCACCTTGGTGATATGGACAGTCTAATCATTCCTTATAAGATCATTCTATTCGAGTCCTGGAATCCTGAGACGTTACAGTCATAGATGAGATATCACATACATTTTGGAAGAAGAGCCAAGAGGATAGGAGACAAAGGGGATAGCTGCCAGTCGGATGATCCATGCACTTTTCGTGGATGGATTTGCAGTAAAAAAGTTGTTGATCTTGTTAGTTATTAGAGGGAAATGCCAAGACGACTTCTTCAGGAGTTTTACATTAGTTTTCTTATGTTTATATTATCATCTTCTTATCTTCTTGTTGTGATTTAATGAAAAACATGCATGGCTAAACTCCTTTGTTCCTTAGATCTGGGAATAGCCTGACATAACGCTATGTTTGGATTTGATGAGTTTATAATATATTTCCTTTGTACAGAGCTTAACTCTATGATATCATTCATGACTAATTTATGCCTGACCAACATAACCAAAGTAATAGACTGCTAATTACTTTGTGAGAGGGATTAGGAGTTACGAAAATCATATATTCACATAGCTTATACCATACTTTTGGAGAAGGCATACAGTTTTGACAGAATAACCCAGAGTAATTTGTTATTTGCTTGGACTAAGTTACTAAAAGGATACGTGAGTGGGGTTTGTCTTAGTCTAGGTAGTGCATTATGTTATCGAAGTGGGTGATACTGGCTATTGGCCTTTAGTTTAGAATAAGAGTGATTAATTATAAATAAAAAGGATTAGAGTACATTGTGTTTCATAGTGAAAACACAAATTTTGAGGAATGCATTACATCTTGCTTACAACCACTTAATTCGACTTTCTTAATTTTCATTATTAGTTAATAGTCACCAATAGCCATTTCTTTGACCTAGCTAATTAGGTTCAGTTAGTAGTAGATTCTAGTGAGCACATCCATGAGTTTGACAACTCATGCCTTTTGGGACTATACTACACAACACGTGCACCTATGTTTTACGTGCACATCTTACAAGTAACGATGACCCCTCAAAGACATACATGTTCCTACAGTGCCAGATATAGCAACAACCAATCATGAATTTAGTTAAATATGTGCTATGTTTGAGATTAGCTCTAACCCAGTGATATAAGTTGGAGTAATTATAAAAATTAGATAGATTTTTTTATGTTGAAGACTCTTTTCCCAACATCAATAGCATGCTTGCAATCATGCAAATCATTGAGAGAACCCTCCCATCTTGATTGCATCTGCTACAAGTAATTTTAGTGGAAATCATGTGTACAACTCTTTGCTAGTTAGTTAAGTTTACATTATGGCTAAGTAATTACATAAATATTCCAACTAGGTTGCTACATGCACTTTCCACATGATATCATATTCTCATTGTCTTCTATTTTACTTGTCTAATCATAACATCTTATAAGTATATTGTGTTGGAAAAGGCCCATTGAAAGTATGATTCCAGACTATGCCATCTACATCTTCCTTGTCCAAAGGAGCTCGGACCTTTGGAATTTTTTTAATAATATCTTTGTGGAACCAGTCCCTCAGTAAATCGATATTCTATTACCCATTATATTTCATGAAGATTCTAACAGACAGGTCCTCTATCTCACTTGGATGTGTTTATTGGCCATGTCTCTGGGTATAACAGATTTCCACCAAATATCATCGCACACCTACTAGATCATCCCATTGATTGGCATCGTGAGGAAATTCATATTGATCAATGGTTTCCCTTCCATATTGTCCCTCCCTAACCTCGATTTGTGATTAATGGTTTGGGTCGTAAACTTTTGTATATTTCTTTCATGCATTGACACTAGGTTGTTCCTGAACTAGTGATGACTTCCCAAGAGTTCTTCAAGATCAACACTTTGTTCCAGACTCTCACGGACGTCACTCTCTACCCCCATTTCTCATTTTACTTGTAGCCTTGACCTAGGAAACTAATGACACTGGATGTTGCCTTTTACCAACTCCCCAGATGAATTATCTAATTATGCCATCAATCCAATCACACATGATAATTAAGTAGAATAGATGTTTGCACAACATAGGTTGAAACTTCTATGAGAGTAGATATAGCAAAACAAACTCGTCCATCGAGGGAAAGCCAACTAAGCATTGATCTTAAACAACACCTTGTCTAAAAAAATCCTTTATTCGACTAGAATAATATTCCACAAAAATTGCTTTATTTCAAGATAAAGTTTTGTGCCAAATTATTTCTATCCAAGTAAGTAGAGACATCTTCTAATATAAACTTAATCAATGGATGGAATTTATTTCGTGATGTTTTCCTCTATCAAAATTATTGTAGAGATATCAAAAGTTGGTTCCTCACTGAGGCTTATATATGTGTAGTTGAGCATCCAAACACGATGATGGATTTCTTTGTGTCAACATCACAAGCAACATAAAGTCATAGTCAATATGGTTGATAAAGATTGATAATGTTTTATTTATCAAAAAATAATTTTGATGAAGAGATTTTTATTTGCTAATTTTTTTCAAGGGGGGTTTTGTATTTTCAATGATTGTTAAGTCAGAGAGCATGCATGTCAAAGATACTCCTTTATCATTTATAATTTGAATATTTGTACTAACAATAAATTTTGACCATTTATTTTTTTCCATTATTTATGTTGTAAATGTTTCTCTTTGGGTATATATACAATATAAAAAATAGAACATTTACCTATATTGAGTTTTTTTGTACAAACAAAACTTCACCTCCATGTAGCCATTACCATGTAACAAACAACACTTTTTAAATTTTCTCCCATCACAATCTGTTTCCCCATACAAGAATTACCAAACAACAATTTCTTCCCCTTTCATGCCCTCATCCCCTTTCTTGTCTATATTTTCACCACGTATCAAATGTTGTCTAACAACTTTAGCTACATTAAATCTTGTATGTGTCAAGATCAAATTAGGTACAACTCGTACGCATGAGTAGAAGATAAAAGTAGATTTTTGCTTTTCTGTAAATAAAATAGGAGTTTAGCCCATATCACCTACTTCAAATTTGAAACACTACCTTCTATGAGGTTCCATGTGACTTTGTGATGGCAAAAATGTGAAGAGGGTATGCCCACCAAGGGGTAAAAGTTGTGACCTGTGTAAGGAGTGGAACCCATAGGGACCACTTCCTACTATTAAATTGAAAAAACACAAACACAACCCATATTTTCATTCACCACAAATAGATATTGGGGTGCCAAATTATTCTCAGAATAGATGGTTCGTCAAGCGCAGATAAAAGTATAGCAACGGAAGAAATTAAATTATTACATATTTTAAACAGTCTCAATAACAATTCTTATGTCAACTAAGAAAAATAAAGAAAACTATTTGATATATTGCAGTTGGCAACCTAACCATCTCAGAAGTCACGAACTATTGTGGCACGTTATCCTCAACCCATGGGCCCGCTAGCTCTTGTCCCTCAATCGGGGCATCTACAGATTGATCTGCACCTGGTTGGTAGGAATCATCACCCATGATGAGAAATGCATAGGTATGAGTCAATAAAACTGAGTATGTACATTACAAAATTAACTAGGGTATTATATTGTTTCAAAAATAATTTAAGATGTTCCCAACAAGGAGGGCCCGATTAAACTAGGAAATTTTCAATGAGAATTATCAAAAGAAGTGAATTTTCAAAAGAATGAGGTAGTATAAATATTCCAATAAACAACAGACCTTGCTACAATCAATCATCACATTAAAATATTTATTTGCATGTATATATATTGGACTAAAACAACTATAGTAGGGACAAGACACCACTGAGTCATTGGCCTAAATATAATTTGGATAAAAAACACACTCATAGGCAGAAAAGCACGCCTCTGTATATATATAAGGGTAGAAAAGCACACTCGGGGTAGAAAAGCACACCCTAATGGTTACGCATAAGCGTCTACAATAGTTATCTAGTCAAATAGTCTACCATGCATTAAAATAGTGTATCATTCATTAGACATTTGTGTCATAAGACAAGCACAATAGCATGTGGGGTCATTGACCCAATTCAACTTGTAAATAATAATATCAGAAGAATAGGATATGTCAACAAGTGGAACAAAAGAGTAAGTATTTCCAAGAATTGCCTCATTATGGGAAAATTTAGTCATATAAATACCTAGTTAAAAATAGAGAGGAGTACATACCTCCAATCCTATTTATGTCAAATATGGGACACCTAGATCCGAACTGGCGTTGACACCACCTAGCATAAATTGTACTAAACATTAACATCACATCTTATGCAATCATTTAACCCACTAAGGCACTTCACCTAAAATCATCGAATTGGTCTTGATCCTATGATAATTACTGGAAAAAAAATCCTTCTAATTAGAAGTATGCGCGCACTCACACATATTACAGTGACCTACAGTTAGTTAATACTAACTATTAAGCCAGGCTAACTATCGGGGCTAATACTTTAATAAGCCAATGTCAAAACCACTTCTACCGTTATCTCTGGTTCCCAAAACAGAAAATCGCGATTCAACGCGAGGTTTGCCTACTCATCTCTCACGTTTCCAGTAACAAAGTGGCACATCAAATCCAACTGGCATGAACGCCAAGGGAGGCATGGCAGGGGAAACGGATCGCAAGCCTAGCCTAGCGGTTAGTCGTAGTGAATCACCCAAGTGCCCTGATGTGTACTTACGCTCCCGGTGGTCAAACTCGGCCTCCACACGGACATTACCACCGCCGGCGACACTGAAGCAGGCAGGAGACGGGATTTCAGGGACGGGATGGTAAGCAGAAAGGAAGCCAAAATGAATCGCAGGCGTACAATGGCCTTTCCAACCCAGACTCCTCAACGACAAACAGGGCAGAATCAAAGCAAGGCCCTGAAACCTTCTTGCGTCAAAACCTCGACGGAGTTAGGATTGGAAACCTGTAGACGAGGATCCCAAAAGAAAGCAGCGGCCTTTGTCGAACTAGAAGTCGGGGTGATCCCAGTGCAAACAGAAGATGCAGAACAGAAGCATAGGGACTAATGATGGTGTGTTTACCTTTAATCGATCCAAAGGCAACCACAACGACGCTTTGGTCTGCTTCTCGTCGAAGACGATGGCCACCCGGTAAGGTGTTGTTGTGACGGAACACGAGGGCGATTTGGGGTGGCTGACTAGTGCAGTCTCGCAGGTTAGAGATACGCTTGGTTGGGAGTCTTGAGGCTAGAGTAACATAGGCCTCTATTTAGGGTTCTAATGGGGGTCGGGTCGTTCTCCCGAAACGGGTGCCAGTGGAATCACGAGCCATTTTAGCTCGGCGTCAGTGAGATCGGTATAAAGGAGCCGTCGCAGTTTGTAACTCTTGCGTGCGGCTATGGAAGACGATGGGAGCCCGTCTCCCTTCCCATTTCCGTTTGATCAATTGATCTTTTTTTTTTTTTTGGAAAATTAGGTAAGTATATTCCAAAAACCCCCTAAAAGGGGACAAAGTAACAATTGATCTTAACCACCCGGCAATATGTGTTACCAATCATGTGTTGCGGTCTGTATCCAAGTCAAAAGTATGGCATTCAATTGAAATGGTATTTACCAATTATATATATATTCTTTTACGCAATTAAAGGGTGTATTAAATCCTCCTTTTGACCTACTAATTTTGTAAGCTGGTAATTAACCATCCACAAACTAATTCTTTCAGACCTCCAAAACTCTCTTTTAATTAGACTAGATACTAGGGTTAACATAAGGGTGTCAACCGACCTAATAAAATGATCATTCATTTTCTCCTTATAATTAATATTGTCTCTAGATGTTTTCTCCTCATCAATACTCTTTCTAGTAAAAAGGGAATATAAAATCGGATTCGGCCTCAGACTCACCGTGAATTATGATGCTACCAACTTATGCGAATTAAAATCTAAATTTCCTTCAAGATCGCAACAATATATGGATATATGAACAACCGGTGATATCTAGCCCAAATTATTCTAGGTTATATCAGGGTCACAATGCCATCCAAGTTGTATAAAAGAATTGGAATGTAATTTTTTAGGAGAAATAAAAATGGAAATTAATACCTAAATTTGAGGTCGTTATAGCACACCACTCCTTAAAAAGATTTCATCTCCGAAATCGCAAGCAAATAGTGAGGGGTGAGTCCGCAACATCTCCTCTTTGAGCTCCCAAGTGGTCTCTTCAAGACCATGATACTTCCAGAAGACTTTCACTAGTTCAATGTCTTTGTTCTTCAACAATTTCACTCTGGAGTTCTTCATTCGACAGATCTTCTCGCGACTCAATAGGTTCAAGAGATAAGACATGTGGGGGATCCTTCACATACGTCTTCAATACTGACACATGGAAGACATTGTGAATCCAGTCATAAGAGGGAGGAAGAGCTAAATGATAGGCACACTCTCCCACTCTATCCAAGATTTCAAATGGTCCCACATAACGCGGACTTAACTTTCCTTTCACCTTGGATCTAGCAATCAATCAGATAGCTTTTATCTTCAGAAACACATTATCAACTACTAAGAAATTCACATCCGATCTCTTCTTATCAGCATACATCTTTTTCCGATCTTGTGCATCTTTCATTCTTTTCTTAATCAAGCATATCTTATCCGTCATCATCTACAAGTCGTCACTCTTCATCAGCGTACGCTCCCCCACATCGTCCCAGTGTAGCGTGTCCCAATGTAGTGAGGAACGACAAGGTCGACCGTAGAGTGCCTCAAAAGGGGGCATACCAAGGCGGTCTTGGTAGCTATTGTTGTAAACAAACTCGGCCAACGGAAGATATATGTCCCATGCACCTACTCTGTCCATCACACATGCACAGAGTAAGTCCTCCAAGATTTGTACAGTTCACTCGGATTGTCCATCTGTCTGGGGATGATATGCAGTGTTGAAATGTAAATATCATCCCATTTCTTCATGTATCGTCTTCCACAAATGTGATGTGAACTTTGGGTCACGATCAGAAACAATCACCTTAGGAACTCCATGCAAATGAACAATCTAGTCCACATATAGTTGGGACATATCCGGAACCTTATAAGTGCTCTTAAAGGGCAAAAAGTGAGCCGACTTGGTTAGGCGGTCAATAACAACTCATACTGCATTGTACCCATGTTTTGACTTGGGGAAACCTGTGACAAAATCCACCGTGATTTTCTCCCACTTCCACTATGGTATCTCGAGCGGATGGAGAAGACCACCAGGTCATTAATGATCGATCTTCACTTGTTGTCAGGTTAGGCACTTTGCGATATATGTAGCAATGTCTCTCTTCATGTTTTTCCACCAGAAGCCTCGCTGAAGGTTCTTATACATCTTTATTGTGCCAGGATGAATCATGTACTTGGAACCGTGGGCTTCACACAAAACTCTCTATCTGAGATCGGTGACATCACGTATCCACAGCCTATGGTGAAAGTGAATGGCACCATCCACACTGACAGAAAAGTTGGATTGTGGTTTCTCGGTCAACAACTTCATCGCAGTCAACTCAAGACTATGGAGTTGTGTGGAAACAAGTTTAGATAACCAGGTAGGAGTAACAGACAAGCTTGCCATATGAACAATTAACTTCTTCACACTAGTATCCAACTCAGCTTCTGGTAACTCAGGTCTCCATCTTAACACTTGCTCCAAACTCCTCCATAAGAAACAGTAAATAGAGGCACACATAACATGCTTCTTCTGACTCAGTGCATCAGCAACGACATTGGCCTTTCCAGGGTGGTAAGTGACGGAAAAATCATAATCCTTGAGATATTCCATCTATCACCTCTGTCGTAGATTCAGGTCCTTTTGTGTCAAAATATAACGCAAATTTTATGATCACAGAGAATTTCAAACTGAACTCCATACAAGTAGTGACGCCAAATCTTTAGAGCATGGACTATGGAATCCATCTTTAAATCATGTGTAGGCCAGTTTTTTTTATTCGACTTCAACTGACGTGAGGCGTATGCGATTACTCATCCTTATTGCATAAGGAAACAACCCAAACCTTGTCCCAAAGCATTAGTATAAATGGCATAAGGTTTGCCTTCCATTGGCAAGGCAAGCACAGGGGCAGAAATCTATCACTTCTTCAGCTCCTGAAAACTCTTCTCACACTCAGGCGTCCAGATAAAGTTGGCCTCCTTACGAGTCAGTTTTGTCAATGGAAGGGCTAGCTCAGAAAAGTTATGCATGAACTTTTGGTAATAACCTGTCAGTCCCAGAAAACTTTGTATCTCATAAGGATTTTTTGGTGGTTGCCACTTCATCACGACCTCAATCTTGATTGGATCAACAGTGATACGACCCACAGAGATTACATGGCCTAAGAACATAACTTCATCGAGACATAATTCACACTTAGAGAACTTTGCATAGAGTTTGTGATCCCATAAGGCTTGACGAACAATTCACAGATGGTTTGATGTTGCTCCATGGATTCAGAATATATGAGCACATCATCAATGAACACCACAACAAAGTTGTCTAGTAAGGGTGGAAGACTTGATTCATCAAATCCATGAAGGCCGTTGGGGCATTAGTCAAGCCAAAGGGCATACCCAAGAATTCATAATGTCCATAACGAGAACAGAAGTCTGTCTTTAGTACATCCTCATCTTTTACGTGCATCTGGTAGTATCCACTTCATAAATCCATCTTTGAGAATGCAGTAGCAGACTTTAACTGATCAAATAAGTCATCTATATGTGGTAGAGGGTAGCGATTCTTGATCATCACCTGATTCAACATGTGATAATCCATGCACATCCTCATGGAACCATGCTTTTTCTTCACGAACAAAACTGGGGCTCCCCAAGGCGAAACACTTGGGCGAACAAACCCCAACTCTAGAAGTTCTTGCAATTGCTTCTTAAGTTTGTCCAGTTCAGCAGGTGCCAGCCGGTATGGTGCTTTGATATTGGAGCCATGTCGAGTATGAGATCCATAGATAATTCGACCTCTCATGAAGGAGGAAGTCCTGGCAGCTCATCAGGAAAAACATCACGATAATCTCGTACTACGTCGATATCCTCAATCTGTGGCAGTGTAGGATTGAGGACGATTGATGCCAAAAAGGCTCTGCAACTATGCATAACTAACTTTTTGGCTTTGAGTGCTTAGATTATGAATTGTCATTCGTTTCGCTTCCTACCCTTGATACAGATATGTTTCCCATCAGGGTGCAACAAGCTGACCTTCCTATTTTCACAAAATAAAGATACCTTGTACTTCTTCAGCCAATCTATTCCAAAGAAGACATCGAAGGTTGTCATGCCAAGGATGATAAAATATGTCGAGAACATCTTCCTAGCTACGCTCAATTCTACGGGTGAAATTTTTAGAAAGGAAGAGTGTAACATCCCTGACATGGGTTATGCTTTAACCCTAGGTGTTTTGGTTAAGAAAGGTAATTATATGCTTAATATTATCTTATGAAAAGTAATTAAGGCTCAAGAGGAACTTATATTTCAATTTTAGTCCATTTTGAATAATGTTGAAAGTAACGTTTTACTTGTTTGGACTAAAGTGCAAATTACCCAAGTTAAGGGGTTAAATTGCAAATTGTGTATGATAATATGTTCCTCATGTGTTGAAGCATCATGGGAATTAAGATGATGCAGAGGTATGGCTAGTGAAAGCCTGAGTACCAAGAAAGACCAGATAAAGCAATGCTTGTGCATTTAAGACCTAGTTTTGGTGTAATGTGCAATTTACCCAAAACCCAGGGTTCAATACGCAATTTACCACTTCAGGTCCTTAATATTCTTGGAATCTTGTAGAGGCAATAAAATGAGAGGGGCATCTCATTTGAGTTACTTTGAAGGAGAGAGAATCTTGATATTAAAATAATCAAGATTTAAGCATATTTGAAATAATGCAAAAATAGTTATATTAAATGGATTTTTCTTCAACCAAAAATGTGTTGGTTGAAATACACATATATTTACGTCCTTGTGCCTTGCAAAGGCAAAGGAAATATCTTCGTGAGTGGAGAACCCACTCACATTAAGAAACTAAAAAGAATTATCCACTCACTTTAAGATATTATTATTATAAAGGTTAAGGTGCTTAATTTCTTTTCCCTTAATTCATGGATAATGGAAGGGAGTTCGGTGGAGATAAAGATACCTTTGCATGCAAGGAACCAAGGGGGAAGAGGTGGCAACAATTTCAGATTTAAAGGATTTGCATGAGGCATTTTCTCTCTCATTGATTTTCTTATAAAAACACCCTTTACCACTCAAACCAAGGACTTTTTTGAATCCACTTCTTCTCTTTGCTTGCAAAAACAATCAAGAAAGCTAGGAGCAGCAGGAATACGACCCTCAACCTGTTGGTAAGATTCTTGACCTTCGTTCATCTTGATTTCATGGTGGAAATCACAAATCAATGTATGATTTCTTCTTATCTCGATCCCATCTTCAATTCTAACCATTCCTTTTCACTCAAAAGCTTGAGGAACGAACCTTGTGGTGTGAAAAAGCTCCTTCCACCATTGTTGACGTGAAGCTCCAAGCTTTGAATCTCAATTGGAGGCGGGTTATATAACTTGAACCCCTAATCATTGTTATTGAATTCAATTTCTCAATCAATTATGTTCAATTGCTCTTTCTTCAATTCCTTTGATTAATTGATCTAATTACCATGATAATGGCAGTAGTTTTCGATGGACTAAGGCTTGATGATGATAACATCATCTTAGGCATACATTCCAACAAGTTTGTATTGCAAACGGTTTCAAGACTTTGGTCCAAACGGTTTCACCAAACCGATTGGAGACCAAACGGTTTGCAAACCGTTTGGAGGTTTGGACCCCAAACCATTTAGATGAGTTGACCGTTTGGATGGGTTGACCGTTTGAGGTTAGGACCCTAGTAAATGTTGGATGATGATCTAATGGATCCAATTGATTAATTCGGTATATGAACAATCCTCCAATTAGAAACCCTAATCGGTTAAGTGCTGAAATTGCAATTATTTAATTCAAAATTTTGGGTTGATTAACCCAAACGGTCTCAAGACCATTTGGAGGTCACCCCAAACGGTCTCAAGACCATTTGGAGGTCAACCAAGACCGTTTGGAGGTCAACCAAGACTGTTTGGAGGTCTACGGTTGAGTATGGTTGAGTAATTGAAGATTTAGATATAACAAATTGAAGTGCAATCAATAGTTAATTTGATGATCAATCCAATGATCTAAACCCTAATTGGATTTCACAAATTTTAATGAATGATGAGGCAAATGGTCTCAAGACCATTTGGAGGTTATCCAAATGACCTCAAGACCATTTTTAGGTCATCCGAACGACCTCAAGACCATTTGAGGTCAGGTCATATCATAACTTGATGATGATTCATTGATTGTAATTAAATTAGCTCCACAATGTTAACCATTGATGGTTCCTTGATTTCAAAACCCTAATTGATGGTTTCCTAATTATAAAACCTAGTTCAATTGGGTTCAAAACCCTAATTGATGGTCCAATTGAAGGATGATTCAATAGTTCAATTGATGAATGAATCAAGGGGTCAATTGATAGGCAGTTCAGTGATGAAAACCTTGAATCGGTTAAGTGTTGAAAGACGTTTTGGTCCATTCGGTTTTGAGAGGGTTTGGACCAAATAGTCTTAAGACCGTTTGAGTCCAAACGGTCTCAATACCATTTGGGTCCAAATGGTCTCAAGACCGTTTGTGTCTAAACGGTCTCAAATCGTTTGGAGACCCAAGCCCAATCGGATTCAATACTTTCTTGCTTAAATGGTTTCAAGGGCAATGTGCCCAAACAGTTTCAAACCGTTTGAACTCTGAGAGACCAAGACCATTTAGGGTCTAAGTAATCAAAACTGTTTGAGGTTCAACATGGTTAATCCATTTGGATATCTAATGTAATTAAAGATTTAATTGGTCAATTCATTTGGATACCTCATGTAATTGAAGGTTCAATTGATCAAATCTTCTGGACATCCTAGAAGAGGATGAGAGAGAGATTCATACATGAAAAATAATCATATAGCAATCAAGCCTAACACATTCAAAATAAGTGTGGTATACAATTTAGGGTATGATCCTTGATAAAGAGATCATGAAACCCTAATTGAGTTAATTGATGAACTCAAACCCTAAATTAGGGCAATTCTGAGTAAAACCCTAATCTAGGAGGACAATGTGATATGAATTTAGGGTAATGACATGAGTAACCTAATTCAGGGTACTTTGATGATAAACCTTAATTGGGATGAATAGTAAACCCTAATTCTAAATAGGATGAAGGTGTGTGAAACCCTAATCTTGGACAATGAAAAGATGAATGATTGGTCCTAATTGAACAAAGGGGATGAGTAACCCTGATTGAAATAAAATGAGAAACCCTAACCCTGGTAAGGGAATAGTGGTGCTACCCTTGAATAACATGGAACTAAATTAAGATTGATATATTTTTTATCATGTGTACTAACCATGCAGGTATCCTAAGATAATGAACATAGCCAGGTATGAGCTATGATGCTTTATTTATTGAAATTATTTATTGGGCCTTGTGTGCCATAATATGCCTTGTTGCTTAGTAAGAGGTAACAAGAGAGTTAATGGGCCTCAAGTGCCAGATAAGATGCTTGTATAGCAAGTGTCATGTGTACCTTGGTCAGATGACCTGAAGGTGATGGTTACCTAAAAAAGTGGTAACACTGCTCAGTGATGAGCTAAGGGTTTGAATAACCAGAACCATATGTTTATGGCATTAAGTTGTGAAGGGATGAGTATTCCCAGTATTTAAATGAGGGACTGAGATCCCAATGTCTTATAATGACTGAGAAGTAGATAATGAAAATAGTACATGTTTCTTTGTAGCATTTGTCCTAATAAGTTATGTTTGAAAACTTGACTGATGCTAAAAGAATATGATAATGTATTTAATTAATCAAGTGAAAGCTATTCATGTAGTGATCTGACCATAGATCTATCATCGTCAGTAGTTGGTGATGGTGAAACAGGTTTTCTTATGAGATCTCCTGGAGTTCACATATTTTTTAATATGTGGGGGTCGATGGGTAAAAATATCTGTACGTCCTCTTGAGGGAATTGATGGAAGGTAAACATTAAACCTCTCAATCCTTCATTATATGTTCCGGGATGGATGTATCACTAATCTCCCAATGATGTTAATGTCAGATCGATGGAGGTAAACACGAAATCTCTCAATTGCGAAGAGAGTGCAGCCGCCGCTGTAGCTCTATAGTGAAGATGCCACTATACCCTGGCAAGCTATGTAGCAGAGACACAAGATGTCCTACATGTGATCTCACACTGACCGAGATGTGAGAATTCATGGAAGCCGGATCTTCCATTGACTTTGTATGGTACCGATTTCGATTTTGTAATGGTCGGTTGGAGTATGAGCGATATACCTCATCTCCTCAGAGCTTAATTATGTTTGTAAAATGTAATCAACCATGTAGTGTATTTGCATAAGATTGAAATACGAGAACCACTGGTTGATGTTATCCTACTTAGCATGTCCTTGATATATAAATGTTACTTATGTTCTTTAATTCCTTATTGAATAAGAGACATGCTGCCGTACCAACTTATAGTTGGAATACTTGAATAGGATTGTTTCTCTAATCTGCATAGATATTGATTTATCCGCCATTAAAGTATATTATCCCACATCTCAGTTTATTTTACTAAACTACAATAATAATGTTTTCGGCGGAGAGTTATATCTCTCGCTGGGGCAATTGTATAATTGTCTCACCCCCGTGGGATCCAACGTTTTTAGGTAGACACTGACAACGAGGCAGAAACTATGTAGCAGGGGAAGAGCAGCAGAAGCAACAGCAGGGACAACAGTGATATCCCAGGTGGGGATACTGGCTATCAAGCTATTTTAATAGAGTCCTATGTGCCATCTCTGTACTATCAGGTCCTAGGAGTCAGTAGATATTATTTTATATCGATCTGAGATTTTAGTTTGATGCTTCGAGGATTTTGTTACTTGTGTTGTTTAACAAAGTAATGATGCATTTATATTCCTCGAGAAGAGATGGTACATGGAATGTACAATGTGGACCAGTATGTAAATATAATACGATGGTTCTTGTTTAAAGAGTTTTCCTGAGAATGGATCTCTTTGAAAATGGTTTTAATTTTTATTGATTTTTAGTAATCTACTGCTAACGATACGCTTCCGCTGTAGTTAATCTCATTTTATGAGTTGGATGCCACAAGTTTAGTGGTATCAGAGCTCTAGGTTCATTGAGTCTATAGAGAAATAGGATTAAGGTCATTGAGTCTATTCTAAAGTGTCTTCCAGTTTATCTGATAGTGTCTTCTTCTCATATAGGAGGAGAAGAACTTGAAGATGTCTGGATCACATGATGAACATGCTGCTGAGAGTAGCGTTGCTGTACCAGGAGGAGGTGCAAGAGATCAAGATAGGGAGGAGCCCGTACCTGAACAACCCCAATTCAATCAAGCAGATATGGGGAACCCAACCTTCCAAGCCATGTTTGGACAGTTTATGACAGCCATGACTCACATGACAGATAGAATGCCACTACCTGCACCTAGGGCACCTACCCACAATGAAGGACAAGGAGTTGGCAAGACCTTTGAAAGGCTTCATCGGGTGGGAGCCACAGAGTATGCTGGTACAGCTGACCCAACATACGTTGATTTGTGGTTGACGGAGCTGGAGAAAGCCTTCAGAATCCTTATGATTCCTGAAGATGAGAAGGTGAGACATGTTGTCTACCTATTGAAAGGGAATGTTGGTCATTAGTGGACCAACGAGGAAGGCAAAAAACCCGGTGTTGAAGTCAGATGGGGTGAGTTCTGATGAGAGTTTGTTGCTAGATACTTTCCTAAGACATATCTAGATGAGAAGATCTCTCAACTTGAGAGGTTGAGGCAGGGACAGATGAACATTAGCGAGTATGAAGCTAGGTTCATGGAGCTTTTGCAGTTCTGTCTACATATGGAATCTACATATGAGGAGAGGATTCGGCGTTTCGAGAAGGGGCTGAACGCTGAATTGACCACTCCTGTGTCTGCTCTGGATAATAGGGAAAGATTTTCCACTTTTGTGGAGTCTGTGAGACGTATAGAGAGGTCTGTGATTGAGAAGCAGCAGACCGGTGGTAAGAAAGAGTACACACAGTTCCAAGGACAAGGGTCTGAGAGCTTTAAGAAGTTGAGGTTCTCTGCACCACCACCACCAAGGTTTAATACCCCGACGCAGTGGACGTCAAGTAGGGGTAGGGTTCGTAGTTTTCCTCCAAGTAGAGCCCCCAGTACAGTGTCAGCATCAGTGACAGGACCACCCAGGCAAAGTTTGGGAAGTTACAACTGTTACCAATGTGGGAGGCCAGGACACTTGAACAGAGATTGTCCTGAGAAAGTTAGAACTGTAACTCAACCCCAGAGGTAGAGTCAGCAAGGCTCACAAAGATGATAGTTTAATAATAATGCTTGTCACGCCCCGATCTCACATTAACCACAGACCACAAGATTAGGGCGCGACAGGATGGGATTATCATATAAACAAATCACTGCGAACTTTTTCTTTTTAAAACCTCGTAATGACATCCGGATTATTGTTGTAAACTAAAACATAATAAACTATTGCGGAAGCATTTCAATTAAACTGGCTAGAGAAAGTAAACAGAGTTTACAACATGTAACATTGTTTAACAGAAAGTAAACATAACAATTAATTTACATCTTTATACACATTACACATACACACTCTCTCTCACCCACACCATGTCCCAAAGACCGAGGGGAAGGGACTAAGAGACCACTATCTAACTAAACTAATTACATATACCTTCTACTGATTAAGCGTTAGGACGAAAGGATCCTTCAGATTCCTGCTGCTGACGATAACCTGAAAATGTTTTGAGTAGAGGTATGAGCCTACTCGCTCAGTGAATAGCCTTTCATTTAGCTATCACTAAACAACTCATCAGGTTTATAGAATTGAAATAAACATAAATACAGTACAAGCTGGGCAGTTCTAATGACATAGCAGACTACAAAATATAATCACATTTCTATGCAACAACAGGTAATGTAAACCAATAAACAGATATAATGAATTGGCACAAAAGTTCATATATATTAATTTACTGTGATCCTATATGATTACCTAATTATATTATTATTATGCCCTAAATATATGCAGTGTACTCTGCATATAAAGATCCGCAGCAAGTTCATGCTACGGTCCCACCGTACAAGACTTAGCGACACACCCGGGAAATGCTAAGTCTGACTGCTGTCCTGGTCTGCTACAGGACTCTCAGGCTCACACTGCCTCACTGCACTCTCAAAAGAGTGTACTCTAGACTCCTCCTTTAACCTGAGCACACAGGCGGAGAGTCGGGGTTACCACCGTGACACACGCACGGATTATTGTTGAATAACCCCCATATACTCCAGTGCCACCGTGACACACGCACGGATTATTGTTGAACACTGCCTTTCTGCCCTCGTGCCACCGTGACACACGCACGGATTATTGTTGAACACGAGTCACCGACCATCTAGACACACGCTAGGTAGGTCGTTTCACCCCAAGGTGCAGACCTCACGAGGGGTTCTACGGCGTTAGGGCACCTAAGTCTATTAACTGATTAACAAATAAACATTTAAACAGGAATATCACATTTACTGGTTTCATATCAAATCACAATACACTGTCATTCTAAACCGACAGAGCAATATATTTCAAATCATTGTAATTTCTGATAAATTCTCATACCATGCATTCAGGCAAATTAGAAATGCATAAATAACCCAACTTATTTCAATTTGGCACATACATAGCGAATTTACGCAATTGAACATCTTATTGCACAAATTAAAGAAATTTACTTCACATATGAGAATCATACTCAACAATTATCAATTCTCTAAATTTCTCGAAAAACGTGCACATTAACCCAAATCCTAGTTTGTGCATCACTTAACTCAATTAAGAGTTAATTACCTATCACAACACAATTTAATAACAATACTTGAGAATTTCTGGTAATAATTCAGAGAAATATGCCATTTCATGTAAATATCAATTTACACATATTAACGTCAAAAGATATATGCAATTTAGGGTTTTATTGCATATTTTATTTATTCATATCAACTTTAAAATTGTACATCTGATAATTTATCAGAAGTCCTTATTGTCTGGGTTCATACCCAATCCATACCATTTTTAGACATGAATTTCTAATTTCAACATTCAAATAAGCAATTTAGGTTCCAATGAACCATATAAACCTACCGATTCAATCCACACTGATCAATTGCTAAATTTAATCATATAACAGCGTCTAGAATCAATTTATGAAATAAAAAGTCGGGCGACGCCAAACGCCGCCCTACGCCTGATAACGCCTGTTATCAGCGTAATTTGCGCACCAAACAGAAAATATTCAAACGCCTGAGTTATTTAATGATAAATGAATGAAATCCTACTCACAGCGATTTGGTCTGTCCGGATTCGTCCGGAGATGCGTCCAAGGCCGGATTCCGGGCGATTTTGGATCGTCTTCTACCTTGGTAATAATTGATTTACTGTTCCTGCTCACGGCCTGTTGCTTCACGCTCAACTGGAATCGGCTACTAAGCTTTGATTTGGGCCAAATTGATGGAAAATTCCAACGCAAACCTCCTAGCCGAGGTCTAAGGCCGTGATTTAGAAGCTTTGGCCACCCCAAGATCTCCTCCTCCAGGCCATGCACAGACGCAGCTTCAACCTGCTGCTTGCCGCAGCCAAGCTGCTGTGCGGCAGCTAGCCTAGGAAAGGTGGGAAGAGTGGGTGGTGGGTAGGGAAGGAAGAGAAGAAGAAGAGAGAAGGGAGAAAGGAAGAAGGAAGATAGGAAGAAGAAAACCTCCGAATCGGGAGCTCTGCTCCAAGGGATCGCTGTTCGGCTGCGGCTCATTCAGCCTGCGCGCCGCTTAAGCAATTGGCAAAGACAACGGATAAACAACAAAGAACAAAGAAAGCTTATAAAGAAAAAGTATTGGACATTTTACAATTTCAACCCTGAAATCGGAAAAGTTCACAACTTTTGACTCAAAGTCCAAATGAGGTGATTTCTTTTGCATATTTTTAAGAAAAATGCCCACTACAAACCCAAGGCATGAAAACATGCTAATTACATTGTTTTTCTGATTCAAATTTCCAATTGCATCTAATTATCACTTTACTCAAATTAATCACCTTAATTATGCACTAATCAATCTTATGTGCTTGATTCAACTAAATCAAGTTAATGATTCACTAACTACCTCATGAGCACATAAATTAACTAAAATAACTTTAATTAGGCTCAAATTATAAAGCTTACCAATAAACTTTGGAACAGGTCATAACAATCTCCCTCCCTTATAAGAATTTCGTCCCGAAATTCCTAAAAGAGAAAAGGAAACTTGTTACGCATCTCAGATTCAAGTTCCCACGTAGCTTCTTCTAGATTATGATTCCTCCATAGAATTTTCACTAATGGTATCTCACGATTCTTAAGCTTCTTGATCCTCTGATCAACTATCTGGATTGGTCCCTCAACATAGGACACATCTGATCTAAGTTGTGCAGGTTCTGGGTCAACTATCTTTTCCGTACCAGGGTAACATTTCTTAAGCATAGACACATGAAACACATCATGAAGATTTGCCAACTCAGACGGCAAATCCAACTTGTAAGCTACAGGTCCAATCCTCTCAACAATAGGATATGGGCCCATGTACCTAGGAGTCAATTTACCTCTCTTGCCAAACCTTAGCACTCCCTTCCATGGTGAAACTTTCAGATAAACTTCGTCACCAACCTCAAACTCAAGAGGTCGACGTCGTCTTTCTGCATAACTTTTCTGTCTGTCCTGAGCAGCTTTCAACTGCTCCCTGATCACAGATATCTTCTCTGTAGTCATATCGACTATCTCAGGTCCAAGAATTTCTTTCTCGCCAACCTCGTACCAACAAATTGGTGATCTACACTTCCTGCCATATAGAGCTTCATATGGGGCCATTCCAAGACTAGAATGGTAGCTGTTGTTATATGCAAACTCTATCAGGCTTAAGTGTTCTTCCCAGTTACCTCTGAACTGCAGAACGCATGCTCTCAGCATGTCTTCAAGAGTCTGAATGGTCCTCTCAGATTGACCATCTGTCTGCGGGTGAAACGCTGTACTAAACCTCAGCTTTGTGCCCAACGCACGATGTAACTGATTCCAGAATCTAGATGTAAACTTAGGATCTCTGTCAGAAATAATGGAAACTGGAATTCCATGTAATCTGATTACCTCATCCACATAAATCTTGGCCAGCTTTGGAACATCAAAGGTCGACTTGACAGGGAGAAAGTGAGCAGACTTAGTTAGTCTATCAACAATCACCCATATCGAGTCCGAACCTCGAGGCGTTCTGGGTAACCCTACCACAAAATCCATCGTGATGTGTTCCCATTTCCATTCAGGTATAGGAAGCGACTGCAAGGTACCAGCAGGTTTCTGATGCTCAGCTTTAACCTGCTGACACACTCCACATCTAGCCACGTACTCAGCCACATCTCTTTTCATACCAGACCACCAGTACAGCTCTTTGAGATTCCTGTACATTTTCGTGTTACCTGGATGCATAGCATACATAGAAGCATGCGCTTCTTCAAGAATCTGCTCTTTCAGCTCACTGTTCCCAGGTACACACAACCTGTCATGAAGATACAACACACCATCGTCAGAGAACCTGAATTCTGACCTTTTACCTTCCGACATATCCTGGATAACCTGCCACAATTCGTTATCACTCTGTTGCAACACCTTAATTTGATCATAGAAAATAGGTTTGACTTGCATCTGAGCAATCAACCCACTCTGTCCTGTCACATCCAAGTCTAAGTTCAATTTTCGCATATCTACAAGCAAGTCTCTCTTGAAACATGCCATAGAAAATGCATCTGCAGTTGAACTTGACTTTCTACTCAAAGCATCTGCTACAACATTCGCTTTACCAGGATGGTAATCGATTGTCACATCATAATCTTTAATCAGCTCAAGCCATCTGCGCTGTCTCAAATTTAAATCCTTCTGAGTGAAGATATACTTCAGGCTCTTATGGTCTGTAAATACCTGACATGTCTCACCATATAGATAGTGACGCCATGTCTTAAGAGCATGAACTATGGCAGCTAACTCCAGATCATGAGTAGGGTAGTTCTCTTCGTTCTTCTTAAGCTGTCTAGATGCATAAGCCACAACTTTGCCTTCCTGCATCAGCACACAGCCCAAACCTCTCCTGGAAGCATCGCAGAACATTGTATAACCTTTATCTGCCTCGGGCAAAACCAACACTGGCGCTGTGGTCAACTTCCTCTTCAAGATCTGAAAACTCTTCTCACAGTTATCAGACCAAACAAACGGTGCATTCTTCCTCGTCAAACGTGTCAAGGGTGATGCTAGCACACTAAAGTTCTGTATAAACCTTCTGTAATAGCCTGCTAAACCCAAGAAACTTCTGATCTCAGTAGGAGTCTTAGGTTGTTCCCACTGAAGCACAGAATCGACTTTCTTAGGATCAACACTAACTCCATCTCTCGAGATAACATGTCCAAGAAATGCTACCTCAGCCAACCAGAACTCACACTTGCTAAACTTAGCATACAGTTGGTGTTGCCTCAACAACTGCAACACTACTCTCAGGTGTTGCTCATGCTGTACATCGTCTCTGGAGTAGATCAGAATATCATCTATAAAGACTACAATAAACTGATCTAGGAACGGTTTGAAAATCCGGTTCATCATATCCATAAAGGCTGCTGGGGCATTGGTCAGCCCAAACGACATAACCAGAAACTCATAATGCCCATACCTGGTTCTGAAAGCTGTTTTGGGAATATCAGAAGCCTTTATTCTGAGCTGATGATATCCAGATCTCAAATCTATTTTAGAGAAGATCGTCGCTCCACGTAACTGATCAAACAGATCATCTATTCTTGGCAATGGATACTTGTTCTTAATAGTGATCTTGTTCAGTTGCCTGTAATCTATACAGAGACGCATGGTACCATCCTTTTTCTTAACAAACAGGACTGGAGCACCCCATGGTGAAAAACTGGGTCTAATAAAACCCTTATCCAGCAATTCCTGCAGCTGCACCTTGAGTTCCTTCAACTCTGCAGGTGCCATTCTATAGGCTGGCAGTGCTACTGGATGACTATCTGGATATACCTGAATTTCAAAATCCAGGTCTCTGACAGGAGGTAAGCCTGGCAAATCTTCTGGAAAAACATCAGAAAACTCACTAACTACCGTCACATCATAAACACTGGTGGTGTTCTTTTCTGCTCTAGTGTCAACCACATGAGCAAGGAACGCTTCACATCCTTTCTGTAGCATCTTATCAGCTACTGCAGCTGATACAATGCACGTAGGCAGAACTTTCCTGTCTCCAGTAAAGACACAAGAAAATTCACCTAGTTGAAAGGTAGCTTCCTTCTTCCAACAATCGAGTTGCACTCGATATGTCTCAAGACAATCCATACCCAAGATGACTTGAAAAGTATTGACATCCAAGGGTATGAGATTAGCAGCAAAGGTGTAACCTCCAAAAGATAACAAGCATCCGGGACAGAACTCAGATAAAACTGTTGGTCCACCTAGTGGAACCCTCAACACTAACTCATCTATCAACTCTTGAGTTAACATATTAAGTTCACCAACTAAAGAGCGTCGTATGAAAGAGTGAGTAGCACCCGGATCTATCAAAACTGAAACTGGTATACTATTAAACAAAAGCATTTCTCCTGTAACAACTTGTGAAGAGATTATACCTTCCTGAGGTGTCAAAGAGAAGAAACGCGCTGAAGCTCTCCCTCTGCCACGCTGTCCTCTCTGACTACTTCTGCCACTGGGCACACCACCACCTCTAGAACCAGAAGCCACAGAAGAACTCAATCCTTCCACTGGAGGTTGTCTCTGGACATCATGAAACTGGGGCTGAAAAACTGGTGATGCTGCTGGTTGAAGCTGAGGGAAAAACTTCTTTTTATGTCCCATCTGACCACAATGATAACAACCTCGAAAGTCCGAACCCTGACACTGACCAGAGTGTGATCTTCCACAAGTATTACATACTCGCGTTTCCTGCCTCAGTGGACCAGTCACAGAGGTAGATGATCTAGATGGCCTCCCATAAGAAGAAGATGTCATCTCACCAGATCTTGGTCTGCTGAAACAACCAATACTGCGTCCCAACTTGGAGAAGAAACCTCTACCTCCACCTCTGTACCCACTACTGGACTGTCTTCCACTAAAGTCCGCAAATCTCTTCTTAGACTCAGGCACCTTATCCGCATTCACAGATTCTTCAACCTGTCTAGCAGCCTCAACAAACTCACCAAAGTTCTCCCTGTTCCTTCTGCTAGTAGCAGAAACTGTATGCCGAATTTCTGGCCTTAGCCCTTCCTGAAATCTTCTGCATCTTTCTATGTTGTCGGGAACAAGCTGCGGACAGAAGTTCGCTAATCGGGTGAAAAGCGCTTCATACTCAGTAACTGTCATGTTCCCCTGCTTAATGTTCTGTAATTGCCTGATCTTCTCATTAATGAAGGTAGGTGGATAAAACTTAAAATGAAACTCTTCAGAGAAATCCTGCCAAGAAAGCTCTGTACCTCTCCTCTTTTCCTCCACACTATGCCACCACAACTCTGCATCGCCTGTCAAAAGATAGACTGCATGATTAATCTTTTTCTCTTCTGAAAGCTCCATCAAGCGAAAGACCTTCTCTATCTGTCTAAACCATTCATCAGCCTCTGCTGGATCTGTAGTGCCACTAAACTCAGTGCCACCAAGCTTCTTTACAAGCTCATAAGATCGCATCAGATCCTTGCTGCTAGTAGAAGTAGAAGCTCGCCTATCAGCCTTGTACCTCTCTTTGGTTTCCAGAAACATCCTGTACATCCGGGATGCTTCATCCACGTGGTCACCACCACCTGGACCCAAGTACAGCGGATCAGGGCCAACATGGCTCTCGGCCTGATCATCACGATCAAAGCCTCTTCCTGCCATCTGCAATGATATAACAGAATATTTCCTGTTAGAAAACTACAGATAGAAGAAAGACACCTAAACCTTAATCCTATTGGTCTCTTATCGTCCCCTGACCTGGACTCTGAGTAACTATGTACTCAACCTAGGCTCTGATACCAAAATTGTCACGCCCCGATCTCACATTAACCACAGACCACAAGATTAGGGCGCGACAGGATGGGATTATCATATAAACAAATCACTGCGAACTTTTTCTTTTTAAAACCTCGTAATGACATCCGGATTATTGTTGTAAACTAAAACATAATAAACTATTGCGGAAGCATTTCAATTAAACTGGCTAGAGAAAGTAAACAGAGTTTACAACATGTAACATTGTTTAACAGAAAGTAAACATAACAATTAATTTACATCTTTATACACATTACACATACACACTCTCTCTCACCCACACCATGTCCCAAAGACCGAGGGGAAGGGACTAAGAGACCACTATCTAACTAAACTAATTACATATACCTTCTACTGATTAAGCGTTAGGACGAAAGGATCCTTCAGATTCCTGCTGCTGACGATAACCTGAAAATGTTTTGAGTAGAGGTATGAGCCTACTCGCTCAGTGAATAGCCTTTCATTTAGCTATCACTAAACAACTCATCAGGTTTATAGAATTGAAATAAACATAAATACAGTACAAGCTGGGCAGTTCTAATGACATAGCAGACTACAAAATATAATCACATTTCTATGCAACAACAGGTAATGTAAACCAATAAACAGATATAATGAATTGGCACAAAAGTTCATATATATTAATTTACTGTGATCCTATATGATTACCTAATTATATTATTATTATGCCCTAAATATATGCAGTGTACTCTGCATATAAAGATCCGCAGCAAGTTCATGCTACGGTCCCACCGTACAAGACTTAGCGACACACCCGGGAAATGCTAAGTCTGACTGCTGTCCTGGTCTGCTACAGGACTCTCAGGCTCACACTGCCTCACTGCACTCTCAAAAGAGTGTACTCTAGACTCCTCCTTTAACCTGAGCACACAGGCGGAGAGTCGGGGTTACCACCGTGACACACGCACGGATTATTGTTGAATAACCCCCATATACTCCAGTGCCACCGTGACACACGCACGGATTATTGTTGAACACTGCCTTTCTGCCCTCGTGCCACCGTGACACACGCACGGATTATTGTTGAACACGAGTCACCGACCATCTAGACACACGCTAGGTAGGTCGTTTCACCCCAAGGTGCAGACCTCACGAGGGGTTCTACGGCGTTAGGGCACCTAAGTCTATTAACTGATTAACAAATAAACATTTAAACAGGAATATCACATTTACTGGTTTCATATCAAATCACAATACACTGTCATTCTAAACCGACAGAGCAATATATTTCAAATCATTGTAATTTCTGATAAATTCTCATACCATGCATTCAGGCAAATTAGAAATGCATAAATAACCCAACTTATTTCAATTTGGCACATACATAGCGAATTTACGCAATTGAACATCTTATTGCACAAATTAAAGAAATTTACTTCACATATGAGAATCATACTCAACAATTATCAATTCTCTAAATTTCTCGAAAAACGTGCACATTAACCCAAATCCTAGTTTGTGCATCACTTAACTCAATTAAGAGTTAATTACCTATCACAACACAATTTAATAACAATACTTGAGAATTTCTGGTAATAATTCAGAGAAATATGCCATTTCATGTAAATATCAATTTACACATATTAACGTCAAAAGATATATGCAATTTAGGGTTTTATTGCATATTTTATTTATTCATATCAACTTTAAAATTGTACATCTGATAATTTATCAGAAGTCCTTATTGTCTGGGTTCATACCCAATCCATACCATTTTTAGACATGAATTTCTAATTTCAACATTCAAATAAGCAATTTAGGTTCCAATGAACCATATAAACCTACCGATTCAATCCACACTGATCAATTGCTAAATTTAATCATATAACAGCGTCTAGAATCAATTTATGAAATAAAAAGTCGGGCGACGCCAAACGCCGCCCTACGCCTGATAACGCCTGTTATCAGCGTAATTTGCGCACCAAACAGAAAATATTCAAACGCCTGAGTTATTTAATGATAAATGAATGAAATCCTACTCACAGCGATTTGGTCTGTCCGGATTCGTCCGGAGATGCGTCCAAGGCCGGATTCCGGGCGATTTTGGATCGTCTTCTACCTTGGTAATAATTGATTTACTGTTCCTGCTCACGGCCTGTTGCTTCACGCTCAACTGGAATCGGCTACTAAGCTTTGATTTGGGCCAAATTGATGGAAAATTCCAACGCAAACCTCCTAGCCGAGGTCTAAGGCCGTGATTTAGAAGCTTTGGCCACCCCAAGATCTCCTCCTCCAGGCCATGCACAGACGCAGCTTCAACCTGCTGCTTGCCGCAGCCAAGCTGCTGTGCGGCAGCTAGCCTAGGAAAGGTGGGAAGAGTGGGTGGTGGGTAGGGAAGGAAGAGAAGAAGAAGAGAGAAGGGAGAAAGGAAGAAGGAAGATAGGAAGAAGAAAACCTCCGAATCGGAGCTCTGCTCCAAGGGATCGCTGTTCGGCTGCGGCTCATTCAGCCTGCGCGCCGCTTAAGCAATTGGCAAAGACAACGGATAAACAACAAAGAACAAAGAAAGCTTATAAAGAAAAAGTATTGGACATTTTACAATTTCAACCCTGAAATCGGAAAAGTTCACAACTTTTGACTCGAAAGTCCAAATGAGGTGATTTCTTTTGCATATTTTTAAGAAAAATGCCCACTACAAACCCAAGGCATGAAAACATGCTAATTACATTGTTTTTCTGATTCAAATTTCCAATTGCATCTAATTATCACTTTACTCAAATTAATCACCTTAATTATGCACTAATCAATCTTATGTGCTTGATTCAACTAAATCAAGTTAATGATTCACTAACTACCTCATGAGCACATAAATTAACTAAAATAACTTTAATTAGGCTCAAATTATAAAGCTTACCAATAAACTTTGGAACAGGTCATAACAATGCTAGAGGACGTGGACAAGTGTCCCAAGCTGGATTGTCGGCACCCAACAACCAAGCACAAGGTCATCAGCAAGCAACGGCTAGATTCTATGTCATGAATCAGCCCGAAGCAGTAATCAACCCTCGGGTTGTGATAGGTCAGATGGAACTGTTTTATTCTGATATGTCTTCATCCTGCTTCGTATCTGTGTTAATTGATCTGGGTGCTATGCATTCTTTTGTCACTCGAGAAGTGGTTCATGACTGCAACATGACTGTCAATCATAGAGCAGATAGTTTGATGCTAGAAACCCCTTTGTTGGGATATGCAGTGTTGCAGGAGGTGTGTTCTCCCTGCACTCTTTCTTTTTCTGAACATCACATTCAAGTAGATATTATACCATTTGAGATGTAGGGCTTTGATATAATCCTAGGAATGGACATCTTATAGAAGTATAAGGTTGTCTTGGATTGTAGTTCCAAGCAGGATGTGTTCACAAATAATAGTGACACATGGATCTTTCAGGGAGATAGAAAGATTCTTCCAACATGTTTAGTGTCAGCTATGGTAGCTGAGAAGTTGATGAGACAGGGATGCTTTGCATTCTTGACACATGTGGTAGATACCACAATGGAGAACCCTCATCCTTCTGAAGTTTCGGTTGTTATGGAGTTTGAAGATGTTTTCCCTAAAAAACTTCCAGGTGTTCCTCCGTCCTAAGAGATTGATTTTGAGATTAATCTAATTACGGGCACACAACCCATAGCACAATCGCCCTATAGAATGGCACATGATGAAATGGCAGAGCTCAAGAAACAACTACAAGAGTTTCTTGAGAAAGGATTTATCCAACCGAGTACTTCACCATGGGGTGCTCCGGTCCTCTTTGTTAAGAAGAAGGACGGGTCGATGCGGTTATGCATAGATTATAGACAGTTAAATAAAGTAACTATAAAGAACAAGTATCCTCTGCCAAGGATTGATGACTTGTTTGATCAGTTGCATGGTGCAACTATCTTTTCTAAGATAGATCTGAGGTCGGGATACAATCAGTTGTGTATTAAGGAGAGTGATATACCTAAGTCTACCTTTAGGACAAGGTATGGTCACTATGAGTTCACAGTTATGTCGTTTGGACTAACTAATGCACTAGCTGCACTCATGGAACTCATGAATAGAATCTTTCGACCTTTTCTTGATCAGTGTGTAGTCATCTTCATAGATGACATTTTGATTTACAATAGAGATGCTCAACAACATGAGCAGCACCTCCGTCAGGCTTTGACTTTGCTAAGAGAGAATAGGTTATATGCTAAGTTTAGAAAATGTGAGTTCTGGTTACCAGAAGTTTCTTTTCTAGGACACGTAATATCTGCCTCAGGTATTCGTGTTGATCCTAAGAAGCTAGAATCTGTCCTATAATGGGAATAGCCAAAGACACCTATGGAGATTCATAGTTTCCTAGGATTTGCAGGCTATTACAGGAGGTTCATCAAGAACTTCAGCTCTATAGCTTTACCCCTAACCAAGTTGACCAGGAAGGAGGTTCCTTTTGTCTGGAATGACAAGTGCCAACAATCCTTTCAGTTGTTGAAGGAAAGGTTAACAAGTACACCTGTGTTGGTATTACCTGAGCAGGGAAAGGGGTATATAGTTTTATGTTATGCATCCAAGAACGGACTATGATGTGTGTGGATGTAGGATAAACAAGTGATTTCTTTTGCTTCTCGACAACTTAAGAAACACGAGGAGAATTATCCAACACATGATTTAGAGTTAGCTGCTGTGGTCCATGCCTTGAAGACCTGGAGACATTATCTCTATGGGGAGACATTCCAGATTTTCACAGACCATAAGAATCTAAAGTATTTCTTCTCTTAACATGAGTTGAATATGAGGCAACGCCGCTGGATGGAGTTAATCAAGGACTATGACTGTATAATTGATTATCATCCAAGGAAGGCTAATGTGGTAGCTGATGCATTAAGTAGAAAATCAGCGACACCAGCCTTAGATAAAGTACAGTTAAACTCATTAGTGTGCTTTAAAAGAGATATGTTTATCTCCTTGCGGCAAAACAATGTACATCTCAAAGTATCATTGTTAGCCAGGTTGTTAGCTAAGATGCAATTAAAACCTACTCTGAGGCAGCAGATTAAAGAAGCACAGCAAGTAGATACTGTGATTCAGCAGATCAGGTCAGAGTATGGTAGTGATAGATGAGATGGCTTCCATGATTCAGATGATTAGGTAGTCTGTTACCATGGTAGGATGGTAGTACCTGATGTTGATAACTTAAGAAAGTTAGTTCTGGAAGAAGCTCATTCTTCAATGTATGCCATGCATCTAGGGAGCACCAAGATGTATCATAACTTAAAAGATATGTATTGGTGGCCTGGATTGAAGAAAGTTGTAGTTGAGTTTGTTATGCGGTGTCTGGTGTGTTAGTAGGTTAAAGTTGAACATCAGAAGCCCACAGGAACAATGCAACCTGTGACTATACCGCAGTGGAAATGGGATCATGTAACCATGGACTTTGTGGTTGGTTTGCCCAGAACAACCAAAAGTCATGATTCCATTTGGGTGATAGTTGATAGGTTGACAAAGACAACACATTTCTTACCTGTCAAAACAACCTACACTACTGAGAAGGTTGCACAGATATACATAGATGAGATAGTGCGGTTGCACGGAGTTCCAGCTATTATCATTTCTGATAGAGGTCCCCAGTTTATGAGTCATTTTTGGGAGCGACTCCATAAAGCTTTGGGTACGCAATTAAGGTTTAGTACAGCCTTTCACCCATAGATAGATGGACAATCTGAGAGGACCATACAAACCTTAGAGGACTTGCTTAGGGCATGTGTCCTTTAGTTTGTAGGAAGTTGGGATCTACACCTGAGCTTGATAGAATTTGCTTATAATAATAGCTATCAGCATAGTATTGACATGGCACCATATGAAGCATTGTATGGTAGATGTTGTAGATCTCCCTTATGTTGGTATGAAACAGGAGAGTATCAAGTTTTGGGTCCCGAGCTAGTACAGCAAACAACTGAGAAGATTAAAATAATACAACAACAGTTGAAAGCTGCCCAGGATAGATAGAAATTTTATGCTGATAAGCATCGTATACCCCTAGAATTCCAAGTTGGATATAGAGTATACCTCAAGGTCTCACCTTGGAAAGGAATCCTGAGATTTGGAAAGAAAGGGAAGTTAGCTCCTAGATTTATGGGGCCTTATCCGATCATTGAAAGGATGGGAAAGGTAGCCTATAAGCTAGAGTTACCACTTGAGTTGCATAGATTGTGCCCAGTGTTCCATATCTCTATGCCGAGGAAGTGTCATCCTGACACAGAGTTAGTTATGCAACCTGTGGAGGTAGAACTAAATGATGATATATCCTATGCTGAAAGACCTGTGTTCGTTCTTGACAGAAGAATTAAAAAGCTGAAAAAGAAAGACATTAGCCTTGTAAAAGTTCTCTGGCATCACCGTGGCATTGAAGAAGCTATGTGGGAGCTAAAGGAAGAGATTAGGAGGAAATATCCCACTCTTTTCTCTTAATGTTTAATTGATGATTTTGGGGATGAAATCCTTATAAGGGGTGGATAACTTGTAACATCCCTGACCTGGGTTATGCTTTAACCCTAGGTGTTTTGGTTAAGAAAGGTAATTATATGCTTAATATTATCTTTTGAAAAGTAATCAAGGCTCAAGAGGAACTTATATTTCAATTTTAGTCCATTTTGAATAATGTTGAAAGTAATGTTTTACTTATTTGGACTAACGTGCAAATTACCCAAGTTAAGGGGTTAAATTGCAAATTTTGTATGATAATATGTACCTCATGTGTTGAAGCATCATGGGAATGAATATGATGCAGAGGTATGGCTAGTGAAAGCCTGAGTACCAAGAAAGAGCTGATAAAGCAATGCTTGTGCATTTAAGACCTAGTTTTGGTGTAATGTGCAATTTACCCAAAAACTAAGGTTCAATATGCAATTTACCAATTGAATAAGGTCCTTAATATTCTTGGAATCTTGTAGAGGCAATAAAATGAGAGGGGCATCTCATTTGAGTTACTTTGAAGGACAGAGAATCTTGATATTAAAATAATCAAGATTTAAGCATATTTGAAATAATGCAAAAATAATTATATTAAATGGATTGTTCTTCAACCAAAAATGTGTTGGTTGAAATCCAAATATATGGACGTCCTTGTTCCTTGCAAAGGCAAAGGAAATATCTTCGTGAGTGGAGAACCCACTCACATTAAGAAACTAAAAAGAATTATCCACTCACTTTAAGATATTATTATTATAAAGGTTAAGGTGCTTAATTTCTTTTCCCTTAATTCATGGATAATGGAAGGGAGTTCGGTGGAGATAAAGATACCTTTGCATGCAAGGAACCAAGGAGGAATAGGTGGCAACAATTTCGGATTTAAAGGATTTGCATTAGGCATTTTCTCTCTCATTGATTTTCTTATAAAAACACCCTTTACCACTCAAACCAAGGACTTTTTTTAATCCACTTCTTCTCTTTGCTTGCAAAAACAATCAAGGAAGCTAGGAGTAGCAGTAAGACGACCCTCAACCTATTGGTAAGCTTCTTGACCTTCGTTCATCTTGATTTCATGGTGGAAATCACAAATCAATGTATGATTTCTTCTTATCTCGATTCCATCTTCAATTCTGACCATTCCTTTTCACTCAAAAGCTTGAGGAACGAACATTGTGGTGTGAAAAAGCTCCTTCCACCATTTTAGATGTGAAGATCCAAGCTTTGAAGCTCAATTGGAGGCAAGTTATATAACTTGAACCCCTATTCATTGTTATTGAATTCAATTTCTCAATCAATTATGTTCAATTGCTCTTTCTTCAATTCATTTGATTAATTGATGCAATTACCATGATAATGGCAGCAGTTTTTGATGGACTAAGGCTTGATAATGATAACATCATCTTAGGCACACATTACAACAAGTTTTTATTGCAAACGGTTTCAAGAATTTGGTCCAAACAGTTTCACCAAACCGATTGGAGACCAAACGATTTGCAAACCGTTTGGAGGTTTGGACCCCAAACCATTTAGATGAGTTGACCGTTTGGATGGGTTGACCATTTGAGGTCAGGACCCTAGTAAATGTTGGATGATGATCTAATGGATCCAATTTATTTATTCAATATATGGACAATCCTCCAATTAGAAACCCTAATCAATTAAGTGTTGAAATTGCAATTGTTTAATTCAAAATTTTGGTTTGATTAACCCAAATAGTCTCAAGACCATTTGGAGGTCAAACAAGACCGTTTGGAGGTCTAGGGTTGAGTATGGTTGAGTAATTGAAGATTTAGAGATAACAAATGGAAGTGCAATCAATAGTTAATTTGATGATCAATCCAATGATCTAAACCCTAATTGGATTTCACAAATTTTAATGAATGATGAGGCAAACAGTCTCAAGACCATTTGGAGGTTATACAAACGACCTCAAGACCATTTGGAGGTCATCCGAATGACCTCAAGACCGTTTGAGGTCAGTTCATATCATAACTTGATGATGATTCATTGATTGTAATTGAATTAGCTCCACAATGTTAACCATTGATGGTTCCTCGGTTTCAAAACCCTAATTGATGGTTTCCTAATTATAAAACCTAGTTCAATTGGGTTCAAAACCCTAATTGATGGCCCAATTGAAGGATGATTCAATAGTTCAATTGATGAATGAATCAAGGAGTCAATTGATAGGCAGTTCAGTGATGAAAACCTTGAATCGGTTAAGTGTTGAAAGACTTTTTGGTCCATTCGGTTTTGAGAGGGTTTGGACCAAACGGTCTCAAGACCGTTTGGGTATAAACGGTCTCAAACCGTTTGGAGACACAAGCCCAATCGGATTCAATACTTTCTTGCTTAAACGGTTTCAAGGGCAATGTGCCCAAACGGTTTCAAACTTTTTGAACTCTGAGAGACCAAGACCGTTTAGGGTCTAAGTAATCAAACCGTTTGAGGTTCAACATGGTTAATACATTTGGATATCTAATGTAATTAAAGATTTAATTGGTCAATTCATTTGGATACCTCATGTAATTGTAGGTTCAATTGATCAAATCTTCTGGAAATCCTAGAAGAGGATGAGAGGGAGAGATTCATACATGAAAAATAATCTTATAGCAATCAAGCCTAACACATTCAAAATAAGTGTGGTATAAAATTTAGGGTATTATCCTTGATAAAGAGATCATGAAACCCTAATTGACTTAATTGATGAACTCAAACCCTAAATTAGGGAAATTCTGAGTAAAACCCTAATCTAGGAGGACAATGTGATATGAATTTAGGGTAATGACATGAGTAACCCTAATTTAGGGTACTTTGATGATAAGCCTTAATTGGGATGAATAGTAAACCCTAATTCTAAATAGGATGAAGGTGTGTGAAACCCTAATCTTGGACAATGAAAAGATGAATCATTGGTCCTAATTGAACAAAGGGGATGAGTAACCCTGATTGAAATAAAATGGGAAACCCTAACCCTGGTAAGGGAATAGTGGTGCTACCCTTGAATAACATGGAACTGAATTAAGATTGATATATCTGTTATCATGTGTACTAACCATGTAGGTATCCTGAGATAATGAACATAGCCAGGTATGAGCTATGATGCTTTATTTATTGAAATTATTTATTGGGCCTTGTGTGCCATAATATGCCTTGTTTCTTAGTAAGAGGTAACAAGAGAGTTAATGGGCCTCAAGTGCCAGATAAGATGCTTGTATAGCAAGTGTCATGTGTACCTTGGTCAGATGACCTGAAGATGATGGTTACCTGAAAAAGTGGTAACAGTGCTCAGTGATGAGCTAAGGGTTTGAATAACCAGAACCATATGTTTATGGCATTAAGTTGTGAAGGGATGAGTATTCCCAGTATTGAAATGAGGGAATGAGATCCCAATGTATTATAAAGACTGAGAAGTAGCTGATAAAAATAGTACATGTTTCTTTGTAGCATTTGTCCTAATAAGTTATGTTTGAAAACTTGACTGATGCTAAAAGAATATGATAATGTATTTAATTAATCAAGTGAAAGCTATTCATGTAGTGCTCTGACCATAGATCCATCATCGTCAATAGTTGGTGATGGTGAAACAGGTTTTCTTACGAGATCTCCTGGAGTTTGCATATTTTTTAATATGCGGGGGGTCGATGGGCGAAAATATATGTACGTCTTCTTGAGGGAATTGATGGAAGGTAAACATTAAACCTATCAATCCTTCATTATATGTTCCGGGATGGATGTATCACTAATCTCCTAATGATGTTAATTCAAGATCGATGGAGGTAAACATGAAATCTCTCGATTGCGAAGAGAGTTCAGCCACCACTGTAGCTCTATAGCGAAGATGCCACTATACCCTGGCAAGCTATGTAGCAGAGACACAAGATATCCTACATGTGATCTTGCACTGACTGAGATGTGATAAGTCATGGAAGCCGGCTCTTCCATTGACTTTGTATGGTACCAATTTCAATTTCGCAATGGTCAGTTGGAGTATGAGAGGTATACCTCATCTCCTCATAGCTTAAGTATGTTTGTAAAATGTAATCAGCTGTGTAGCGTATTTGCATAAGATTGAAATACGAGAATCACGGGTTGATGTTATCCTGCTTAGCATGTCCTTGATACATAAATGTTACTTATGTTCTTTAATTCCTTATTGAATAAGAGACATGCTGCCTTACCAAGTTATAGTTGGAATACTTGAATATGATTGTTGCTCTAATCTGCATAGATATTGATTTATCTGCCATTAAAGTATTTTATCCCACATCTCAGTTTATTTTAGTAAACTGCAATAATAATGTTTTCGGCGGAGAGTTATATCTCTCTCTGGGGAAATTGGATAATTGTCTCACCCCCCTGGGATCCAACATTTTAGGTAGACGCCGACAATGAGGCAGAAACTCTGTAGCAGGGGAAGAGCAGCAGCAGCAACAGCAGGGACAACAATGATATCCCAGGTGGGGATACTGGCTGTCAAGCTATGTCAATAGAGTCCTATATGTCATCTCTATTGTGGGACACATTTTGGATAAAACCTTATTAACGATGCAGAAGCGATTAATTAGCAATGGAATTACTGAAAATCACAAAATTTTAAAACTTTTTGTAAAGAGAACCACAACTGTAAAACTTTTGCATAAAGAAATGAAATAAGTTGTTTACAAGCTGATACATCAGTATATCTTTGTATCATTACATCTCGAGAGTCATAACATTGACTATCCTGTTAAGCTGTACATGAGTAGTATACAAAAATTCTCGAGGCATTAAGCCAAAAATCTCAGATCTATATTAAACCATCTACTGACTCCTAGGACCTGAGAGTACAGAGACGACTCATAGGACTTTCTATATATACAAGACCTAATAGACAGTGTCTCCGCCTGAGGATCATTGTTGTCCCTGATGTTGTTGTTGATGCTGTTGATGTTCACCCACTGAAGGGTTTCTTCGTCCTCGGCGTCTACCTAAAAAGTTGATTCCCACAGGGGTGAGACAATTGAAGAATTGTCCCAGCGAGAGTTATAGCTCTTCTCCAGAAGCATTGTTATTGCAAATAATGGAATAAAATTGCGCAGTAGAACTATAAATATTCAACAGTTCGTAAAACAGTGAATAAGCTAAGTAGAGCAACATTCTTTAAGCATTCATTTCAATTATAACTTGATTGAGTAACAAGTCATTTACTCAGTAAGGAATATGAATAACGTGTATATTACTGGTCCAATTAGGACTAAATAAACAATGCATCATCAATCATTGTTTCTCGTAGTTCAACCTAAGAAATTATGCTACACGGCTGATTACATTTTACAAACATACTTATGCCCTGAGGAGATGAGGAATACTGCTCATACTCCAACCGACCATTATGAAATCGCAACCGGTACCATATATAGGTCATCAGAAGAGTCAGATTTCTATGACCTCATCTTCCTCAGTCAGTGTGAGGATCATCATGCATGACATCTTGTGTCTCTGCCATAATAGCTATCCAGGGTATTCTGGCACTTCGCTATTAGAGTTATAGTGGCATGTTGTATTCTCTTCGAAATCGAGGGATTTCTTATTTATCTCACATCGATTCGGCATTAACATCATCATCGGGAGATTAGTGATACATCATCCCGGCATATACATATAATGAAGGATTGAGAGATTTGATGTTTATCTCACATCAATTCCTCTATTAGGACGTAAGGATATTCACATCCATAACCCCCACATACTCAAAAGTATGCTCCCCAGGAGTTCCCTTAGGAAAACATGTTTCACCATCATCTAACTTCTGACGATGATGGATCTATGGTCAGGGCTCTACATGATATCATTATACTTGATTATTTAAGTACATTATGGCATTCTTTTAGCATCAGGCATGTTTTCAAACATAAACCATTAAAACAATTGATGTAAAGAAAGAGTACTATTTGTATCAACTTCCTGTGAATTGAAGAACACATGCTCTAAGCAAGTCATCCAAAGTCTGTATAGTCCTTTCTGACTGTCCATCTGTCTGAGGATGAAAGGTTGTACTACACCTTAACTTTGTCCCTAAAGCTTTATGAAGTCGCTCCCAAAAATGACTCATAAACTGGGGACCTCTGTCAGAAACAATGGTAACTGGGACCCCATGTAGCCGCACTATCTCATCTACATATAACTGTGCCAGCTTCTCAGCAGAATAGGTTGTTTTGATAGGTAATAAATGTGATGTATTTGTCAACCTATCAACTATTACCTAGATGGAATCATGACCTTTGGCGGTTCTAGGTAAACCAACCACAAAGTCCATGGTTATATGATCCCACTTCCACTGTGGTATGGGTAAAGGCTGCATTGTTCCTGTAGGCTTCTGGTGTTCAGCTTTAACCTGCTGACACACAGGACACCGCATAACAAACTCAGCAACGTCCTTCTTCAATCTAGGCCACCAATACATATCTTTCAAGTTTCGATACATCTTGGTGCTTCCTGGATGCATAGCATACATCGAAGAATGAGCTTCTTCCAGGACTAACTTCCTCAAGTTATCCACATCCGGCACTATCATTCTACCATGATAACAAGCTACATGATCGTCTGAGTCATAGAAACCATCTCATTTCTCACTACCATATTCCGATCTAATCTGTTGAAATGTAGCATCAACTTGTTGTACCTTCTTAATCTATTGTCTTAGAGTAGGTTTTATATGCATCTCAGCTAACAACCCCGATAACAATGATACTTTTAACTGTACATTATCCTGCCTTAAAGAGATAAGCATATCTCTCCTAGAGCACACCAAGGAATTCAACTGTGCTTTATCTAGGGCTGGTGTTGCTGATTTCCTACTCAAAGCATCGACAACCACATTGGCCTTCCCTGGATGGTAATCAATTGTACAATCATAGTCCTTGATTAACTCCATCCAGCGGCGTTGCCTCATGTTAAGCTCATGCTGAGAAAAGATATACTTTAGGTTCTTATGGTCTGTGAAAATCTGGAATGTTTCTCCATAAAGATAATGTCTCCAAATTTTCAAGGCATGAACCACAGCATCTAGTTCTAGATCGTGTGTCGGATAATTCTCCTTGTGTTTCTTAAGCTGTCGAGAAGCAAAAGAAATCACTTGTTTATCGTGCATCAACATGCATCCTAGTCCATTCTTAGAGGCATCACAGAAAACTATATATCCTTTCCCTTGCATAGGTAACACAAGCACAGGTGCACTTGTCAACCTCTCCTTCAACAGTTGGAAAGATTGTTGACACTTGTCACTCCAGGTAAAAGGAACATCCTTCCTGGTCAACTTAGTCAAGGGTAAAGCTATGGAACTAAAGTTCTTAATGAACCTCCTGTAATAGCCTACCAACCCTAAGAAGCTTTGAATCTCCATTGGCGTCTTCGGTTGTTCCCATTGCAGGACAGATTCTACCTTTTTTGGGTCAACGTGTATACCTGAAGCAAATATTACGTGCCCAAGAAAAGAAACTTCTGGTAACCGGAACTCACACTTGCTAAACTTAGCATATAACTTATGCTCTCTTAGCAAAGTTCGAGCTTGACGAAGATGATGTTCATGCTGTTGGGCATCTCTACTGTAGATCAGAATGTCATCTATGAAGACAACAACACATTGATCCAAAAAAGGTTGAAAGATTCTATTCATGAGTTCCATAAATGCAGCTGGTGCATTAGTTAGTCCAAACGACATAATTGTGAACTCATAGTGACCATACCTTGTCCTAAAGGCAGATTTAGGTATGTCACCCTCCTTAATACGTAACTAGTGATATCCTGACCTCAAATCTATCTTTGAAAAGACAGTTGCACCATGCAACTGATCAAAGAGATCATCAATCCTCGGCAAAGGATACTTATTCTTTATTGTTACTTTATTTAATTGTCTATAATAAATTCATAACCGAATTTATCCATCCTTCTTTTTAACAAAGAGGACCGGAGCACCCCAGGGTGAAGTACTTGGTCAGATGAAACCCTTTTCAAGCAACTCTTGCAACTGTTTCTTGAGTTCTGCCATCTCAGCAGGCGCCATCCTATATGGTGTTTGTGCTATAGGTTGCGTATCCGAGATTAGATTAATCTCAAAATCTATTTCTCAGGGCAGAGGTACACCTGGAAGTTCTTCAGGAAATACATCTTCAAATTCCCTAACAACAGGAACTTTAGAAAGATTAGGACTCTCCATGGTGGTATCTACCACATGGGCCAAGAATACATAACATCCTTGACTCATCAGCTTCTTAGCAACCATAGCCGACACAAGACAGGTGGGTAGAATCTTTGTTTCTCCTTGAAAGATCCATGTGTCACTATCATTAGTGAACACAACTTGTTTGGACTCACAATCCAAGACAACCTTATACCTTTCTAAGGTATCCATACCAAGGATTACATCGAATCCATACATCTCAAGTGGTATAAGATCCACTTGAATACGATGTTCAGAAAAGAAGAGGATGCAGGGAGAACATACTTCCTGCAACACCGCAGATCCCATTAAAGGAGTCTCTAACAAAAAACTATCTGCTCTATGACTTGTAGTCATGTCACAGTCAAGAATCACTCTTCGAGTGATAAAGGAATGTGTAGCACCCAGATCGATCAATTAAAATAGATACGACGCAAGATGTAAACATATCAGAATTAAACAACTCCATCCGACCTGCCACAACCCGAGGGTTGACCACTGCATCAGGTGGATTCATCGCGTAAAATCTCACAATTGCCTGTGGTTGATTCGGTGCTTGATGACTGGGTGCCGATGATCCAGCTTAGGACGCTTGTCCACATCCTATGACATTTCCTGGAAACTGTCTCCTTTGAGATCCTTGCTGACTTTGCCTTTGAGGTTGAGTTACACCCACTTCTCTGGCTCTGCAATCTTTCATCAGATGTCCCATCTTTCCACATATGTAACCGCTTATGTTCAGTTGTTGTGGTCTGGGTGGTCCTGTAACCGACATAGATGTTGAACTATGATCTCCTTCTAGTGGTAGGCTTCATCCTCTACCCCTATTCGATGTCCACTGCGTCTGGGTACTAAATCTAGGTGGTGGTGTAGGCACAGAAAATCTAGGTTTCTTGAAATCTTTGGATGAGGATCCTTGGAACTGGGGATACATCCTCTTGTTCTTGGTCTGTCTCTTCTCTGACACAGACTTCTCAATCCTCCTGACCAACTCCACAAAGGTAGCAAACCTTTCCTTGTTCTCCATAGCAGACACAGGGGTGGTCAACTCAGCGTTTAATCCTTTCTCAAAATGCCTAATTCTTTCTTCATCTGTTGATGCCATGTGTGGGTAGAACTGCAACAGCTCCATGAACTTAGCCTCGTATTCACTAATGTTCATAGGTCCCTGCCTTAACCTCTCAAACTGAGAGATTTTCTCATCCAAAAACGTCTTAGGAAAGTATCTATTGACAAATTCTCGTCGAAATACTTCCCATTCGATCTCCACACCTGGCCTTTTCTGTTCTTCCATGGTCCACCAGTGACCAGCACTCCCCTTGAGAAGATACACAGCATGTCTAACCTTCTCAGCTTCTGGGATGTTCAGGATTCTAAAGGCCTTCTCTAGTTCAGTTAGCCACAAGCCAGCATCTGTTGGGTCAGCTGTTCCAGTATATTCTGTGGCTCCAACCCGGCGAAGTCATTCAAACATCTTGTCGGTTCCTTGTCCTTCTAGATGGGTAGGTGCCCTAGGTACAGGTATAGGCATCCTATCAGTCATGTGTGTCATGGCAGTCATGAACTTCCCAAACATAGTTTGGAAAGATGGATTCCCCATGTCAGCTGGGTTGAACTGCGGTGGTTCAGGTACAGGTTCTTCCCTTTCTTAGTTTCTTGTACCTTCTCTAAGTGCAGCGACACTACTCTCAGCAACGTCTTCCTCGTGTGATCCAAACATATTTAGTTTTCTCTTCTCCTCCTATATGAGAAGAAGACACTATCAGATATATTGGAAGACACTAGAACAAACTCTACAACCCTAGTCCTATGTCTCTGTAGACTCAACAAACCTAGAGCTCTAATACCACTAGTTGTGGGACACATTTCGGATAAAACCTTATTAATGATGCGGAAGCGATTAATTAGCAACAGAATTACTGAAAATCACAAAATTTTAAAAATTTTTGTAAAGAGAACCACAACTGTAAAACTTTTGCATAAAGAAATGAAATAAGTTATTTACAAGCTGATACATCAGTATATCTATGTATCATTACATCTCGAGAGTCATAACATTGACTATCCTATTAATCTGTACATGAGTAGTATACAAAAATTCTCGAGGCATTAAGCCAAAAATCTTAGATCTATATTAAACCATCTACTGACTCCTAGGACCTGAGAGTATAGAGACGACACATAGGACTTTATCTATATACAAGACCTAACAGACAGTGTCTCCACCTAAGGATCACTATTGTCCCTGATGTTACTGCTGCTACTATTGTTGTTCACCCACTGAAGGGTTCCTTCTTCCTCGGCGTCTACCTAAAAAGTTGATTCCCACGGGGGTGATACAATTGAAGAATTGTCCCAGCAAGAGTTATAACTGTTCTCCAGAAGCCTTGTTATTGCAAATAATGGAATAACATTGAGCAGTAGAACTATAAATATTCAACAGTAAGTAAAACATTGAATAAGCTAAGTAGAGCAACATTCTTTAAGCATTCATTTCAATTATAACTTGATTGAGTAACAAGTCATTTACTCAGTAAGGAATATGAAGAACATGTATATTACTGGTCCAATTAGGACTAAATAAACAATGCATCATCAATCATTGTTTCTCGTAGTTCAACCTAAGCAATTATGCTACACGGCTGATTATATTTTACAAACATACTTATGCCCTGAGGAGATGAGGTACACCGCTCATACTCCAACTGACCATTACGAAATCGCAATCGGTACCATACATAGGTCATCATAAGAGTCAGATTTCTATGACCTCATCTTCCTCAGTCACTGTGAGGATCATCATGCAGGACATCTTGTATCTCTGCCATAATAGCTATCCAGGTTATTCTGGCACATCGCTATTAGAGTTACAGTGGCATGTTGTACTCTCTTTGAAATCGAGGGATTTCTTATTTATCTCACATCGATTCGGCATAAACATCATCATCGGGAGATTATTGATACATCATCCCGACATATACATATAATGAAGGATTGAGAGATTTGATGTTTATCTCACATCAATTCCTCCATTAGGACGTAAGGATATTTGCGTCCATAACACCCACATACTCAAAAGTATGCTCTCCAGGAGTTCCCTTAGGAAAACCTGTTTCACCATCATCGAACTTCTGACGATGATGGATCTATGGTCAGGGCTCTACATGATATCATTATACTTGATTATTTAAGTACATTATGTCATTCTTTTAGCATCAGGCATGTTTTCAAACATAAACCATTAAAACAATTGATGTAAAGAAAGAGTAATATTTGTATCAAGTTCAATTCACCTCTTGTTAACCTTGGGATCTCAATCCCTAACCATCTCATCATTGTAATTCAGGAATATGGGTATTCAAACCCTTAAATCTTTAAAACACTTGTTACCAAGTATTATACTACCATCATGTCATTTGATAGTATAAACAAGATAATAACAATGCTGATATTTCATATGGCTCATATAGCCTATCAATCTCTTATGTTACCTCTTCACTAGGCAACATAACATATCATTGCTTACAAACTTATTAAGTACTTTTGATAAGCAAAGCTTCATAGCTCATACCTGGCTATGTTCAATATTCCATAAAACCTACATGATTAGTACAGATGAATACAACACATCTATTTTAGATCAGCAAAATGCCAAACATTAATAACATCACTATTTAAGGGTTGCATCACTATGCCCTTGCTAGGGTTAGGGTTTCCCTTTCTAATTCAATTAGGGTTAATGACTTATAATTGCATTACCCAGCCATAGAACTTCATGTTATACAGCATAACCCAAAATTAGGGTTTACTATTCATAATACATCACATTACCCTAGATTAGGGTTTACTATTCACAATATATCACATTACCCTATATTAGGGTTTACTATTCATAATACATCACATTGCCCTAGATTAGGGTTTACTATTCACAATATATCACATTACCCTAGATTAGGGTTTACTATTCACAATACATCACATTACCCTAGATTAGGGTTTACTATTCACAATACATCACATTACCCTAGATTAGGGTTTACTATTCACATTATGAATTATGATCATACCTTCATCATATATTAGGGATATTTCCATTACTACCCTCAAATTAGGGTTAGAATTCATTAACCATCATAATTAGGGTTTCATGATCTCACTAACATGGATCATACCTTAAATAGGAATTCCTTCATATTGAGAGTCCATTACTTGATTACATAAGAAATATTTTCTCTCTCATCCCTTATATGAGTTGATGCTTTCATCACCCTTGATTAGGCTAAGTCAACTCAACATTGAGATCATGGCTATGTCATTACTATTGTGATCATTAAAGCTCACTCATTCAAAGAGTAATAATCACTCTATCCCATCAAGGGTACCTTTATTATAATCACCATTGATTATAACATGCACTAATCAACTAATCACTTGGTCCTTTAATCACTTTAAGTATCCATGAGGTTTAGGTTAATCAACCACCAAACCATCTTGACCCTTAGATCATCAAACGATCTTGACCTACATGGACCTCAAACGGTCTTGCACACTAATCCTCCAAACGGTCTAAGACCGTTTGGACTTTCATGCGGTCTTGGTCTGCCCTTGAGACCATTTGGTAAAGTAGACCTTCAAAACTGTTTGCTTCTATGCAGTCTAGTGAAATCGTTTGCATTCAAATGGTTTGAAACTGTTTGCTTCCAAACGGTTTGGGAAACCGTTTGAGCAAGGTTGGGAGACCGTTTGCTAAAGTAGTTTTTGGATAAACATAGAGATTAACGTCATCATCTTCTACCTCTGTTCAACCAAGAACAGGGGTTGTTCTTCATAGAAATGATAGCAAGAACACACAAAGGTATCTAAAGAAGAAGTATAAGCAACGATTTTAGGAAAGAAGGATGCATTAACAAAGCTTAAGGGTTAGAGTTATAAAACCCACCTCTAGGACTGATCCAGTGCTCCAAGCTTCGTAGCTTTAATGGTGGATGAAGCTCCAGTGGTTGTCCAAGCTTCGTTCTTCAAGTTTTGGATGGAGAAGATGGCTAGAAAGAAGAATCGTGTGAAGAAAACCAATAATCCAACCTTGTTTCATGGTTTCCATCATGAATTCGAGGTAGATGATGATCAAAGATTACCAAACTAGCTTGGTCGTCCTTCCTCTAGTCCAGAGCTCTTCCTTGGTCAGCCAAAGCAAGAAGATAAGGAAAATAACTAAGGGAAACGATCCCTTACTTTGTTGAAAAGCATTCCTTTATATATTTATGGGTTTTCTAAGCAAAGAAAAAGATTGTTATCTCTTTTACTCCCAACTTGTTTCCACCACAACTTCCTCCACCCTTTGGATACGTGGCCACCCTCTAAAACCTTGCAAGACTTTTCAATCATCCAAGGTTTCAAGGAAAAGACTAAGCCTCTAAGAAATTTATATGTTAATATCCATCCTTTTCTTGGATATTGCTTTATTTTATAATAATGTGAATAACTTCCACTTCATCCAAGATATTTTTGGGTGCCCAAGCATGGGACAAACATATCCAAACTATTGCAAACACATCCTCGAACTTTTAGTTAAAGGGCTCCATATTATCATATTTTCTTTTTGCATTAAGTTATATTAAAGAGCCATTTGTACTTAAATCTTGATTACTTTAATATCAAGATTCTCTCTCTCTTCCATGATCATACAACTGAAATGCCCCTCTCATTTTCTTTGCTCTACTTGATGATAAGAAACATGAGGGATCCTCTAGAGGGTATATTTTACATGTTGGATCCTAGGTTTTGGGTAAATTACACTTTACACCAAAACTAGGTTTTAAAGCACGAGGATTGCTCTACAAGCTATATCTTGGTGCTCAAGCTTGTGGAATCCATACCACCACATCATATTCATTCTCATGATGTCTCAAGATCATAGAAACATCTTATCATGTGCAATTTGCAAGTTAATCTCTCAACTTGGGTAATTTGCACTTTAGTCCAAAATTAACAAAACAATGTTTCAACATTATTCAAAAAGGACTAAAATTGAAATATAGGTTCCTCAAAAGCCTTAATTACATTTCAAAGGATAAACACAAGCATCTAATCACTTAATTAAGCAAAACACCTAGGGTTAGTATATAACCCAGGTCAGGGATGTTACAAATTATCCACCCCTTACAAGGATTTCGTCCCCGAAATCATTACAAAACATATTAAGAGAAAAGAGCAGGGTATTTCCTTCTCATCTCTTCCTCTAGTTCCCATGTGGCTTCTTCAATACCATGGTGATTCCAGAGGACCTTCACAAGACTTATATCTTTGTTTTTTAGCTTTTTAATTCTCTTGTCAAGGATCAACACAGGTCCTTCTATATAAGATATATCATCATTCAACTCTACTTCCATAGGTTGCAGAATTGATTCTGTGTCAGGATGACATTTCCTTAACATGGAAATGTGGAACACTGGGTGTAACTTTTGCAGCTCTGGTGGTAACTCTAGCTTATAAGCCACCTTTCCAATCCGTTCAATGATTGGGTAAGGCCCCATAAACCTAGGAGCTAACTTTCCTTTCCTTCCAAATCTAAGAACTCCTTTCTAGGGTGAGACTTTGAGGTACACTCTGTCTCCAACCTGGAATTCTAAAGGTCTACGACACTTATCAGCATATGACTTCTGCCTATCCTGTACAGTCTTTAACTGTTGTTGTATTATCTTAATCTTCTCAGTGGTCTGCTGCACAAGATCAGGACCTAAAAGTTGATATTCACCAGTTTCATACCAACATAGGGGAGATCTACAACGTCTACCATACAAAGCTTCATAAGGTGCCATGTCAATGCTATGTTGATAGCTATTGTTGTAGGCAAACTCTATCAAACTTAGGTGCAGATCCCAACTTCCTGTGAACTGAAGAACACATGCTCTAAGCAAGTCCTCCAAAGTCTGTATAGTCCTTTCTGACTGTCCATCTGTCTGAGGATGAAAGGTTGTACTAAACCTTAACTTTGTGCCTAAATCTTTATGAAGTCGCTCCCAAAAATGACTCGTAAACTGGGTACCTCTGTCAGAAACAATGGTAACTGGGACCCCATGTAGCCGCACTATCTCATCTACATATAATTGTGCCAGCTTCTCAGCAGAATAGGTTGTTTTGACAGGTAAGAAATGTGATGTCTTTGTCAACCTATTAACTATTACCTAGATGGAATCATGACCTTTGGCGGTTCTAGGTAAACCAACCACAAAGTCCATGGTTATTTGATCCCACTTCCACTGTGGTATAGGTAAAGGCTGCATTGTTCCTGTAGGCTTCTGGTGTTCAACTTTAACTTGCTGACACACAAGACACCGCATAACAAACTCAACAACGTCCTTCTTCAATCCAGGCCACCAATACATATCTTTCAAGTTTCGATACATCTTGGTGCTTCCTGGATGCATAGCATACATCGAAGAATGAGCTTCTTCCAGGAATAACTTCCTCAAGTTATCCACATCTGGCACTATCATTCTACCATGATAACAATCTACATGATCGTCTGAGTCATAGAAACCATCTCATTTCTCACTACCATATTCCGATCTAATCTGTTCAAATGTAGCATCAACTTGCTGTACCTCCTTAATCTGTTGTCTTAGAGTAGGTTTTATATGCATCTCAACTAACAACCCCGATAACAATGATACTTTTAACTGTACATTATCCTGCCTTAAAGAGATAAGCATATCTGTCCAAGAGCACACCAAGGAATTCAGCTGTGCTTTATCTAGGGCTGGTGTTGCTGATTTCCTACTCAAAGCATCGGCAACCACATTGGCCTTCCCTGGATGGTAATCAATTGTACAATCGTAGTCCTTGATTAACTCCATCCAGCGGCATTGCCTCATGTTAAGCTCATGCTGAGAAAAGATATACTTTAGGTTCTTATGGTCTGTGAAAATCTGGAATGTTTCTCCATAAAGATAATGTCTCCAGATTTTCAAGGCATGAACCACAACATCTAGTTCTAGACCGTGTGTCGGATAATTCTCCTTGTGTTTCTTAAGTTGTCGAGAAGCAAAAGAAATCACTTGTTTATCCTGCATCAACACGCATCCTAGTCCATTCTTAGAGGCATCACAGAAAACTATATATCCTTTCCCTTGCTCAGGTAACACAAGCACATGTGCACTTGTCAACCTCTCCTTCAACAGTTGGAAAGATTGTTGACGCTTGTCACTCCAAGTAAAAGGAACATCCTTCCTGGTCAACATAGTCAAGGGTAAAGCTATGGAACTAAAGTTCTTAATGAACCTCCTGTAATAGCCTACCAACCCTAAGAAGCTTTGAATCTCCGTTGGCGTCTTCGGTTGTTCCCATTGCAGGACAGATTCTACCTTTTTAGGGTCAACGTGTATACCTGAAGCAGATATTACGTGCCCAAGAAAAGAAACTTCTGGTAACCAGAACTCACACTTGCTAAAATTAGCATATAACTTATGCTCTCTTAGCAAAGTTAGAGCTTGACGAAGATGATGTTCATGCTATTGGGCATCTCTACTGTAGATTAGAATGTCATCTATGAAGACAACAACACACTGATCCAAAAAAGGTTGAAAGATTCTATTCATGAGTTCCATAAATGCAGATGGTGCATTAGTTAGTCCAAACGACATAATTGTGAACTCATAGTGATCATACCTTGTCCTAAAGGAAGATTTAGGTATGTCACCCTCCTTAATACGTAACTAGTGATATCCCGACCTCAAATCTATCTTTGAAAAGACAGTTGCACCACGCAACTGATCAAAGAGATCATCAATCCTCGGCAAAGGATACTTATTCTTTATTGTTACTTTATTTAATTGTCTATAATAAATTCATAACCGCATTTTTCCATCCTTCTTTTTAACAAAGAGGACCGGAGCACCCCAGGGTGAAGTACTTGGTTGGATGAAACCCTTTTCAAGCAACTCTTGCAACTATTTCTTGAGTACTGCCATCTCAGCAGGCGCCATCCTATATGGTGTTTGTGCTATAGGTTGCGTATCTGAGATTAGATTAATCTCAAAATCTATTTCTCGGGGCAGAGGTACACCTGGAAGTTCTTCAGGAAATACATCTTCAAATTCCCTAACTACAGGAACTTTAGCAAGATTAGGACTATCCATGGTGGTATCTACCACATGGGCCAGGAATGCATAACATCCTTGACTCATCAGCTTCTTAGCAACCATAGCCGATACAAGACAGGTGGGTAGAATCTTTCTTTCTCCTTGAAAGATCCATGTGTCACTATCATTAGTGAACACAACTTGCTTGGACTCACAATCCAAGACAACCTTATACCTTTATAAGGTATCCATACCAAGGATTACATCGAATCCATACATCTCAAGTGGTATAAGATCCACTTGAATATGATGTTCAGAAAAGAAGAGGATGCAGGGAGAACATACTTCCTGCAACACCGCAGATCCCATTAAATGAGTTTCTAACAACAAACTATCTGCTCTATGACTTGTAGTCATGTCACAGTCAAGAATCACTCTTCGAGTGATAAAGGAATGTGTAGAACCCAGATCAATTAAAACAGATACGATGCAAGATGTAAACATATAAGAATTAAACAACTCCATCTGACCTGCCACAACCTGAGGGTTCACCACTGCATCAGGTGGATTCATCGCGTAAAATCTCACAATTGCATGTGGTTGATTCGGTGCTCGATGACTGGGTGCCAATGATCCAGCTTAGGACGCTTGTCCACGTCCTATGACATTGCCTGGAAACTGTCTCCTTTGAGATCCTTTCTTACTATGCCTTTGAGGTTCAGTTACACCCACTTCTCTGGCTCTGCAATCTTTCATCAGATGTCCCATCTTTCCACATATGTAACAACTTATGTTCAGTTGTTGTGGTATGGGTGGTCCTGTAACCGACATAGATGTTGAACTGTGAGCTCCTTCTAGTGGTAGGCTTCGTCCTCTACCCCTATTCGATGTCCACTGCGTCTGGGTACTGAATCTAGGTGGTGGTGTAGGCACAGAAAACCTAGGTTTCTTGAAATCTTTGGATGAGGATCCTTGGAACTGGGGATACATCCTCTTGTTCTTGGTCTGTCTCTTCTCTGACACAGACTTCTCTATCCTCCTGACTGACTCCACAAAGGTAGCAAACCTTTCCTTGTTCTCCAGAGCAGACACAGGGGTGGTCAACTCAGCGTTTAATCCTTTCTCAAAATGCCTAATTCTTTCTTCATCTGTTGATGCCATGTGCGGGTAGAACCGCAATAGCTCCATGAACTTAGCCTCGTATTTGCTAATGTTCATGGGTCTCTACCTTATCCTCTCAAACTGAGAGATTTTGTCATACAAAAATGTATTAGGAAAGTATATGTTGACAAATTCTCGTCAAAATGCTTCCCATTCGATCTCCACACCTGGCCTTTTCTGTTCTTCCATGGTCCACCAGTGACCATCACTCCCCTTGAGAAGATACACAGCATGTCTAACCTTCTCAGCTTCTGGGATGTTCAGGATTCTAAAGGCCTTCTCTAGTTCAGTTAGCCACAAGTCAGCATCTGTTGGGTCAGCTGTTCCAGTATATTCTGTGGCTCCAACCCGACGAATTCGTTCAAACATCTTGTCAGTTCCTTGTCCTTCTGGATGGGTAGGTTCCCTAGGTACAGGTATAGGCATCCTATCAGTCATGTGTGTCATGGCAGTCATGAACTACCCAAACATGGTTTGGAAAGCTGGATTCCCCATGTCAGCTGGGTTGAACTGGGGTGGTTCAGGTACATGTTCTTCCCTTTCTTGGTTTCTTGTACCTTCTCTAAGTGCAGTGACACTACTCTCAGCAATGTGTTCCTCGTGTGATCTAGACATATTTCGTTTTCTCTTCTCCTCCTATATGAGAAGAAGACACTATCAGATATACTGGAAGACACTAGAACAAACTCTACAACCCTAGTCCTATGTCTCTGTAGACTCAGCAAACCTAGAGCTCTAATACCACTAGTTGTGGGACACATTTTGGATAAAACCTTATTAACGATGCGGAAGCGATTAATTAGCAACGGAATTACTGAAAATCACAAAATTTTAAAACTTTTTGTAAAGAGAACCACAACTGTAAAACTTTTGCATAAAGAAATGAAATAAGTTGTTTACAAGCCGATACATCAGTATATCTCTTTATCATTACATCTCGAGAGTCATAACATTGACTATCATGTTAATCTGTACATGAGCAGTATACAAAAATTCTCGAGGCATTAAGCCAAAAATCTCAGATCAATATTAAACCATCTACTGACTCCTAGGACCTGAGAGTATAGAGATGACACATAGGACTTTCTATATATACAAGACCTAACAGACAGTGTCTCCACCTGAGGATCACTACTGTCCCTGATATTGCTGCTGCTGCTGTTGTTGTTCACCCACTGAAGGGTTTCCTCCGTCCTCGGCGTCTACTTAAAAATTTGATTCCCACGGGGGTGAGACAATTGAAGAATTGTCCCAGCGAGAGTTATAACTCTTCGCCAGAAGCATTGTTATTGCAAATAATGGAATAACATCGAGCAGTAGAACTATAAATATTCAACAGTAAGTAAAACATTGAATAAGCTAAGTAGAGAAGCATTCTTTAAGCATTCATTTCAATTATAACTTGATTGAGTAACAAGTCATTTACTCAGTAAGGAATATGAAGAACATGTATATTACTGGTCCAATTAGGACTAAATAAACAATGCATCATCAATCATTGTTTCTCATAGTTCAACCTAAGAAATTATGCTACACGACTGATTATATTTTACAAACATACTTATGCCCTGAGGAGATGAGGTATACCACTCATACTCCAACTGACCATTACAAAATCACAATCGGTACCATACATAGGTCATCATAAGAGCCAGATTTCTATGACCTCATCTTCCTCAGTCAGTGTGAGGATCATCATGCAAGACATCTTGTGTCTGCCATAATAGCTATCCAGGGTATTCTGGAACTTCGCTATTAGAGTTATAGTGGCATGTTGTACTCTCTTCAAAATCGAGGGATTTCTTGTTTATCTCACATCGATTCGGCATTAACATCATCATCGGGAGATTAGTGATACATCATCCCAGCATATACATATAATGAAGGATTGAGAGATTTGATGTTTATCTCACATCAATTCCTCCATTAGGACGTAATGATATCCGCGTCCATAACCCCCACATACTCAAAAGTATGCTCTCCAGGAGTTCCCTTAGGAAAACCTGTTTCACCATCATCGAACTTCTGACGATGATGGATCTATGGCCAGGGCTCTACATGATATCATTATACTTGATTATTTAAGTACATTATGTCATTCTTTTAGCATCAGGCATGTTTTCAAACATAAACCATTAAAACAATTGATGTAAAGAAAGAGTACTATTTGTATCAAGTTCAATTCACCTCTTGTTAACATTGGGATCTCAATCCCTAACCATCTCATCATTGTAATTCAGGAATATGGGTATTCAAACCCTTAAATCTTTAAAACACTTGTAACCAAGTATTATACTGCCATCACGTCATTTGACAGTATAAACAAGATAATAACAATGTTGATATTTCATATGGCACATATAGCCTATCAATCTCTTATGTTACCTCTTCACTAGGCAACATAACATATCATTGCTTACAAACTTATTAAGTACTTTTGATAAGCAAAGATTCATAGCTCATACCTGGCTATGTTCAATATTCCATAAAACCTACATGATTAGTACAGATGAATACAACACATCTATTTTAGATCAGCATAATGCAAAACATTAATAACATCACTATTTAAGGGTTGCACCACTATGCCCTTGCTAGGGTTAGGGTTTTTGATGCAGCCCTATTTTAGGGCTTCATCTTGTGTTATTTTGCTCTTCAATCACATCTATACCTGTTAGATTGCATGCCATTCCCCCTAATATGCTTATTTGTATAAAATGCACTTATGGACATCATTTGCGTGTTTTTCAAGAATTTGGACCATACTTGATGGAAGAGAGAGAGAAGGAATGATCCTAGGGTTCCTCTGCCCTTGGAGAGGCCCAAAGTGAAGTCCAAGGCTCCCTCAACCTACCCTTAGTGGCCGAAGATCATTTGAAGCAAAGATGTCCAAGAAAATCCAAAGATCCAAGTCAAAGTGCTACCCCAGGACCCAACACGGCCGTGGTACCACAGAACGGCCGTGCTAGGTCACTTAGAAATCGACATGTTCAACCTCCAAATCAAGCAGAACCCACCACGGCCGTGCAGCACAAAACGGTCGTGGCACAGCAGAGCACCACGGCTGTGCCCCACAAAACGGCGGTGGCGCAGCAGAGCAAAACGGCTGTGCAGCAATACCACGACCACATCAACCAGGCCCACCACGGCCGTGCCAGCCACCACGGCCGTGCTGACCCACCACGGCCGTGGCCGTTTTGACAAAAACCTTGTAACTGTGCAATTTAATTCCCACGACCGTGCCCCAGCCACCACGGCCGTGGCCTACCCTGCCCACCACGGCCGTGGTACCCCACCACGGCCGTGCTACTCACGAAATCTAGCCATTTTTCCACTACTCTCCCCATTTTGCCCCTAACTTAACCTAGTGCTTCCCCCACACCTATATATACCTAGGTGGCGGATGGGGCACAAGGTTGGCTACCCTCTACTCCCATTTTCACTCCCAAATTTCCACCCACTCCATTCCACTCCATATCCACCTCAAATCCACTCCATTTCACCATTTCCACCACATAACCCCCCATATCTAAGCCTTCCATCCACTTCCCTCCATCATTCCACACCATTTCATCCAAGAAGAAGGAGGAGGACGTCCTACAGCTGCTGGAGAGGAGGATTGCTTCATCTACACCGAGCTCCATGGCTTCTTCTACCTCTTTCTTCTCTCTTTTTGTATTTTCCATTTCTATGAGTAGCTAGGCCCCTGTGGGTGGGCTGTTTGGGGGAAATTATGTTACTTTGATACCATGTTGGGGGAAAATGACATGTAAATTTTTTAATTTCATTTGTTAATGATTATATTCTATTTCTATCTCATTCTCCATGGATTTCTTGTTGGTTTGTGTGTGAAATCACTTAGGAATTTAGGCAAATTGCTTATATGTGTGAATTTTGGGATTTGCCCCTAGGTCCAATTCTTGGATCCCTAGGTTGCCTCCCATCTTCCTACATCTTAATCAATCTCCCTAAACCTAAGTGAGAGATCTAAGTATCTAGATTAGGTGATTCTAGTGCAATTAGCATGGAGCCTTCTCAAGGCTAGAATGTGAGGGAATTGGGGTCCAAAACCCTAATCTCACCTCCCCATTACTACCCCGACCCCTAATTGCCCTAGGAATACCTAATATAGAAACCTAGACTTGATTAGACTCTAATTGAATTGAACCTAATCCCTAACCCAATTGAGCCTCGTAAGGGTAGTAGGGGGTGTTAGGGACTAGTTCCCCTATACACAACCTAGCATATCCATGGCCAGTTAGTAGCTTAGGTTAATTCAGTAGACTCTATCTTGTTGTTTGGTTTGGATAATCTAAATGGAATCATAATGTTCATATGTCACCCCCAACTTAAGTGATAAGTTCATACCCCTAAACAGCCCACACATCTCTTTACTGCTTAAAACCCTAGTTTTGTGCTTGCTTAGCTTAGTTAGTTATTTTCTTGCTTAGTTAGCTTCTTGCCTTGCTCTTGCCTTGTTTATGCTAGTTTAGTTCTTTAATTGCTCTTTTGCTTATCTCTTGCTTGCCGTAGTGTAATTTGCCTTTTCATACCTAGCTTAATCCTTTCTTGCTTGCTTAGTCTTAATCTAGTCCAGGGTTAACGTAGATTTCATTCCCGCCTTTATCTGCTTTCTTGCTCATCTTTAGTTAACAATCAAAACAACCTTTAAACCCTTAACCCTAGTCTCCGCAGTAGGAACCTAGCCAAACTAACCTAGCTCTAGTGCCCCCTCTTTTCCCTGTGGATCGACCCTATACTTGCCACCTTCCTATACTACGACACGACCCCGTGCGCTTGCGGGTGTAGTTGTTTTAGTAGACGTAGGTAGCTAGTTTAGGTTTATAAATTTCGAAATCAAACCCCCATCCACCGTGCATTCCGACCTCGTGGGGCGCATCTATTCAATTGAGTAATGTGTTAGCACTACTAGCGGAACCGCACCAAGCTTTCTGGCGCCATTGCCGGGGGTTCTATGCCTATTTTCAAGAATTAATGGAAAAATTTGGGCTATTTGAGATCCTGACACTGCAGCAAGAGACCTACATTGAGTTAACACAGCAGTTCTTCGCCACGCTAGAGAAAGCAACAAATGATGGCGAGAATGCAATTAAGGTAACGATTGGGGACAAGAGGTGGAAGATAACCTCAGAGATGTTAAATCAAATTTTTGCCCCAAGTGGAGAGATGGCTGCCCTCCTAGATGGAGGAAGGATAGAAAATGAATCTAGTTCTACGTATCCAGCCATGTGGAAGTGCATCACCGGCCAAAGTACTTTTGTAGCAGGGAAATCAAAGACAAGTGGTATTCATAGCCCATTTCTCTGCTATGTTCAGAAGGTGTTGGCAAACACCATCTTTGGCAGGTATGAAAATCAAGGCAGCTGCACCAACAAAGATCTTTGTGTGCTTGGTTGGGTGACAAAAGAGAGATATGTGAACCTGGGGGCATTATTGATTGATCACATGAGGACAATCCCGTCCAAGAGCACAAATCCATTTGTAATGGGAGGGATTGTAGCATCTATTGCCACTGCCTTAGGACATGACATGACAGGATATACAAAGGCAGAGGGTGGCAAGTTGGTTGATTTGCACTACCTGGCTCGCTCATCCATGATTACGGTTACGGATCAGAAAATCATTTACCAAATCAACCCACCCTACCCAGGAGTCGCATTAGAGCTACCATACCATACTCCTCCCCTCATGGCACAATATGGACCAACGCCAGATTTTCTATAAAAGTTGAGGAGGTACGAGGAGGAGAACCCCAAAGGAGAGGCAATCCCTGAGGTGAGGTATGCAGGGGGTCTAGGAGAGCCTTCACAGGCGGCAGAGCATAGGCGGACGACAGAGGAGAGAGCGGAAAGACGGGTGAGGCAAAGAGAAGAAAGAATGGGAGCGTCAGAGCCACAACAGCCTTCAGTGAATGCATATGATACGGGTACCATCCATGCACAACTGGAGGGCATTCAGGCGACGCAGGACAGAATTCTACAGGCACAGGAGGGCATTTAGAGGACTCAGGATTCCATGTGGTTGGACCACCAGCATATGCATTACCAGGTCAACCACCTTCATCAGTTTCACAATGCCCAAGCCCAGAGGAACCCACAGTGGGGTGAAGACTGGTGGAGTTCTTTATCAGCTTTTCAGGACAACTATCCACCTCCACAGTCAGACTACTAGGGCGCCTACTACAGGCAGGGAGGAGCACCTCCACCACCTCCGCAGTGATCATCTACCCTATCACCCTAGACTTTAGTGTCATGCTGAGGACAGCATGGTTCAAAAGTTTGGGTGGTAGGGCGGTATGCCCTCATTCTTCCTTCACTCAGTTTTTGCATCTCATCTGCTATTTTACTTTTTGTTTGTTGTTTTTCATTTCTTTTGCTTGTCCTGCTATCTAGTCCAGAATTTTACTGCTTTGCACACCTGCATTCCATGTAGTTTACCTTATTGTTATTTTTGCGTAATTTTCAAAAATTTTGCTCTTTTGCCATGCATTGCATATCATGTAGATTTTTGGTAATTTTTGCATGTTTTAGTTAGGATTTGCTTGTTTACTGCTTTAAGTTCAATAATATAGGCTTAGATGTGATTGAAGGCAACTTGGCACCATTTTGGCCAATTTTGCCCAAATTTGGAATTTCTTGTCTAAAAGTGTGTTTTGACCCAATCTCTACTATTTTGAGTAAAAATGATGACCTTTGACAAATGCAAGTGAATTATCATTGTTTGTTGCTAAGTGGTATCAATGTTTGACTTTTTACATGTGCATCACCTCTCTTAGGATTGTGATTGAATTGGTTGAATTGTGAAATTGAGCAAGCTTTGAACGCTTAGTGTTTGTGGAATTACTTGTTTGATATATCAATTCCATTTTGTTCATTCATGTGGTGTGATATCTTGGATGAAGTGTTGGATTAATTCTCATGCACGATGTCTTATATGGAAAATCATACCAATGACCCCTCTTTGACCCGACTATTCTTCCACCATCTTCATACCCCTCCGCCTCATAAAAAGATGCCCTAGTGCACATAATCAGCCTTGGCCACCTCTAAAAGTTTGGGGTGGCCATATCTTTATCTCCCCACTTCACTCTATCCACCATTTGCCCTATCTACACCAAGGGCAAGAAAGAAAAAAAATGCAAAATGCAAAAAGAAAATAAAAGGATGCTCCTATTTAAGAGCATTCAAATAAAGAAAAGATGAGTGTGTAAAAACACTCCAAAAATCTTACCGCAACCCTTTCTTCCACTTTCATACCCATTGAGCTAGGAAACATCAAACTTAGCTCATTTTACCCTTTTCCGCAGCCACGTGGATCATTTGGTGTGATTTGAAATATAAGATTGAATGCATGAATGTGAAACAACACTCCTAGTCATTCTTGATTAACGCCACCATGAAACAGTTTACCCGGAACTTAATGGAAGAAATATGGATAACTTGTGTATTCTATGCGCTATATTTGAAGTTCATATGCTTTGTGCTCTTTTCATGATTGGATTGTGAAAGAAGGAGAGGAGAGAAGTGAAATGCATGTACTTAGTCATCTTTGATCCCCTTCAGCAACAATCATCTTTTATATTGCATTTGTCATTTCTTTTTGTGAAAGTTTGTAGAGAGATTGAGTTGGAGCATACTTGAGGACAAGTATGTTTCAAGTTTGGGGTGGTGATGCAGCCCTATTTTAGGGCTTCATCTTGTGTTATTTTGCTCTTCAATCACATCTATACCTGTTAGATTGCATGTCATTCCCCCTAATATGCTTATTTGTATAAAATCCACTTATGGACATCATTTGCGTGTTTTTCAGGCATTTGGACCACACTTGATGGAAGAGAGAGAGAAGGAGTGATCCTAGGGTTCCTCTGCCCTTGGAGAGGCCCAAAGTGAAGTCCAAGGCTCCCTCAACCTACCCTTAGTGGCCGCAGATCATTTGAAGCAAAGATGTCCAAGAAAATCCAAAGATCCAAGTCAAAGTGCGGCCCCAAGACCCAGCACGGCCGTGGTACCACAGAACGGCCATGCTAGGTCACTTAGAAATCGACAGGTTCAACCTCTAAATCAAGCAGAACCCACCACGGCCGTGCAGCACAAAACGGCCGTGGAACAGCAGAGCACCACAGTCGTGCCCCACAAAACGGCCGTGGCGCAGCAGAGCAAAACGGTCGTGCAGCAGTACCACGACCACATCAACCAGGCCCACCACGGCCGTGGCACACCACCTCCACCACGACCGTCCTGACCCACCACGGCCGTGGCCATTTTGACAAAAAACCTGTAACTGTTCAATTTAATTCCCACGACCGTGGCCTACCCTGCCCAACACGGCCGTGGTACCCCACCACGGCCGTGCTACTCACAGAATCCAGCCATTTTTCCACTGCTCTCCCCATTTTGCCCCTAACTTAACCTAGTGCTTCCCCCACACCTATATATACCTAGGAAGCGGCTGGGGCACGAGGTTGGCTACCTTCTACTCCCATTTTCGCTCCCAAATCGCCACCCACTCCATTCCACTCCATATCCACCTCAAATCCACTCCATTTCACCATTTCCACCACATAACCCCCCATATCTAAGCCTTCCATCCACTTCCCTCCATAATTCCACACCATTTCATCCAAGAAGAAGGAGGAGGACGTCCTGCAGCTGCTGGAGAGGAGGATTTCTTCATCTACACCGAGCTCCATGGCTTCTTCTACCTCTTTCTTCTCTCTTTTTGTATTTTCCATTTCTATGAGTAGCTAGGCCCCTGTGGGTGGGCTGTTTGGGGGAAATTATGTTACTTTGTTACCATGTTGGGGGAAAATGACATGTAAACTTTGTAATTTCATTTGTTAATGATTATATTCTATTTCTATCTCATTCTCCATGGATTTCTTGTTGGTTTGTGTGTGAAATCACTTAGGAATTTAGGCAAATTGCTTATATGTGTGAATTTTGGGATTTGCCCCTATGTCCAATTCTTGGATCCCTAGGTTGCCTCCCATCTTCCTACATCTTAATCAATCTCCCTAAACCTAAGTGAGAGATCTAAGTATCTAGATTAGGTGATTCTAGTGCAATTAGCATGGAGCCTTCTCAAGGCTAGAATGTGGGGGAATTGGGGTCCAAAACCCTAATCTCACCTCCCCATTACTACCCTCGGCCCCTAATTGCCCTAGGAATACCTAATCTAGAAACCTAGACTTGATTAGACTCTAATTGAATTGAACCTAATCCCTAACCCAATTGAGCCTCGTAAGGGTAGTAGGGGGTGTTAGGGACTAGTTCCCCTATACACAACCTAGCATATCCATGGCCAGTTAGTAGCTTAGGTTAATTCATTAGACTCTATCTTGTTGTTTGGTTTGGATAATCTAAATGGAATCATAATGTTCATATGTCACCCCCCAACTTAAGTGATAAGTTCATACCCCTAAACAGCCCACACATCTCTTTACTGCTTAAAACCCTAGTTTTGTGCTTGCTTAGCTTAGTTAGTTCTTTTCTTGCTTAGTTAGCTTCTTGCCTTGCTCTTGCCTTGTTTATGCTAGTTTAGTTCTTTAATTGCTCTTTTGCTTATCTCTTTCTTGCCGTAGTGTAATTTGCCTTTTCATACCTAGCTTAATCCTTTCTTGCTTGCTTAGTCTTAATCTAGTCCAGGGTTAACGTAGATTTCATTCCCGCCTTTATCTGCTTTCTTGCTCATCTTTAGTTAACAATCAAAACAACCTTTAAACCCTTAACCCTAGTCTCCGCAGTAGGAACCTAGCCAAACTAACCTAGCTCTAGTGCCCCCTCTTTTCCCTGTGGATCGACCCTATACTTGCCACCTTCCTATACTACGACACGACCCCGTGCGCTTGCGGGTGTAGTTGTTTTAGTAGACGTAGGTAGCTAGTTTAGGTTTATAAATTTCGAAAGCAAACCCCCATCCACCGTGCATTCCGACCTCGTGGGGCGCATCTATTCAATTGAGTAATGTGTTAGCACTACTAGCGGAACCGCAGCAGTTTCCCTTTTTAATTCAATTAGGGTTAATGACTTATAATTGCATTACCCAGCCATAGAACTTCATGTTATACAGCATAACCCAAAATTAGGGTTTACTATTCACAATACATCACATTACCCTAGATTAGGGTTTACTATTCACAATACATCACATTACCCTATATTAGGGTTTACTATTCACAATACATCACATTGCCCTAGATTAGGGTTTACTATTCACAATATATCACATTACCCTAGATTAGGGTTTACTATTCACAATACATCACATTACCCTATATTAGGGTTTACTATTCGCAATACATCACATTACCCTAGATTAGGGTTTACTATTCACATTATGAATTATGATCATACCTTCATCATATACTAGGGATATTTCCATTACTACCCTCAAATTAGGGTTAGAATTCATTAGCCATCATAATTAGGGTTTCATGATCTCACTAACATGGATCATACCTTAAATAGGCATTCCTTCATATTGAGAGTCCATTACTTGATTACATAAGAAATCTTTTCTCTCTCATCCCTTATATGAGTTGATGCTTTCATCACCCTTAATTAGGCTAAGTCAACTCAACATTGAGATCATGGCTATGTCATTACTATTGTGATCATTAAAGCTCACTCATTCAAAGAGTACTAATCACTCTATCCCATCAAGGGTACCTTTATTATAATCACCATTGATTATAACATGCACTAATCAACTAATCACTTGGTCCTTTAATCACTTTAAGTATCCATGAGGTTTAGGTTAATCAACCACCAAACCATCTTGACCCTTAGATCATCAAACGATCTTGACCTACATGGACCTCAAACGGTCTTGCACACTAATCCTCCAAACGGTCTAAGACCATTTGGACTTTGATGTGGTCTTGGTCTACCCTTGAGACTGTCTGGTAAAGTAGATCTGCAAAACCGTTTGCTTCTATGTAGTCTAGTGAAACCGTTTGCTCCCAAATGGTTTGGGAAACCGTTTGAGCAAGGTTGGGAGACCGTTTGCTAAAGTAGTTTTTGGATAAACATAGAGATTAACATAATCATATTCTACCTCTTTTCAACCAAGAACAGGGGTTGTTCATCACAGAAATGATAGCAACAACACACAAAGGTATCTAAAGAAGAAGTATAAGCAACAATTTTAGGAAAGAAGGATGCATTAACAAAGCTTAAGGGTTAGAGTTATAAAACCCACCTCTAGGACTGATCCAGAGCTCCAAGCTTCGTAGCATTAATGGTGGATGAAGCTCCAGTGGTTGTCCAAGCTTCGTTCTTCAAGTTTTGGATGGAGAAGATGGCTAGAAAGAAGAATCGTGTGAAGAAAACCAATAATCCAACCTTGTTTTATGGTTTCCATCATGAATTCGAGGTAGATGATGATCAAAGCTTACCAAACTAGCTTGGTCGTCCTTCCTCTGGTCCAAAGCTCTTCCTTGGTTGGCCAAAACAAGAATATAAGGAAAAGAACTAAGGGAACCAATCCCTTGCTTTGTTGAAAAGGATTCCTTTATATATTTATGGGTTTTCTAGGCAAAGAAAAAGATTGTTATCTCTTTTACTCCCAACTTGTTTCCACCACAACTTCCTCCACCCTTTGGATACGTGGACACCCTCTAAAACCTTGCAAGACTTTTCGATCATCCAAGGTTTCAAGGAAAAGACTAAGCATCTAAGAAAGTTATATGTTAATATCCATCCTTTTCTTGGATATTGCTTTATTTTATAATAATGTGAATAACTTCCACTTCATCCAAGATCTTTTTGGGTGCTCAAGCATGGCACAAACATATCCAAACTATTTCAAACACATCCTCCAACTTTTAGTTAAAGGGCTCCATATTATCATATTTTCTTTTTGCATTAAGTTATATTAAAGAGCCATTTGTACTTAAATCTTGACTACTTTAATATCAAGATTCTCTCTCTCTTTCATGCTCATACAAATGAGATGCCCATATCATTTTCTTTGCTCTAATTGATGCTAAGAAACATGAGGTATCCTCTAGAGGGTATATTTTACATGTTGGATCCTAGGTTTTGGGTAAATTACACTTTACACCAAAACTAGGTTTTAAAGCATAAGGATTGCTCTACAAGCTATATATTGGTGCTCAAGCTTGTGGAATCCATACCACCACATCATATTCATTCTCATGATGTCTCAACATCATAGAAACATCTTATCATGCGCAATTTGCAAGTTAACCCCTCAACTTGGGTAATTTGCACTTTAGTCCAAAATTAACAAAACAATGTTTCAACATTATTCAAAAAGGACTGAAATTGAAATATAGGTTCCTCAAAAGCCTTAATTACATTTCAAAGGATAAACACAAGCATCTAATCACTTAATTAAGCAAAACACCTAGGGTTAGTATATAACCCAGGTCAGGGATGTTACATCCATACTCTCAGGTCTTAGGAGTCAGTAGATATTGTTTTATATCGATCTGGGATTTTTGTTTGATGCTTCGAGGATTTTGTTACTTGTGTTGTTTAAAAATTAATGATGCATATATATTCCTCGAGAAGAGATGGTACATGGAATGTACAATGTGGACCAGTATGTAAATATAATATTGTGGTTCTTGTTTAAAGAGTTTTCCTGAGAATGGATCTCTTTGAAAATGGTTTTAATTTTTAGTGATTTTCAGTAATCCGCTGCTAATGATATGCTTCCTCTATAGTTAATCTCATTTTATGAGTTGGATGCCACAAAGAGACTACCCTCTCGCTTGGTGTCTAAACATCTAAGATATAATCCATATACAAGGTCTCTAGGTCTAACATCGTTATGAGTTAGGGAGCTATGAAAGTATTTGAAGATCCAGAATTGAATAAAGCTTTAACAGGGTGCTAAAGTAGGTGTATTGTACCTTCAATGACTCCATTATCATAACCGACCTCTATAGCGTCCATGGCATAGACTCGACCAGCACGCCTCTCCATAGGTGGATGATGACCCTGGTGATTATTATTGTTGACGTTGTGGTTGTTCCTTGGAGGTTTTGTGGTCGTCGAAGTGGTGGCGGCTGCTGTGGAACTCATGGTTGAGTAGGAATAGGTCTTTCTGTATATGAGGCACTGGGGCCTAATATCTCCCACCTGGCCACACTCATGGAAAATCACCTATCTCGTGTCCCTTAGCTGTGCAAAACTCCCAGAAGGGCATTTCCCTGGAAAGTGATAACGGTGAAAACGTTTGCACGTCTCATGAGCATCCTCAGAAACACTCTTTTATTTGTTGAGGATGGATGATGACAATTGGCATCCTACATATGCTTCAACGGCAAGTGATTTTTCTACCATCTGTTGAAAGGTAAGTGGAAGCTGTGGCACCAAGGCTCATCCAATTTGATAAGACAACCCTTCTAGGAATATCTTAGAATGACAATCTTCATGCAGCTTTGTAGCGTAGCACTCCAACAATAAGAACTTCTGGACGTAAGCGGACACACTGAGTGAACCTTGCTTTAAGCTGTAGAACTCAGCTTGTTTCATCTTCAGAGCAGCCAAACAAATGTATTTCTCAGGGAAAAGCATCAAGAATTTCTCTCAGGTCATCTGTGAGGTATCACGCGTGCATGCAATTCCATTCCACCACACTCTGGCTAGTCCGTCCAGCACATAGGTAGTAAAGAAAACCTTCTATTGAGAAGGGCATGCCATACCCTCGAAGGTATGCTTAATGGCCAAGACCCAACCATTGGCCTTGCCCACCATCTCGATCTCTCCCTCACCCTTGAAGTAGGGAGGTTACATCTTAATGAACTCAGTGAGGGAGTACTCCTTAGGATTGGATGACGAAGAGGCAGTATTGACTCGCCCTATCATCAAACTAGACACCAGTTGGCACAGGAAGGCCAATTCTTGCTCTGGAGTGAAAGTTGGCAGAGGTGGAATCTCTAAGATAGGGGCGGCACACTAGCCACTAGTTGAACCCCAGGGTTAACTTGTGCATTTGGGTTCACCAAGGGAGCCTCCATATGAGGCATGCCAAAATGAGGGTTCGACAGGGTGATGTAGCCATCGTCTTTATTAAAGAATCGATAGGAATCATCGTTCATCTCTCTGAACAAGTTTGTCCTCCTGAAAAGGAAATATGAGGGTGAGAAAACTATTTAGGGTTTCTGAGATCCTAGATTACCGACTGATATGCTCTAATACCATTATGTAAGGAGTGGAACCCAAAGGGACCACTCCCTACACTAGTACAGAAATGTCCTTTAGTGTCAGTTATATAAGCCTTTTGGCGTCAGTTTCCAAGCGACACCCATGCGGGCACCGCTAAAAGTATACACTTTCAGTGTTGGTTTCATATCCGACGCCATAACCCTTCCCACCACCAATAAAACACGCCAGTAAGGGCACCATAGGCGTCAATTTATATCGATAACCAACACTATATCCTTGCTAAAGACATCAGCTTTATACTAATAACTGATGCCATACCCCATCCCGAATAAAAAAAATCAGCCCCTAGAAAGGGATAAAGACGTCGGTGTTATACTAATAACCGACACAGTAAGGTTTTGTAGTCAGTTTTATACTAATAAACGACACCTATGTTCTGATTTTTTTTCTTATCAGTTTGCAGGCCTGTTGTCCAGCTAGTCAGCAGGATGCCAAACCTGTAGTTCAGTTCTGAACTGTAGGTTTACAACACCCTTTGGTTTCAGCTAACAACATGCCACAAACCTACAAAATTAACAAGGATAGACAACAATTTATGATCATGTGATTCACACACTTGTATAAGCACATTTAATTCATATTATTTTTCATCACACATATGTAGAAACCAATAGTTCCATTAACAATGATCATGTGAAGCCGCCTTGAATTTACCACCCTCCCAGGCGTCCGGCCTCCACCACGGGTTTGAGGGAGGGGGGAGACTAATGTCTCTCCTAACTCAAAAAAAAAATAGTTCCATTTCAAATTTCCTCCATTTTCACACACATTTAGCAACCTGCAGTTCCATTCATTTCATCTTTTTTCACATTCAGACACATGTAGAAACATTCATGTATTCATCTTCACATTCACACATATGACAATTCAAAAAAATTCATTCAGACGTGTATATATAAAAGTTTCACATGTCATAAAATACAAAAATAATTATGAGAACAAAGTTTAGAAATATCATAATTTATTATTATCATCATCATCATTATCGTCATCAGTATTCCAATCATAATAAAAAATTCCCACTACTTGTACGGCTTTTGCCCATTATTCTCTTACATCATCTAATTCTTCCATCATATAGGGAGTATGTACATCTAATACCTTTTCACCTGTAGTGAAGTCGCTGGTTTTAAACACCTACAAAGAGAATGACGTATATATATAATTAATAATATATAATAAGATTGATATATTTCATATTATCTAATGAGACTATATCTAATACATGTTGTATGGTATCGATTTCCATTACAACATGTTTGATAATTAAGTCCATATATCACATCACATAGTATGCACATGCCCAGCCGTTGTCTTGTTTAGCACACTATAAATTGAAACATACAAAATGTTCAAAAATACAAACAAGTACAGTTGACATAAATAATATATACATTGGAGTCGGGAAATTACTTTCACATTCTCCCAAATTAGTAACTATTTTTTTTCTTAGAGATGTTTCCTCCAGCTTTTTTGAACTCTCTTAAAGCCCTACATGTTAATGTAACACATTAAATTGCATAATTAAATAGTAATGTAATAACAGATGTTAAAGGATATAAAAATGTGAAATATTTCTCATGTGAATAATGGCCTTTTTATTGGGTGTCCATATAATGTGTCTAATTCCCTCCCTGCAGGATTTAGATAATAAATAGTAAACGTCTTGGGGACAATAACCAATAACTCCCAATGCCTACCACTAGAGGTAAGAAAGTTAAAAATTAATAACTCAAAATCCACAATAAAAATGTAATTTTCTTAAGTCCAAATTATAAGCAAAGTAAACTTACTGAACATTAAATGGAGCTATTATCACCGACTTCTTTTTTGAACCAAAATAATTAAAAGTGACAGAGCAGTATGAGGTAACTGATGAAGGTTCTTTATCTACAAGACTGATCAAAGATGGAACTAGAAATCCCACATGGGAAAATAAAAAATCTTCACATATCGTATGTAAGTGGCTGCAAAACATGTATTACATATGCATTAATATATAAGAAACCAGATCACCGTATATAAAACAAGGTATATGGATGTATAAACAAGATCTCACTGTATCCATAACTCTATCATAGATGTATTCATCCAATCATAATGAAAAAAATCCAAAATATCTTGTATAAATAGATTGTTATCGTATGATTCACCTACAGCATCCACTGGAATAGAAACTTTTATAGGAAAATTTGGGTTATGTTCGCCTATCCATACTATCATACCCTTACAATTATGACCTAATGAGGTATATAGGTCCCTTGGAAGCTAACTAGTACTTCAGGAGGTGGTGGTGGAGGCTGAGATGTAGTGGGTTTCTTCCTTTTGACCTGTATATATAATTTCAGATCAATTGACTCATATATACACACTAATAAATTAATGTGTAAATTTACCATACAATATCAGTATAGACAACATCCGTATTGGGTCACAATATCACTCTGCCTTCTTCTTCACTAAGCATTTCAGAATCTGGGTGGGCATATGGCAATGGATGATCCCTCCAATTGGGGAGTACATGTATCAGGCTCACATGAACCGCACCATCTGGTACTGGAGTCTCATGAAACGTGTCCCCTGGAAGGGGTGGGTAAGCCTCGGCCTCTGTAATGATAAATTCTTTACTTTTTAGATGGCATGGCTTCAACCCCTATAAATTTAAGTAAATAATGTTATATGCATATATACATAAGCATATCATCTTCAAAAGACTAGCTACTATGTCATAAAAATACTTACAACGGACGTGCTAGGTGGTGGGTCCATAGGATTACTCCCAACCTCTGCAATAGGAGAAGAGAGGTATGCCACAGGTACTGTCTGAGTGGCAGTCTGAGACGCTTTCCACTTGCTAATTGCTTCATGGAGTCTCTTATCAAGTGCTTCCTCGACTCTCCTATTTAATTAACTCAGCTACCTATACATGGATAAAAGAAATGCTAGCTTCTGATTATTGAATTCCCTTTTGCAATAACATTCTAAAAAAAGAATAGGTTACCTAAGCTTGTGAAAATCCCGCTTTTGGGACAGGTTTGCGTTGTAATGTCCCAAAGAACGTTTTTATGTCCACACCAGCACCTGCACCCCTAACACATCCAGGATGCTCTGGGTTACCAAGAGTAACTGTCAATTCATCCCTTATGCCCTCAGGGATGAACTTGCCTTCCTTTCTCTTCTCATGAAGCTCCCACTAATCGCCATCAATAGAAATTGGTAAGTAAACATAACAATAATTAATATCGATTTCTCTAAGAGTTGAATTTTACCATTTTTGCATCCGCCTCAGTAGTTGCGGGCTTGGTTATATCTCCTTTCTCATTTTGCCTCCCAGCTATCGACACAGCATGGCGAGGCAAAGGTATGGGAGCAATAATAGAGGACTCTACAGTCTCTTGAGTAGCAGCAGACTGAGCAGTAGACTCAACCTGTAGTCTTTGGCGAATGCCTGCATAGCCTTTTGGACCCATCGTGTGGTCATGCACATTCAGTGCATGCCTTTCTCTTTGAGCATTGCTAATAGCCTTGTTAGTAAGCACATTGATTTGGTTAGTAACACTAAAGGTTAATCTTGAATAGGTGAATACATAAGAATGTATATTAATTAAATTGGGAGTGGCGCTTAATACCTTGAATTCATCGATTTTTCTTTTGGTAACAAACTCCGCCCAGTCATTGGGGTCCAGGTAGTTCCATTGCTTAGTGGTTGACTTCTTCCTCTTCTCAGCATCTCGTATGTAATCTCAGGTGAGATTTGTCCTATAGTTCCTTAGGATCCTCCCACAGCATTGCATCACACATTTACGATGCAGCTTTTCATCCAGTTCAAATATACTCTGCAAAATAGAATTACTATTAACTAGTATCCTAAAGATTAGTAATCTATAAAATAGAATTGAAAATAATAATAACTCACACATAGTTCCTTCTATACTAAGTCTTTCTTCTCCTTAGGAACTTTATGCTAAGATTCTACATTAGGACTACAATGGCTACGAGTAAGAACCCCAAGATATGAAATAAACGAGTTGCAGTTCACTCCAACTGGATTTTCTACATGATCAAAATCCACAACCAGTTTGGGTCCATTGCCCCTTTGTTGTAGTAACTTGTTCATCATAGTGATGCCCCTCACTTTTTCAAAAAAAAAATTTGCTGCTCATCAAGTGCCCCAAGTTCTTCAGGGGGTACATCATCAATCTAAAATTTGACAAAATAAACACACTCACATGATATAATTATAAATGGACATATAGATAAAAATAGAGGATATATTTTTTAAACTTACATTGTGAGGTGGTGCATTGATATCCTCACCCTCACAGTAATCATCATCATGGTCATCAAGCTCAGCCATCTGAAATCAAACATTTAGCATTTGACACAATTAGAAGATAATAAAACATATAAAAAAATATAAACATGCATGCCTCTAATATTGCGATCTTTTATCAATTAACATTCCTTCATTGTGATATTCACGCACATACAAGTCATCATTAGCTTCAATATTTGGTGGTGTTGGCAACCCAACTGAGAATGGAATGGAGTCATCATACTTATCATAGTACTCTTCTTCATCTATAGGATCTTCAATGAACTGTCTTTTACCATGAAGAACAACCGACCATTTATCATTTGCAGGATCATCGATATAAAATACTTGTTTCTCCTGTGATGCCAATATGAATGGTTCATCCTTCTCGCCAATCTTTCCAAAGTTCACTAATGTGAAACCCAATTCATCCACTATAACTCATTTGGTGTTATCAACCCAGTTACATTTAAAGAGCGGAATTCTGAAATCTACGTAGTTAAACTCCCATATGTCTTCAGTGAGACCGTAATATGACATTTTAGCTTCACGTGGACTCTTAAAATAATAAAGATGCTTGAAGGGTGACCCCACTATTTTGGACTACACTCTTATCATCTTGACGCTTTGTGTAATATGAGAATCCATTTATATCAAACCCTTCAAAAGACATAACATTCAATCTTGGTTTAAAGGTGAGGCATTTGATAGTTTCAGTCAGATTATTTGGTGTTTGATATAGTTGATGTAAGACTTTATTTTCAAACCACTTAATAAATCTCTTGTTATGCTCTCTAGCAAGCCACATTGAATTGGCTCGAGGATATTGTCTCTTGATGAAATTGGTATGTTCCTTGATATAAACACTCACTTCGTCGATGTTGTGTAAAATATACAAGTGACCTTGTTCCAACTGATCACGGCTGATTACTTTCATCCGTGATCCCAAAATTCCTTTCCTGGAATACTCCTCAATATTCTTGTCATTAAAAGTAGCATCATTACCACTCAGAAAGTCATTGCAAAAATCCATAACCTCTCACGCCACATAACCCTCAATAATACTCCCTTCAGGTCGATAACGGTTTTGAACATCACCTTTAAAATTGATCATGTGTCGTTCAAAGGGATACATCCAATGCAAGAAAATTGGTCCCAACATTTTCACTTCCCTAGTCAAGTGGACAACAAGATGTACCATGATATCAAAGAATGAAGGAGGAAAATACATCTCAAGCTGACATAGGGTAACAACTACTTCACTTTGCAATTTATCGAGAGTATTAGGGTCGATAACTTTGCTGCACAGACTGTTGAAAAAGAAACAAAGTCTGGTGATTGCAAACCTTACATGCTTCGTGAGGGAATCATCACTCATACCTTTAACTTAAGGGGTTTCTTTCACCTCTACACATGAGGATCATCATGCTTGAAACTATAGAGACTCAAATCTCATCATGAGGTTCAGGTATACCACTTCCCCTTTTAGGTCTAGGAACCCTAGGTTCACCTTTGGGTGTCCAACTCCTTGCTCAATCTCTTAACCACGAATCAAGCATGTCCAAGGTATGTCATGTACTCCCATGATCCTTTTATATAAGCAACACCTCAGAGTTGAGTTCTCCTCAAAGACAACCAACTAGGTAAAAAGCCTCACAACTGGTTACCTAAACCTCCTCAGGGTCTAAGGCACTCTATGTCTCATCTCAACAGGTAAACACTTATACCATAGGCATATAGGTACCAAAAGCATCATCCTCTCTCTAGGATTTGGTTCCTCTAAAGGCAACCAAGATATCGTCAGCCTCCAATGATCGAGCATGAGGCAGCCCCTATCATCCACTTAGGTCGCATCATCCTCAACTCCCCATTGTTCCTCATGTCTTGGAATCTAAGCTTCCAACCTTTTTGCTTAGGTCCTGCTTTCTCTCTCTAGAGCTAACTCCACATCCAGCCTTCCTACTAGAGGTCCCTTCTCCATGAAGGCTCAAGCTCACAAGCATACCCCTATGTGGGTGAAGCCTATGATCGAACTTATGTTTGCTCAAGATTATACAATCCCCTTATGCTTATCTCATAAGTCACCCATCATGATCCCTTGTCTAGGGTTTCATCCTACTGTCAGCACTACTGACGTACTCTTGGTGCAAGCTATACCCTACTTGCACCATCCCATAGGGTTCTATAGGTTTTTCTCTAACTTCATCCATGAAGGAGCTATCCTTCGCTCAAACATGCACGACCCATCCCAGGGTTGGGTTTCCAAAGATGCTAGGTCATCCAACCTCTCATGGCTCGTATGGAAATTCAAAGGCATGTCCATCCAAACACCCAGTCAACCATGGAATCTAACTTACCATGTCATCTCTCTCTCTCTAACCTCCACTTAGGGTTAGGGTTAACATCATACTCAGAGGATGTGCTAGGTCTCTACTTTTAATGGAGGTCTCTACCTCCAAGACTAACTTTCTCTACTCATCCTCCTGACAAGAAGGTCTAGCCTCAGGTCTCTCCTGAGGACAATGACAACTTATGTCATACGACCTAAGCATGTATCTATTCTTTTACGCTTACTCTATTAAGCTTATGTCCATGACATCTTATTTACATGTTTTTATTAATTTGGTGGAGGATTCCTTAATCCTTATCAACCATACCCATACCTCAAGAGGGTGAGGAGAAGAGAGGAAACCCTAATCCTTAAGGTCCTTAACAGAATTTGAGTTGAAAAGGGATGAACAAGATGAGAGAGTCCTAAAGGTATCTTATTTCGAATCATACCCTAAGACTTTGGCCAGGAAGTCACACGGATCCATGATTCCTCGTATTCTAACTAGCGGTGCGGAGGAAAATATTGCCAGCCCCTGGACGTGATCCTTTTCTAGACACCTCAGTCTTTCGAACAATCCTCTAATAACTCCCTCAGTTTTATGGAATTCATAAAATTTAATAATTGTTAAAGATTAAGTGAGGAACCTATGCTCTGATACCAATTGTAATGACCCCGCCTCTCGGTAACCCCCAATTAAGGGAGACCAAAAGGTCGGTGCCGTTATCCAATTAATAAGATCAAAGGTTCGACAAATAATCAATAACAATTAACAAATTTTACCAACTAAACTGAAAACTGGTATAAAATAAAACTTTGCATACCTTTTTCAAAACTGGGATATCTACATCTATCTGCATCAGGAGTCTACTCTAACTAATCCTCCTTTGTACTTTAACTCTTAATTAATTTCACATATGCCACTTTACTATTTGTCCTTTTCAAGCTTGTACCTAAAACGCCGACAAACAAAACGTCGGTCAGCATATCGGAATATGCCAGTATGTGGGGACAACCAAAAGTTTGCACATATGGATAACAATCTAATTATCACAATCAAGTTAATTAACAAGCCAATTTATACTTTTTAGTATGACATTCTCCACCGATTTTACCCTAACCCTGGCATACCCACCTTAGGGTTTCTTTTTCCAATGACTTAAGGCCACCTTCTCAATCCCGAGCTTGGTGCCTGGGGTCACCCTTCATAGTGTCTGTTAGTCATTCAATATCATAGGCCACCTTCTCATTCTCGAGCTTGGTGCCTGGGGTCACCACTCATGGTGCCCATTAGTCTACCCATCTGGGCCTGACCTTTGGCATCATCCATCAGGGCGTGGCATGTAGGTGCGAGAATACATACTTCTATTATTAATGTGATAATCATAGTGACTTTATGATTTGCAAGTATGAACATCCAAACTGATAATTTGCATTCAATGTGATTTAACCATTCAGAAAATTTTCGGGAAACTAAGGCGGTTATTCATAATTAACCACATACCTGTCAAGCTGTCTTGAATGCAGAATTAATCCAAATAATCAAGTAATCCAGAATCAAGCAAGCAAGCACAATTCAGTCCTGAAATATACATCCAGTATTTTTCTATCATGGATCATGGTATTCAAATCTAATAGGCCTAATCGAGCCCTAGGGTTACTAGCCCTTTTTAGGGTTTTGACCATAATTAGGGTTTCACTTCCTTTTTATCACCTTTACTTTATTTTTATCAAAATATCCATCAAATCTTAATTATTTCAGTTTATTTTCCATTAAGATCTTAAGATCATATTTGGATCACAAAAACCCTAATTTTCATATTATTATATCCTTTCTTCCCTTTTTCCCTCACTTAGGGTTTCTAAGGATTTTAATCGACATATTAGGTTTAAAACCCTAATCCATGCAATTCCATCATAAAAATAGATTAAAATCCATCTTAATCATTAACCAAGTTAATAATGCTCGAAATAACTTATTTGTAAGATTAAATCTATCATTTATCAACAATTAGGTTTTCTAATCACAAATTAACATGTTTTCCATCAAAATATGCACTTTTGCAAAACGGAACGAAATTAGGTTCTCAAACTATTTTTAACGTGTTCCTCATATTTTTCTAAGCAACTTTCATATTTTAACTTTACTCATCTGAGTTACCTAGCTCAAGATATGATTTTTCTAAGAAAAATTTCTTTTTTTGGTTTATTAGTAATTTTAGAAAAATATGGACATTTTGATCCGTGGTCCGTTGATCCACTTACGATCCAACAGCCAAGAACGCACGCACCTATCATTGCAATCAAAAGGAGACGAAGGACAAGTCTGTCCTTACCTTCCTTCACAGCCGTCGGGGGCAACAAGGTCTCCCCCCCCCTTTTCTTCTTCTTCTTCCTCGCTAGTCCATCCCTGTTCGCGAGTCAGTGCTTGCCTGTGGTCAACCTCAGGGTTGACTCCGGGGTTTCGATCTCCTGCGAGCATGTTGATCATCCAGGGAGCTTCACCTCCCTTCGCCGAACTCAACCACGTCCCCAATTTCTTATCCTTGCCGTGCTAGCCCCATCTCCAGCTCATCAGACTCCGGCGAGGTCCACCACTGAAACGGGGGTGCGGGTCAGGATGAAAAGCTCAATCAAAGGTGCGAGGACGATCCTTGCACTATGCCGTAGAGATCAAGCCAACAAAAAGGGATGTTGGTTCCCTCCTCCACCCTCCCATATATATAGGGTCGAGGTCAGGCTTGCGAGGATTGGGCATTTCCTGAATTGGCGACCAATCCTAGTCGAACTAGGGAGGAATCCCTATGGTTTCCTCTCCTGAATGCAATGGGAAACATTGCAAGCTCGTATCTACCCTGGATCGCAAGGAAATCAGACAGGAAAGATCCTCTAAAACTTGCAGAATCCTTGTCCCAGTGGCACTTAGACGATGACCGCCTGATGTTGGATTAAGATCCAACGGTCTAAGTTGCACGCGTTCAAATAAAAAGCAAAATCATTTTCCTATTTCAGAATAAATCCCAAATTTGGCAATACCTTAATAAATTCGTATCTCCCAAACCCTTGCTCCTTTTAACTCAAATTTCAAAGGAAGGTTTGTCTTGGCATTATCTAGTTTTTTACGAAATTTGGGAAACAAATTCCAATGGATGAGAAGCCTTCCTTCTCTCCCAAGTTATCTCATTAATTAGTCCAAATTAATTGGTATTCCTTTTGACTTTGTCATTATCTTGTTATCTTGGGTCCCTTGCACCTCAAGAAATCCTAAAGGCACGGATTCCCATATTGGGAAACATCTATTTGCCTTTATCCTTTTATTTATGTCTATTTCACATATTTTCCTTATCTTTTTATTAAAATATCTCTTTTTGAGGATTTCTCTTTTTATCTCTCTTTTTATTTTCCTTTTAATAGTAGAAACCCTTTGGATATGAAAACCCACCAAGGATAACTCAATTGTACCTCTTTTCACTTATTTTCCACATTTTATCATTGTTTTCAATTTCTTTCTTAATAAAGAAATATCTAAATGATCTTTTCTTTTCTTATTGTTTATCTTTGCAATTTTGGACTCCTTGGGACCCAAGGAACCCAAGAGGCACGAAATCCAACTTTGTATTATACTCTTTTTCCTTCTAGAGGTTTCCACATCTTTCTTTTCTCAAAAACTCAATTATTCATTTATTAATTGAATTTCCTTGTTATTGGGCCCAATAGCCAATAAAGCCCACAACACAATCATCAAGGCTATTGTAAACGAAATCCATTTATTTGCAACAAATTGTATCATTATTTGTCCAATTATCTTTAATGTGAGAAATTACATTTCTCACCCAAAGGAACCCAAAAATTGGGGTTGTAACATCCTTCCCCTCTTATAAGAATTTTGCCCTCAAAATTCCATCAAGCAAGCAAACAAGCAGGATAAGCCTTTCTTATGTCCATCAGGACTCCCATGTGGCTTCACCCCTTTCCATGTAGCTTCCCAAGAACCTTCATCATCTCATATTCTTCCATATGAGTTCTTTCTTACCTTGGCATATCATACCCTCATAGGTGACTCAGGACATTTCATCCTCTCAAAAGTTGAATAGGTTCAGGGCTCAGCACATGGCTTGGGTACCTCACATAGTGCTCTAGATCGGACTCATGGAACACATTATACATCATGTTATCCTGAGGGGCAAGGCTAACCACAACCATCTCCACCAATCCATCTCAAATGGACCCATATATCAGGGACTCAGCTTTCTCAGCTGTAGCTTAGAGGGGTCGGATTTTCACATTACATATTCTCCCATAGTGAAGTGCATGTCAGTCTACTTTGCATCAGATCATGACTCATGTCATCTCTGGGCTCTCTCTCTCAGCCATTGCACGATCAAAGCGACTTCATCTGCACCCACTGTAGTTCTTTTCTGACCTTCGTGAGGCCTCCTTCACCAACATCATCTTAATGAAGTGGTGACCGACACAACCTCCTTCTTGCATCCCGATAAAGGATATGGTGGTTATCATCACATCTTAAGAATTGTCTCTTTGTATCACCCTGAATGAGCACACATGCTCTCATCAGACCCTCTAGTCTTGATCATACTAACCATTAGTAAGGGGTGATAAACTGTACTAACATCGAGTTCTTCACGCATTTGCTTCCACCTTATGGAAGTGAACCTTTAGGTCCTACTCAAGAACTTTTGAACTCGCATCATGTTATAGTTGAACCATCTCTCTCTCATATGTAGTTCAACTGGATCTATCCCTTGACGGTACTCGTTCTTTCTCATGTCATATAGGTAAGCTGATCTACCATAACCCATTTTGCATATTGACCTTCCTTGGTCTAGGGGAGACTCACAACATCCACAGTGATGAACTCCCATTCCCTCTCGGGAACTCTTTATACTTTATATCCATGCATTGGGTTACTGGTGTTCGTCCTTCACCTCCTGACCTGCATGGCCACATGCTACATGCAATATCATATTAAGCATCCCAAGTACTACTATCACTTACTATCTTTGTAGTATCACGGTGTTTGGTGATCTTAAACCATGATCTCATGTATGTCATGATTCCTCAAGATCAATTCCTCAGAAACCCTAAACCACTCTCATCCGGGTTTTATTACCTTCCTATCCAAAGAAGTGTATCTGAGGTTCTATCACCATCCTTTCACCATATCAAGGACTAAACTGGCTAACCAAACAACCATTAACTTGTTCAACATATCTTGTTACATTTGTGTGTTAGCCAATAAACATCTTCTTTCCAAACTTAGGGTTAGTCAAACAACCTCAACTTCTTCTAGCCTCTAGCTAAACTAGGCATCTATATGTCAACCAGAGCATTCATTACCTTAGGTGTCAGGTAATGTTGAAGACATACACCTCCATGTATTCCGCTTATCATCTCATCGCAAACTCTAAGTTTGTCTTCATCAAGAAACTCTGAGCTCATCCTCATGGTGATTCAACTCAACTTTGCATAACTTGCAAATTCCACATAGCTCATGATAAAACATCCTCACAAGATGATTTCCTTAATACTCTTAGTGTTTGTAAACCATCCATGTATCATTCGCTCCACAAAGGTATGTTATCATCTCTATCCTCATACCTCGTAGAAACGTTCCAACTCGCATCATCTTTTATCCTTGGTGTATGGCATGCGTACTGTCCCATCTCTCCCTCCCATGACAAGAGGAAATAAGCATTTGGCTGCAGTCCAAATATAGAGTTCTTCATGTTCCAAGAGTAGAGATGGTACAGCCCACCTTGCCAGTACACTTTCAAATCTAAGTTGAAGCGTGCCACTTATGTCTCTACAAACATCACGATATCAAAATTTACCTCCATGGAAAACTGATCTGGAACCTACTTGGGTCACCACACAATCCTTGGTCATCTCCTCTAGGTCTATAGGGTGTCGGCACTTTTGGGTTCATCCCTTTTCCCTTATGCATCTAGAGAGTTCCCTACTCATCTGCCCTTTGGGTCCCATGAGTTCATGAAGGTGATCAATCTCCTAACCCATGGCCCTCAGACAATGATAGTTGTTACCTCCTGACCCTATGGTCATGTGCAACTAGGGAATTAGGCAACTCCTTCTTCCATCGGTCTTATCCCTACCTGACCCTAGGAGAGACTTAGGATTCTATTATAGTACATGTCCAACTTAGAACCTTACCCAAGCCTTCATCATTTCTCTCTGCATTCGTGGGTTGTCTTTCATCCTTTCACAGGGATCATGGCGACCTGCCTACCTTGGTCAGGCTCCATACCGGTTACCTTCATGGTAACACATACACATGCACGTAGAGATGGTAATCTATGGGTCTACAGGTTCATTCTCATGCCATGTACTTTTCACATAGCTTCTCAAGATCCTATGAAACCTCTTTAGGTTACCTCAAAACCAACAAACTGGTATACACCCTATAAAAGGGTCCCTCTCCCAGGATGGGAGGAAACTACATCTTGATAACAAAGGTCACAAGTGTCCTTATGTTTAAGTTCTACATCCACACGAGCATGCTAAGCCCTAGCAAGCTACTTAGGTACAAGCGGACACCTACAAAACCATGCTAGGTCACACTTTATCATCCTCATCATTAGACTAACTTAGCTATGAGGGATTCATCACTCATACCTTTAACTTAAGGGGTTTCTTTCACCTCTACACATGAGGAGCACCATGCTCGAAACTATACAGACTCAAATCTCATCATGAGGTTCAGGTATACCACTTCCCCTCTTAGGTCTAGGAACCTAAATCACTATTTTCTCTTTCCTCCTTTATTAATGGCTTTAGGATTATCCAAATTTTATGAAACTTGACACACAAGTCATATTTAATGTGTTGAACACGAATTTGCCATCAATTTTACATATTGGAGTTGTTTGAGTATTTAATTAATATTTTGAAGGTTCTACATACTTTCTCTCTCCTGATTTCACGCTTTAAGAAAACTTTCTCAAATTTGGATGAAAATTCACCTAAAGGCTATATTTATTATGTAGATTACGAATTTGAAATCCATTCTTTATTTTGAGGCTTTATTACATGGATTATGCCATTAGGCCCATTATAGGCCCATTAGCCATATTATGCATGTAATTAAGTTATTTATCTTCTTATTATCACCAAACGAATTATGGCACATATAAGATTACATTGTTCATGCATTACATTATTAGGATCACACTAACCTCAACCTTGTTTGGTCAAACCCAAAAGATCAAAGTTCTAGGGTAGGGTTCTAGATCTAGTATGTTACAACACTCCACCCCTTAAAAAAAGATTTCCTCCTCGAAATCTACAGATTCAAACATCAACTATAAACTATTCTCCACCCCTTAAAGGGTTCAACCTAACAAGTCAAACTAAAAAACTTTTTAGAGCTACCCACATCTCTTAGTTATGAAAGTTTTTAGAGATTAATATTTCTCATGTATCCAACTAAAGTCACCATCTATGGTTGAGATTTTAGGTCCTTGTGTCTCTAACCTATCAACCCTACATGAACAACGAAAAAGTCATAGGGTAGGTCAGCTATACCATTATATCAATCCTAGTCACAAAACTAGGGTTAGATTCTACTCAAACTATAGTTTCTCTTCATTGTGACTTAGTTCAAGAAAACATCGATAAAATCCAGAGAAAACATTTTCTTTTATACATGTAGTAGTATATGGAAAATTATTTGTTGTGAAAAACTTTTGCGATTGAAAACTGAAATTTAGGGCCCAAAATCAAAGCGAAAACCAAGTCACAATATTTCCATATGATTACTTCCTCATAACCTATTCTTGTCCTCAAACCAAACCTTTTTGCACAAAAGATCATCATATATCAGATCTAGGGTCAACATCTCACTTAAAGGTAACTAACTAAGTCAAGGGTTCTAAAGGGAGACAAAATTGAAATAGTCGATTCCGACTACCATGGGCTCTGATACCATGCTGTAAAGAAGCAAAATCACTTCCTTACTAAAAATTTGAACAATAAAACCTCCAGTCCAAACATACTCAAAAGGTATGATGGAGTGGGTGTAAAATTTTCAAATCTTTATATAATGGTAATCAAAAGACCAATGTATAGCAGCGGAAGAAAATATTTGACTATTCAATTATAAAACAAAGGGTTATAACTTAAACTTACATCACAAGGATCCATGTACAGGGAATCTAAACCACCTCAAGATTGTCTCCAAGCTTCATCATCACAAACTAAGTCCAGGTCATCAAACCTTGTCATCCGAGTCCTCCACCTAGGGTTGGAAGCATACCCCAGCAAAAGAGAAACAAAAGGAAACATCATCAAAGGCTGGTATGTGCATACTAAAAAACAAATTTGAGCAATGTAAGGAAATAAAGGACATCAAGTGTAAAGGCTTCCCATGCAAGATATAAGGACTACCCACAAGGGTATAAAAGAATAAGATCATAACAAAAGAGATAAAAGAGGATACTTGCCATAAACAATAAAATTTGTGCAACAAAAGCACATAAATAGGTAGTAGGGCACACACCCCACAACCAATCATCAAACCTGCATGCATGTGAGATAAACATAGTCCTAGAAAAATATAAACACTAAGGCGGATAAGGCTTCACATCCTTGAAAACCTGATAGAGAATGACTCACCGTCAAACTCCCAAATATATAAAAGTTGAGCCAAGGCTTCACATCCTTGAAACTCGGGTATGGGGCACCACCACCACCATCCCATGAACAAAAAGGGCACACACCCAAAACCAAAGTAATTTACATTATTCTAGTGCTACTGATTCACATTGCATGTAAATATAGAGGCAAGTAAATAGTTTAGTCAGAAGATGATACAAAGGTTTCCATCACACAATGGACAACACAAACATATAACATCCAATTCAAAGTGGCACATAACAAGAGAAGAGACCAACATGTACCACGACACAAGATATGATTTCAAGAAATTATTGAAGTTCATAACAATCAAGATAGTTCACACGAACCATGGTATCAAAAGATAAGACATATTGTGTGGCCAAAACCAAGAGAATGAAAAGATAGGTGAATTGCTCATGATAGAGGAATAGGGGATACAACATACATAAGATACAAGAATTACTCAATATAGAAATAATGTGGGATGCAATCATACCTCATCATCAGAGTCAAACAGATCCAAAGCCACTTCTAGGTCCAAGCCTATGCTTCCAAAACACCTATTTAGCATATATGTGGAATTACGGTTAGGTTTGTATTGATTTCATAAACCCTAAAAACACCTTTTTATTAATATATGAATTAGGTTTCCAAAATGATTCCATATTTTAGATTATATTTTCCTGAGTTCAAAACATATTTTATTATATTTTTCTGACTTATAAATTATTAGTTATGAATTTTAGAAGTTAATGCATCATTAATTAGATCCATTAAAAACACCTATTTAAAACATTAGATTCAGGCGATAAAACCAATTCCATTAGAAAGCCCTTATTTTTCTGAATCCAATGACTATTTATTTGTATTTTTCCGATCAGTGGATTATTAGTTATATATATTTGAAATTCAGCCAATCGGAGAGCAAAGAAAATCCACGTCATCGTTTTTGAAACGAGGAACCGAGAGAGAGAGAGAGAGAGAGAGAGAGAGAGAGAGAGAGAGACAGTCGCTCGCTGAGTTGGCCCAATGGGCACTGGCCAACTCGTCCGACCTCATAAGACAACCTGGCACTCGATCCAAACAAAGGAAACCCGCAACCAAAAGACGGTTTGCCCCCGTCGAAAAACAAATCAAGAAAAGGAAACAAAAGGGCAGGCGAGTGATTTCCATTGGGTCCTCTTCCCCAAAGCAAGCACGCCATGGCCGCAAGCAGCCTGGCTGCTGCTCGGTGCAAGTGTGGGGGAATCCAAACGAAAAACACCAACTCAAACTTAAGGGCACGAAAGGCAAGAGGAACCTACCACGAACTTGAAGAACAAACCAATCGGGGCCGATAAGGTGAGGAGAGAGAGCAGCAACCTCCGCAAGGACAACCCAAAGAAGCTAATGTCGGCGAGAAAACATGTTTGTCCTTGAGAAATTGATCGGCGCAAAACATCGCACGGGTGCTAGGACACCCCAAGGTACCCATATATATACTGGAGGATGAGGGATAAAGCGGGAAGGAAAAGGGGCTGCGGAGGTAGGTTGCCTGGAGTTGGGGAAAACTCAAATACTTGATTATAGATCCCGAGTGGAATATGGAAACGTGCGGAACAAGCTCATGAGTCTTTTGGCGAAGAAATCTCGAGAAAAGATCGACAAAGGATCGAGATATAAGAGAAATACCAGCACGACAGCTGGGTTCTCAAGCGCCCATCCTACCCGAGGTAGGAGATGGGTGCCGCGCCGACAGATCAAGATCGGGCGGTCCAAACCCAATCTGAGAATCAAGAACAGAACCCGCGTGACACATTAGATTAGGAAACTAGCTTAATCGATTTGGAGTAAAATTGAAACCAATTAATGCACATATTTCTCTTTCCTTAATTAGGGGTCCTATTCTTATACAAATTAAGCCAAACTTTGCATACAAGTTAAGTTAAACATGTAGATTCTGAATATAAAATTAGATTTTCCTTTTAAGAACTTTTAATGTGTCAAACAAATAAATTACTATTTTCTCTTTCCTCCTTTATTAATGGCTTTAGGATTATCCAAATTTTATGAAACTTGACACACAAGTCATATTTAATGTGTTGAACATGAATTTTCCATCAATTTTACATATTGGAGTTGTTTGAGTATTTAATTAATATTTTGAAGGTTCTACATACTTTCTCTCTCCTGATTTCACCCTTTAAGCAAACTTTCTCCAATTTGGATGAAAATTCACCCAAAGGCTATATTTATTATGTAGATTACGAATTTGAAGTCTATTCTTTATTTTGAGGCTTTATTACATGGATTATGCCATTAGGCCCATTATAGGCCCATTAGCCATATTATGCATGTAATTAAGTTATTTATCTTCTTATTATCACCAAACGAATTATGGCACATATTAGATTACATTGTTCATGCATTACATTATTAGGATCACTCTAACCTCAACCTTGTTTGGTCAAACCCAAAAGATCAAAGTTCTAGGGTAGGGTTCTAGATCTAGTATGTTACACACACACCTATCTTAATCCTGCTCATCAAGTGGCCATGGATATCAAACTCCCTCAGGAGGGACAAATCCCATATCTATCACTCACCCCTCAAAAGCCCCATGTGTCAAAGCCACCCAATCATCACCTTTATAACAACCCATGTTTCAGGACTGCGTTTGATGATGTCAAAGTGTACCCAACGACATGTGTTGAGTGTAGTGATTTTAGGTCAAAGAATCACACTCACCACCATCACTGTGAGAACTAACTGTGACTACCATGTCATGGTTCCATGTGTCAAACTTACGGTGGGTCTGTCCTGTATACTTGTTCTCTAACAAGTACCTATGTGTTTGGTTTGATATCTCCATATCATGAATAATGAGATTCTGTCATCAACCAACACCACAATCTAGTCTTGTGTGTCATTTTTGTCTATCTACCTTCCATAATGACATCTGACAAGGGACATAATAAGAATGTACAAACTCTTAGCATCCGTATGATCTCATCATTTAGGTCCTGAACCTGAAGGCATACATCATTGAGTAGTGTCATTCTATAGACATTCAATCTGTTCTATCATTATCTCATATGACTGGACTAGAAAGAATTGGAAGCTTGTCTTTGGTGTTTATCAAATCAATCTCAATGTATCCCACCAATCATCCCATGATTGGCTCTCAGGGCATACATACCAACAGTTTAGTAGGATGTAGAACCTATAGTTTATTAGAACATCATGTTCCGTCCTGCATCCATCTTAACGATAGACCAACATACCTGCATTAACAAACAAATACATGAGTCCACATCCACACAATTTATTCACACACATGCATTTCCATAATCATCAACACTTAATTCAATTCTCATGCACTTACACAATTTAGAATACACACATGTAATTCCATTCTCCAATTCCATTCCTATCACGTGTCTAAATGCAATTCTCACTGTGTTTATTCCTTTTCACATACTTTCATACATATGCATATATACACACATCATTCACATGTCACCAACAATTCACTTGTATCAAATTTAAAGTTGCAAGAAGTCATAACCATTACATGTATATATAGATGACATAAAAGTTTAGAAAACTCATATTTTATCCCAATCAAATGCAAAGTTGACTTCCTTATAAAAATATTGTTCCCACACTTCTCATATCTCATCCAACTCTTCTTTTGTATAGAGTTTTGTTGTGTCAAATAGCTGTAAGAGAATGACATAATTCAATAGTTTGATTTTTTTATATATTATCAAATGAGACTATTTACTTATGATGATAAAGACTATATATATTACCTTTGCTAAAAAGTGGAGGTCTACTTCCACTTGTTTGACAATCAGGTTCATATACCACATCACTTAGTATCCACATGCCCAATTATTATCCTTTATAGAACTATAAATTTGTAGTCATGTGAAACATCACTAAATAAAAGTAAGCATATTTGGCATATGTATATATGCATTGGAATCACAAAAATACCTTAAAATTCTTACAAGTTAATAATTTCTTTTTTCACCTCTCCTCTGGCTTGTTTGGATACATTTTTACCCCTATAACTTATAGTATTATATTTAATTGAATTAGAAAATAGTCATGTAATGATGCAGATATTAACATATATTGACTAGATAAAAGAATTTATGTACGCTACTATTAATATTTTCATTGCATGTCCTCCACTCCTTCTAAGATCATTGCCTTCAGGAAGAATTTCTTTCAGTCTAGGCAACAAAGATGTGGTTTTTTTTTGCTCCATCAGTTGCTATCCTTCAGAGCTTACAATCTCAACACAACGTTCATCTTCATAACCTAAGTGTAACCTAAGTATAATGGCCTCTCAACATCATGTATAATGTTTCTAAATAAGGAAGGTGGATCGATATGATTTACCTCACAACTATCTAGCATCACATCAACCATGGCTATCAAAACCAGTTCATTCACATCAACATCATAGGCAATTTCTTCTTCAATACAAGTACTTCCATCAACATATACTGATATCATAGTAGGAATATCTTCATGCTAGCACCCTTATGTATAGTCTTCTACAATCCTGTTACACATGATATGACTTTTGATTTCATAACTAGTGTCAACTTTCAAGTTGTTACTATAATTCCTACATGGATAATATAACCTATCTCCAACTCATTTCTTATGTTCCTCTAAAAATCTTATAAACTGATCAAGACCAGTAATAAACTCCAGAGTGTAGTGACTTGGAATGGGCATAAATGATCCATACTTTCTATGATTATAGAGAAAACACATATTAAATTAGGTGTTAGTTATTAGGGTTTATCATTTAGTGTTAAGGGTATAGGGTTTTGCGATGAATGTGTACCACATAACCCATTCTTGAACACTTAATCTCACTAGTAAGTGTATAACATGTATTCCATTTTAAAGAATATTTTGGTAGCATTTCCCCATAGTTCTCTAGGTATACCATACACATAGTTCTCTAGGTATACCAATGTGTATGGGCAAATACATACCTACATATGTTCTTGGAGAACAAATGGGAAAGTGCTGATGAAATATCTTGAAAACTGAATACACATTATACACTTACATCCTAAGTGAGATTAAGTTTTGAAGAACAACCCCAAACTAGGGAATATCCACGATCTACTCCTAATGAGTAGAACCAAACCGATACCATAGCTTTTTGGAGGTATTTTTTTGTGGGGGGGGGGATGTAGCCTATAACATCAATCTTATTTGAGACTAAACAACAAAAAAGGCTTTTCGGAGGTAAAATTTATTTTTTTAAGAAACATTACATCATCGATTTCTTGTCTATCGACGTGAAATGTCTATATCTATTTTTTGACAAATGGGATGCTACCAAAGTCAAAATGGAAGCGTACCCATGTTTTTGGTAGTCACCAATACTTGACCAATAGTGATATTTTTGGTTTTATAATCTACCATAGAGGTTTTTAGTGTTGGTTTTCTATATAAACTGACGTTAAGAAAAGTGACCCCGAAGATCAAAATTTTACTAGTGTTCCCACTGGTTTCTTGCGTGGAAGAGTCACCATGTTCAAAATCTGAAGGCTTATGTGAGAACACACCACACAAAGGATGAGATTACTCAAAGCAGAACCTTGATTAAAACTAACAATCATCAGAACCACACACTTGCACACAAACAATAGGGTATAAGAATTTCCAATTAAAACGATTATATAATTGCAACAAGGTCTGCTATATTCATTCATATCCAACATGTATCTTTACAACTTACTATATAGTGACCTTAGTCATGAATGCATACAAATGGAGAATGCATTTCATGTATATATACATTATACATATATATATATATGTATAGATACATTATAAATACATATATACATGTATATATATGTATAGTCAGAATAGGCTAGAAATAGTTATATTAGAGCACAAATAGATCTAAATAGTTACCATATTGGGTTGAATATATACATAATCCAACCATAGGATCTTATTGTTGACATCATGAATTAGGTATAAACTAATTTTCAACTCATTAGGATACTTTTAGGTCATTCATATAATGTGTGTTCAAAAATCAACATTTTAATTGGTTTCATACCTTCAATTTTTTCTCTGTTAAGATCCAATGGGATGTACTTATCCAAATGGGCTTATTTTTTGGAATGTTTATATCATCAACAATGTAGATTTTCATTAAAATTTTATTTTATTAATAATTGGCATTCAAAACATTCATTCTACATAGAATTGATTTTGTCCAAGTTTTATTCTCTCTCTCTCTCTACACACATACACATATATATACACACACAATATGTGTCACATGTATGGCATGTACAACATTACAAAGCATATAATCCAAAGCCTTGAGTCATAGAAACACCATGACCTAGACCTTAGAGTACATGGATGACTCTAACATGCTACTCCAAAAGTCATCATCAACATGTGCTTCATTGATGTCCTATGAATGATTGATATCCACCACCACAACCCGTGTTTCTCTATTGGTCACCAAAAAGATGTTGAAAACTAAAAAGGTTAGACCACAAGTCATAGTGATATGGTACAATAGATAATAACATGTTTTGATTACAAAAGATTATTTAATCAGATATTAACATGTAAATAGTTAAACAAGAATAAATATTATACCATAATAGTTTCTTATACCAATAAATATGTACACATAGATATATGAGTAGTTAAAGAATCACATATAGACTTGCATGAAGTAAAATAATACAATAGTGCATCCAATGTGATTTTTTTCATAAAACTTGAGAAGATATATTACACGGTTGGTTATTTATTTTTATTATGTCATGGGTATTTTAAGGCATACCATTCAACTACTATCTATTGGTTGCAAAGCCCAGACTAGCCCCGTATAAGATCTAAGGATTTACATAATACATTATATCCCTCTACATTTCAAATCGAAGCAAGTTTAAATAAAGGTGGAGTGAACAAAGGATGGATCTACTTTCTCAAAGACTGATTCACACATATTACTGGTCTACCCTAAGTATATAGGTCACAACACCAAAAAATAGGGTATAAAATATAATAACATTAAGACACGACTATAATCGATCTCTATGACTTATCACTGAATCATCAGTTGCAATTGAGTCCAAGTAAGATTTTAAAGATGTCAAGGTATATAAACTACAAACATTCCTACACATCCGAAACTATACAACTCTAAGCATCTTCTCACAAATCTTGGATTGCTTCACTATTTCACCTATTGAACCATGGAAATAGATTTAAAAACTCCTGACACTACATTATTAGGGTTATACTTTATTAACTAGAACAATTATTCATTTTATGATTACATCAATCAAGTTATATATGATAAGCATATATGTAATTAAATTATTTATCAAGTCTTCCCTACCCTAGAAAATATAAAACATAATACCATAAAATTCCAACTACCAAATTAGGGTTCATGGAACCACTCTCAGCCATACCAAGGTCATATAATCAAATTAGGGGTCCACAATGCCTGATTCTCCACAAAATAACATATCAAGGTCATATCCTAATAGGAAATTCATAACCAACAAAAACTCCAGATTACACATCAAATCTCAACAATATACCACTATATAAAAATTTATCTTTTGAATCTAAAGTATGTGTGAGTTGCATTAAGTGAAAGATTAAGCATAGAATGTCCAACTTTATCTTAAAAATGATTCTATGAACTAGTATAAATATTTTCAACAAAAATCTAGCAACATGAAGACTAAGGAAAAATCAACATAAACATTATAGAACAGCTCCAAAAAATAGCAATGAGTATTATGTGGTTTGGAATTTCATCATATGGTAAAAAATACCATACATATACCATTTTAATGAGTGTTTGCATATGTATATGGAACCTAACTTCTTGCATGACTAACTAAGCACATGTTTAAAATCAAGGAGTGGATTTAAGATGTTAATATGAACATTCAGACTCGAATTTTGATAATTCTTAGTCAAAATAGTTCAAAACGTCATATTTTTATTGTTTTTATGAGATTAGAACTAGGATTAATACCAAATGTTAAAAGTAGGAAATAAATGAAACAAGTTGTTATATCACTTGCCTTGAAATTAGTGGAAATGAAGTCCACCCAGAAGAACCATGAACTAGGGATCAAAAGCACAAAGCTTTACTCTCCAAGGTTCAAACAAGCTCCACACAACAAGCCACATTCACACCAAAAAGATACAAGCTTTCTCTCTACACACCTCCAAACAGGCTCTTTCTTCACGATCTTAGAAACTATGACATTATAGGGAAGAAGGAGAAGCTTCATATTGACCGACTTTCCAACATGAAAAACCAATAGAATATTTTTTGTTGAGAACAACCATGGAAGTGACTAGGAAGAAGAAGATGGACGAACAACAAGGAAAAGATGATAAGGTTGAGTTTTAAGTGAAACAGGGTTTGAAAAAAATCTACTTGTAGCTAGAAAGACACATGACCAGCCAAGGAAGAAGAGTGAGGATCATACAAGAAGATATGGCATCGTAAACTAATGCTCGTCAATGTACTATACGAATTTCACCGATGGTCGGCAATCGATGAAAATCTTAGGACTTCTCTGTTCTTCTTCTCAAGTAACTATGGATCTAACAAAAAGCAAGGAGAGAGAAGTAGGGGTAATTATAGGCTTAGTGGGAGAGGGAAAGAAGATAGGAAGGAGATATAAGAAGTAGATGGAGGTTAGCATTGTAACAAATATGTCCATCATTGCAACCTCATCCAACCATGTAGTTGGTTCCTCATCAACTTTTGAGGCACCACAACTGTCTGTCCTTGCCCACAACTTCCTCATGAGTCAAAGCATGAGGAGTCCTTTATCTTTGTGTGCTCTACTCTTGTTAGTTTGCATGAAGACCATCTCCTCAATAGTTTGCTAAGTTCAATCACATCTTGCCATTGATTGTGTAGAATAAGAGTTCTATCAGACATTAATCAAGAGAAAGAGAGCATGAATCATTACCTCTAGGGTTCTTTGTCGGGAATGTGCAAAGAATGCACATGTAACCCTAGAAAACTTGTTGGTTTCCAATGCTCGTCCTGTGCCCATTGATTCCCACACTTTTTGTTTCATTAGACTCACATGAGGTTCATCAATCACATGCATATGAAGACTCATTTGACCACATTATCAGTGGGAAAGGGTCCTACACAACTATGCTTTCATTAGGAAAACACATGATCAACTGATGGAACTCGTCGTTAGTTCCCACAGGTGTGCAGATTCCTGCCCCAGTGTCTTCCATCGGTCATGGTGGGGAGGCTACTGCCTAGTAGTCACCAACTGCATAAACAAATAAGGTCCAACCCCAACAAGTCAGCCCATAGATAATAGAAGGTGCGCGAACACACACACACATGCCCACACACACACACACACACACACACATATATATATACACTAGGTTATAAGGCTCAAAGATAAGGTATCAAATCTCCAGATAGGATCTAATATAGGGAATCAAACAAACATGAAAGATAGAGAATAGACCAAACAAGACAACACAATATGAATGAAAATCCCAATTAAAATGTTTAACTAGGATGTGACTGTTCATAAGTCCACAAAGTGCATTAAATTTGAAATCAAGCAAAAAAATGCCAATTAAGGCATTTTGAGGCATTATACAGCCAATTTAAACTTGCAATTGACATAACCCAACACAAAATTAAGATAATAAAACATGATTTATGGGTTGATTTGGTCATGGTTCTTATAAATATAGACCCCTGATAAGGATTTCACCCGCAAAATTCTAGATGACAAAGCCGGGAACTTTCTACACATATTAGCCTCTAACTTGTACATGTCTTCCTCTACACTGGGCTATTGCTAGAACACCTTCACCAACGCTATATCCTTCTTACTCAACACTGCACATGCTTGTCTAAGATCAACACCAAATCCTCAACATACACCAAATCCTCAACATACACGATGTCATCACCGAATTGAACCTCCATTAGTTGTATAGTCTGCTTTGTATTAGGATGACACTACCTCAACATGGAGACATGAACTACATTATGAAACCTTTCCAACTCCGTCCAACTTGTATTCCAATTTCCAATAATGAGTTGTGATAAGGTATGGCCCCATAAACCTAGTAGCCAATTTAGACTTCTTATAAACCTCCAAACACCTTTCTAAGATGAAGCCTTGAGGTGCACTATGTCTCCTAACTATATATATAACGGTCTACACCCACTATTTGCACATGAATTTTATATAGTCATGTGTTTCCTTCTACTACTATTTGATGACTTTGATCTTCTATGTTGTCAGTTGAACCAAATTAGGACCTAACAAGTGATATTCACCTACCACATACCAACAAAGAGGCAATCTACAATGCCTCATGTAAAATGCCTCGTACGATACCACATCTATGCTTCTCTGATAGATGTTGTTTTAGGATAAATTAGTTGAGCTAAGGTGAATATCCCAACTCCCAAGAACTTAGAACACACAAGATCCTAATAGTCCCCTAAAGTATGTATGGTCTTTTTGACTGGACATTTGTTTGTGAATGGATTGATGATTGAACTTTAACTATGTGCCCAAAGCTATATGCAGAAAATCCTGAAACCTACTCGTGAACTATGGCCCTATAACAGAAGTTATCCTTACAGAAACATCATGCATGTGAACTATCTCATCTACATAGATCTATGCCAAATTCTATGTAGTGTAGATATTCTTGACCAATATAAAATGAGTAAACTTTCTCAAACATTTAATTATCACTCAGATGGACTCATGACCCTGGGATGTTCTACGAAAACCAACCATAAAGTCCATGGTCACATGATCCCACTTCCTCAAACCATTAACATCGAGAACTACCATCTTGTTATAGAAACACACCATTCCATCTTCAGACTCATGGAAATCATCATGCTTACCACTTCCAAACTCTTAAATTACAAATTAGGCAAACAAGATACAACTTAAGGAAAATGTGAGGAATTATACAACTAGTTGATTATAAATCCAACCAAAGCATGTAAATAAAGTATCCAAGCACACAATAATGCTAATAAAACATATTTTAGGAGTTAATTCAGGTCAAGGGTCTTACAGTCAAAGAAAAATAGGTACCAAGAGTATCAAAGGTGAAAAAAGGTAAGGTGAGATAAAACCTATTGGGTTTTATGGAGAAAACATGCACGGAGGAAGTAACAAAAATTCCAAGCAACCCAAAATAGGATCTCGTTGACAACAACGTATTCGGAAAGAGTGTTTATAGGATATACCTTATCGCATAGCAAGTCCGGCGATGTCCCACTGCACGATGGTGTGCAACGATGCTGGCCTACACAGACGGAACTTTTCTCCCATTCATTAAGTGCGTCGTAGTAAGATCCGACGATGCTCCTTTCGTGCGGTGATGTACGCCGCTCGTAGTGCGTACAGATGGTCGTAGATGTCATTTGAACACAGGCGTCTCAGCATCTGCATCTCTACTTCATCCACACAGATGGACTGGAACTCCACATCACGCTTCCTAAGCGAGTGGGAAGGAGTCGTCTCTGTGCGGCGGCGTGCTAGTGTTGCAGTGCTCTCCTTTCTCTCCTGAGGACAGTGACGACTAGGGTTTACGTATGTGAGCGTAAACTGAATAGCCTCTCTCAATGTCTTATATAGATATCGACCGTCAAGCTCCTTTAAATAGGAGACAAAGGGAAGTAGGGTTTCCTAAACCCATCGGTAAATAGAAATACTGCGTTAATTAAAACACTCGTGGATTAATTAAAATATTTAGAATTCATTAATTAACCAAATAATCACATTTATTGATTAATTAATATCCGACTCCATGAAATCGCTTGGGATGGCTCTATGGGCATATATACCAATAAAACCTTCATGTCCAAATATCCAAGAAATGTATTAAAAGATCAAACCCAACTACACACCAATGCTGGATTAGTGAAAGGCATGACATGACCTTTACTTTGAGGGTTGAAGTAGCATGACATGTTGAACTTATTAGATAAATATTTATTATATCTATTGACAAAGTGTGAAAATCTTTCACATGATATAAAATTATAAAAGAATAGTTTACACAAAATATTGAAAAAACTTGCTGCCATAAAATATCAATTATGTTTTTAGTGGATTGGATGTTATTGTTTTAATTAAATAATACAAGCCCCATCAGTGGGAATATGAGAAGTGGGTGGCAAGTTGTAGAACCAGGCACACAAAGTTTTTATAGAAGTATTTGTTAAGAAAATGTGTAAAACATCTTAGAATATCTCCTGTCGAAAAGACATGTGGGTCCTCCCAAACTCGCTTTTACCCATTGGTTCCAATTAGTAATTTATTGTGTACTTCTTGGAAAAAATGGATTATAATCTGGGGTGGATATTTGATGCTCCAAACCATGGTTCTATAATATGATACTAATTCCATAAAGGAAAATAATATGGCATGACCATAAAATGTTGACTTCCCCAAAACCAAGTGATGTTATGGCTGGAGGCATCACTAAAAGAATGATATCTCAACTTCAAGTGTTAGGAAACTTAGAGGAGAGACACTAAAAATTTATATCACATTGATAAGACATGTTCATGTGACATTTCGTGGTGCATGTTATTTGTTGATGGTATTGTGTTGATTGAAGAAACTAAAGAAATACTAAATGATACAGTTGAATTTTGGAGAAATGTGTTGAAATCTAATGGATTTAAGATGAATAGAAGTGGAACTGAGTATATGCATTATAACTTAAGCTAGTCTAGATCTGCAAATGGTAGGGCCAAGATTGATGGAGTGGATGTATCAAAATTTGACAATTTATTTTATATGGGATCCATTAATAAAATGGATGGAGATGTCTAACATTATGTTTGTCACATGATCAAATAGGACAGTTGAAATGGGAAGTGAAATTGGAGTACAATGTGGCTAATTGATTCCTCTCAAATTTAAAAGTAAGTTTTATAGAACAAAAATTCAACCAACCATGTTGAATGTGAGTGAAGGTTGTGAAATGAAGAAAGAAGGTCTTAACAAGATGAATGTGGTTGTAATGTGTATGTTGACATAACTTGGGAATTGACTATATCAAGAACAAAGTGGGGTTGTTGAGTATTGATGACAAGTAGTGTGAGTCAATTGAGATGCTTGTACATGTACAATGCAAACTAACCAGCATTCATATTTAAAGAAATTTTATTGATTTGAGCACATTTAAAAGAAGAAGAGACATGCCTAAATTGACTTGAGAAGAGCTTATAAGGAGATGATTTGAATTTTTACACCTTCACCAGAATATGATCCTTTACAGAATTGGTTGAAAAAGAATGATCCATGAATATGACCGACATGGTTGGGATTGAGGCTTATATGATGATGATGATGATGATGATGATAGTAAAAAGTATTAACCAATAAAAATGCTTATCTAGGTGTGAATTTAGACTTTTTTGAGCAGGTTTAGCTTGACATACTTGAGTGAGGAGTGAATTTAATGATTTTATTTCAAGTCACAATGCATCCATAAGGTTTCCGTGGGTTTGTCTAGAAGCTAATCTTATTATGGGTACTTGAGATAATTAACATAGAGTTCTTGATGACATATAAGGATTTCATAAGGTATTCCAAAAGGCCCAGATGGTGGAGTGAAAGACTAGGGACAGTGGGTTAATTTTTTGATATATATATATGGTTAGTCTATATGGCTGTTTCATGGATACAAAGAGATGTAATGATCTTTCCAAACATACAATGATAACAAAGTTTGAGACTAATGATACACCCCCCTGAATTAGGTTTACAAAATCTATCCCATTTAGTATGACATATATAATTTATATTGTTAGTATCCCCTTAAAGAAATTTACTTTTAGTGGTATATATTTGATTTTCTGCTAAAGCAGGGCAAGGAATGTAATTTATGTTGCATGAACAAAAACTAGTGAGCGGTGTGTTGAGAAAAATAAGTTGACCAACTCTTCTAATGAAATAGGAGTTTTGTAGAATATATTTCTCACATGTTTTATATGTGATAAGATCTTGCAAAAATGAAATACTGTGAAATATTTTTGAGACCCAATAGGTTTGAGAAGGTACCTATGGTATATATGATATTAATTACATTATTACATGTTTAAGAAAAATGACAACTTTGTCCATAAATTGAATATCATTATATACTAAGATATTTTTTGGTTTGATCATACTTACATTAATATAGGTCACAATGATAAAAAGAGTAGTAGAAAGAGGGTCACCTTGCATGAAAGCGTTGATGCCGCCAAAATAGTATAGTTGTGCTTAAACAATAAAATAAGAACTAGGAAGAGATAATACAACTATGCATCCATGAGATACATCTAGAAAATCTCTACAAGCAACAACTTGATACAAAAAGACAAGTGCTAATAGAAGGCAAGGAATGTCTATTAGGATTAGTCATGAGCACAAATGGAGATAGGGTTGTATACATTGGTCAAAACCTGTGGACCAGACTGGACTAACTATTTTTGTCTGATCCAATCTTGGACTGACTGCAATTCCAGTCTGTCACTCGATCCTCTATTTTATAAGATTTTGGTCTTCAGTTCAGTGTTGTCCAAAATCTGTCCAAGCAAGTCTAGACTGGATGAATGGAATAACATAAAACGATCTTTTTACAATATGAATTAATAGAATGCTAATGTTATGAAGGGTCATGGAGATTAGAATGCAAGTTGGTCAATCTAATTATAACATTTTAGAAATGTTATTATCTGAGGTCTGAAAGTAAATATTGTTAGACAATGAAATGAGATGAAGCGATAGAGATATAAAAATAACTAAAGTTGCACTTTCATTGTGTTTACACTACATTACATGAAAATTTATTATAAGACAAATATAACATTATAACATATACATACATATATATATATAAATATAAATATAAATATAAATATATATATATATATATATATATATATAGAGAGAGAGAGAGAGAGAGAGAGAGTCAGACTAGTGTATACTCAAGTGTACCAGAGGTACCGTACACCTCAGTCATTTTTAAAGATGCGGTAACTTTTTAGAAAATCTAAACTGTTGATCTTCTTAAATATAATAAGAACATACTATATAATAAATTTCAGCTTATTTGGACACTTATAGGTCATGCATCTAAAGGAGTCAAAAATCATGCATTTCAAATTAGTTTTATACGTCGATTTTGTTGTCCTTGAATGAGTGACTTACACTCATCCAAATGAGCTCAAATATTGTATGTGGCATATTATTATTGTAACCATGAAGATCAATGGATTAAATTTTAGAAAAACATGGTCTAGATAGGCAAACACCATTGGGGTGTATGACTTGATATGTATACAAAAACATGGTCTAGATAGGCAAACACCATTGGGGTCTAGATAGGCAAACATCATGAAGATCAATGGATTAAATTTTGAGTCCATTTGGATGATTATAAGTCACCCATCCGAGGACAACAAAATCGACGCACGAAACTCATTTGAAATGCATAATTTTTGCGGTCTTCATAACATGACCTATGAATGTCCAAATGTACTCAAATTTTGTATATGAGCTATTCACATGATGTTAAAAAAAATCAACGGATTAGATTTTAAAAAAAATATTGCATCATGAAAAACTACTTGAGTGTATTCTACTCCAGATACACTCGAGTGTATTCTAGCCTGGCTCTCTCTCTCTCTCTCTCTCTCTCTCTCTCTATATATATATATATATATATATATATAAAGTACCATTATGTGCTAATGAAATAAATGAGTGAGGATAGAAAACAAGGAGGTTACCTAACATACATAAAGTTATTAAATCATTTAAATAACTCACATTACTTTTAATTGTGCATTTCTCAATAAATAATGTAGTGAAATCAAATGACCAATCACACTTATACACGATTCTTTCATATTTTCTAACTAGTGATAATTTGACAATGTTTGATATCAGTCTGCTCGAATATTTTTTGATCGGATCTTAAGATTTTTTTCTTATTCGTGTGTGGGTTTGTTTCAACCTATTCTAGTCTGATGTGGGTTTTAACCGATGTACATCCCCAAGTGTAGAGTAATTAAATGTAACTACCAATGGAATCTATTTATAGCACAAGAAGGTGGTCCCATATTGACTAAATAAACATTAAAAACAAGTGACAACAAACTTGCTCTTGCACATGTGTACATAATACACATATTATATTCTTAATCCACATGTGATTAATAGTTATCTTTCTATTAGAAATTAAAGATAAAAGACAATTATTATGATGCACAACCTATGATCTCATGTACAATCTCAGTGAAGTATGGCATGGTACATGCACGTGCACTCAGGTTGTAGCGACCTCAAATCTAGGTATTCCATTTTCCTTTCTCCTAAAAACTTACATTCCAATCCTTTTATACAACTTGGATGGTATTGTGACCCTGACATAACCTAGAATAATTTGGGCTAGATATCACCGGTTGTTTATATATCCATATATGGTTGTGAACTTGATGGAAATTGAGAATTTATTTCACATAAGTTGGTAGTATCATAATTCACGGTGAGTCTGAGGCCGAATCCGATTTTATATTCCCTTTTTATTAGAAAGAATATTGACGAGGAGAAAACATCTAGAGCCAATATGAATTATAAGGAAAAATGAATTATCATTTTATTAGGTCGGTTAACACCCTTATGTTAACCCTAGTATCTAGTCTAATTAAAAGAGAGTTTTGGAGTTCCACAGCGTCGTTGTGGTTGCCTTCGGGTCGATTAAAGGTAAACACACCATCATTAGTCCCTATGCTTCTGTTCTGCATCTTCGGTTTGCACTGGGATCACCCCAACTTCTAGTTCGACGAAGGCCGCTGCTTTCTTTTGAGATCCTCGTCTGCCGGTTTCCAATCCGAACTCCGTCGAGGTTTTGACGCAAGAAGGTTTCAGGGCCTTGCTTTGATTTTGCCCTGTTTGTTGTTGAGGAGCTTGGGTTGGAAAGGCCATTGTACGCCTGCGATTCATTTTAGCTTCCTTTCTGCTTACGATCCCGTCCCTGAAATCCCGTCTCCTGTCTGCTTCGGTGTCGCCGGCAGTGGTAATGTCAGTGTGGAGGCCGAGTTTGACCATCAGGAGCCTAAGTACAGATCAGGGCGCTTGGGTGATTCGCTACGACTAACCACTAGGCTAGGCTTGCGATCCGTTTCCCCTGTCGTGCCTCCCTTGGCGTTCATGCCAGTAGGCTTTGATGTGCCGCTTTGTACTCTACCTGAATGTCTTGGTCCCAGACGGCAATGGTGATTGATCGGTTGTGTTACTGGAAACGTGAGAGATGAGTAGGCAAACCTCGCGTTGAGTCGCGATTTTCTATTTTGGGAACCAGATAGAACGGTAGAAGTGGTTTTGACATTGGTTTATAAGTATTAACCCCAGTAGTTAACCTGGCTTAATACGTTAGTATTAACTGACCGTAGGTCAGGGTAATATGTGTGAGTGCGCGCATACTTCTAATTAGAATGATTTTTTTTCCAGTAATGATCGTAGGATCAGGTCCAATTTGATGATTTGGAGGTACGCACTCCTTCCTATTTTTTAGTTGGGCATTTATAACTAAATTTTCGCATAATGAGTCCATTCTTGAAAATACTTTTTGTTTCGCTTGTTGACATATCCTATTATTCTGAGATTATTATTTACAGGTTGAATTGGGTCAATGACCCCACATGTTATTGTGCTTGTCTTATGACACAAATGTCTACTGAATGATACATTTTGCCACTATTTTAATGCATGGTAGACTATTTGACTAGTTAACTATTGTAGACGCTTATGCGTAACCATTAGGGTGTGCTTTTCTACCTGGGGTGTGCTTTTCTACCATTATATATACATAGACATGCTTTTCTGCCTATGAGTGTACTTTTCTACCCAAATTATATTTAGGCCAATGACTCAGTGGTGTCTTGTCCCTACTATAGTTATTTTCGTCAAATATATCTATATGTAAATAAATGTTTTATGTGATAATTGATTGTGGCAATGCTTATTATTTATTGGAATATTTATACTGCCTCATTCTTTTAAAACTTCTTTTGATAATTCTCATTGAAAATTTCCTAGTTCTATTGACCCCTCCTTGTTGGGAACATCTTAAATTATTTTTGAAACAATATAATGCCCTAGTTAATCTCGTAATGTATATACTCAGTTTTACTGACTCATATATATATATTTCCCATCCTGGGTGATGTTCCCTACCACCCAGGTGCAGATCAGCCTGTAGACGCCCCGATTGAGGGACAAGACCTAGCACGCCAAGGAGTTGAGGATAACGTGCCACAATAGTTTGTGACTTCTGAGATGGATAGGTTGCCAACTGCAATAGATCAATTTAGTTATAGTTCTCTTTATTTTTTCTAGTTGACATAAGAATTGTTATTGAGACTATTTAGAATATGTAATAATTTAATTTCTACCGTTGCTATACTTTTATCTACTCTTGATAAACCATCTATTCTGAGAATAATTTGGCACCCCAATTATCTATTTGTGGTGAATGAAAATATGAGTTGTGTTTGTTTATTTTCAATTTAATAGTAGCACTACTACAGAAATGACCTATAACGTCACATACAAAACCGATGCCAAATGATACGACGTCGGCTTAAAATGACAACTAACACCTATATGTGAAGGCCGACCGATTTACAAAAGATATGGATATCACTTTTTCTATAACGTCGGTTGTTTGACAAAATATCGAAGTCCATAATCACCCGCGAAATATAAATTTTCAGGGAAAAATATTTGCCTCCAAAAATTTTTAAATCGGCACACTACTACAGAAATAGCATTCAGTGTCACTTTTCTGGGCGTCAGTTATTAAGGAAAACCGACGCCTAACATATAAGGCGTCGGTTGTTTAAGCAAACCGACGTCTATATGCGAAGACCAGCCAGACACGGGTACCGCTTTGTATTAAGCGTCGGTTGTTTATAAAAAACCGACGCTTAAAGTCGCCCGCGAAATCCATATTTCGATCAAAAAAAATAGTGTCATTGTCAGCGTCGGTTATATACGTAGAAAACCGACGCCTATGTGCGATGAAAATTTGCGCAGAAAGTGTCACTTTCAGCGTCGGTTATACACGGATAAACGACGCTGAAGGTGGTTCCCGCCAAACATTTTCATGAAAATATCGTCCAATTGGACGTCGGTTGTTGCAAACAACCGACGCTAAAGATGTTTAGGCGTCGGTTGTTTTAAACAACCGACACTATTTTGGAACTTTATAACCCGCGATGCCCGACTCTTCCCCTTTCTTCTGTTTCATTGCGAGCCCTTTTTTCTTCTGTCGCCGTCGATTTCCTTTTTCTCTGCTCCTTCCTCTCCACGACAGCGCCGCCGTGCCGCCACTGCTACTTCGGCGCCCCCTTCTCCGCCGCACCCCCTTCTCCTGTGCTGCTGCTCCTTCTCCTCCGCCTGCCTGCCCACCGCCGCCTGCCTGCCTGCCGCCGCCTGGCCGCCTGCCTGCCTGCCGCCGCCTGGCCGCCTGCCTGCCTGCCGCCGCCTGGCCGCCTGCCTGCCTGCCGCCGCCTGACGCTCCCTGCTCGTCGGAGTCGCTGCCGCTGGTTCTGGAGCTCGCCGGCCGCCGCCCACGTACTCAACCAGCTCGACCTCACCCTACTCTACTTGCCCAGGTACCTGCCGACCTACCTAGGCGCGAAATTGGTTCTTTATGTGCCGACCTAATCTGCTTGCCTAATCTGCTTGCGCGAAATTGGCTCCATACTCTGCTTGCTTAATGTGCCTAATCTGCTTTAAGTGGTCCTAATATCATAACATGATAGTTTTATAATCATGGCTAAACATAATATGAACTAGATCTTTTTATGTCATTAAATCAATGAACTTAGGAATTGGGGGTTCAAGAATAATCCTAATGATAACAGGATAATAAGGAAACCTAAACTCTAGATTAGGACTTGAGTAGCGTTTAATGTTATTATATGATTTGTGGCACTTTAGGATGTATATACATGCAACAAAAGTTAATTTCTTGGTTTTCTTATTTGCTTGGATAATATACTCAGTGAATTAATGTATGATTTGCATGGATCACCATCAAGGTACGTGGTTGTACTTATGATTACATGTATTTACTTCCTATGTTTGTCAAGGTTTCTTGATGATTGAATAAGTGATAGATGCTGGATGTTTATTTATTTCATGCAAATTATAAAGTCCTTATGATTATCACATTAAGTAAATCATGATATTCTGAACCCTAGGTTACAAAGATTGAAAGGTAACACACTTTGTCCTAAGTTGCTAATTTTTATTCTAATAAGAACTCTAGTCTCATCTATCCATGTTGCCTATAGTTTATAACATTGCATTGTGAATTATTGCATGTTTGAAACTATTAAATTCTTGATTTATTATTTAATAATGCTCTATAGATTAGGTACTTATCATGTCTATTAAAATCCTACCAGTATAATTATGTGATCCCAACATATTAGGATTAACCATGTTGTTGGCCTAGAAACCCGTCCAAGATTGACTCATTAGGAGTAAATCTTGGATAGTCCCCGGTTTGGGACTGTTCTTGAACACCTAATCTCACTTAGGATGTAAGTGTATAATGTGTATTGGGTTTTCGAGAAAATTTTGGTAGCATTTCCCCGTTTGTTCTCTAAGTACATATGTACTTAGAGAACAGCGGGGAAATGCTGCCAAAATTTTCTTGAAAACCCAATACACATTATACACTTACTAGTGAGATTAGGTGTTCAAGGATGGGATAGGTGGTACACATTTATTATATATAAGAATGACATCACATGTGTTTGTTGGCCTAGAATGTGAACAATCATTGTTCTTTATATTACTTGTACATTGGTATAAATTAGAATGAACAATCACTAAATTATATACTGTTTGTATGGAGTCCGGCTTCATTGTAGATATCTATTATTGTGTTTGTTGGCTTAGAAACCCGTCCAAGATTGACTCATTAGGAGTAAATCTTGGATAGTCCCCGGTTTGGGACTGTTCTTGAACACCTAATCTCATTTAGGATGTAAGTGTATAATGTGTATTGGGTTTTCGAGAAAATTTCGGTAGCATTTCCCCGTTTGTTCTCTAAGTACATATGTACTTAGAGAACAGCAGGGAAATGCTGCCGAAATTTTCTTGAAAACCAAATACACATTATACACTTACTAGTGAGATTAGGTGTTCAAGGATGGGATATGTGGTACACATTTATTATATATAAGAATGACATCAAATGTGTTTGTTGGCATTTCCCCGTTTGTTCTCTAAGTACATATGTACTTAGAGAACAGCGGGGAAATGCTGCCTAATCTTTTCCTAATATATACTTGTTTCCTAATATATACTTGTTTTCTCTGATCATAGAATGGATAGATCATGGATGTCCATTCGTAATCGTTGCACCCCAGGGTTTATATCTGGTCTTGATCAGTTTATTAGATTTGCCGAGGAACATAGGAAAAAACCTACAGATAGGTTCTACTGTCCATGTAGGCATTGCGGTAACAACTTGAAAGTCAACACTGGTGAGGAAATCAAAAGTCATGTCATGTGCAACAGGATTGTACAAGGCTATACAGAATGGCACTGGCATGGAGAGATTTCAAAATCGAAACCAGTAGATGTCGATAGCAGTGCTTGGGTGGAAGAAGAAATTGCCTCCGATGACGTAAATGTGAACGAACCAGTTCCAGCAGACATCGTTGATGCGATGCTGGATAGTTGTAGGGTAGAGCACACCGATCCACCTCCTATCTTTACAAACATTGTGCATGATGCTGAGATACCGTTATACACATGTTGTGCTAAGTTTACGAAGCTTAGCGCTGTGTTGAGATTATATAAGTTGAAAGCTAACAATAGATGGAGCAACAAAAGCTTCACTTCATTGTTGACTTTGTTGAAAGAAATGCTTCCTGAAGGAAACGAGCTTCCAATCTCAACATACCAGGTAAAGAAAATGTTGTGCCCAATGGGAATGGAGGCCAAGAAGATACACGCATGCCCGAATGATTGTGTATTATTTCAAAAGGACTATGTAGATTTGAAAGATTGTCCAAAATGTGGTGCGTCACGGTATAAATTGACGACTTCGGGGGAGTCCAAAACTGGTTCTCCTGCCAAGGTGTTGTGGTATCTACCTATAATATCACGGTTTCAATGCTTGTTTGCAAATCCGAAAGATGCGAAGAATTTGAGGTGGCATGCAGATGTTAAGAAAAATAATGATGGGATCCTACGACATGTGTCTGATTCCCCACAGTGGAAGAAGATTGATCTATTGTACCCTAAATTTGGTGAAGAAGATAGGAATCTAAGACTTGGGCTTTGTACATATGGGATGAATCCGTACGGGACATTGAGCAGCCAACATAGCACTTGGCCAGCCATGCTTGTTATATACAATCTTCCTCCCTGGATGTGTATGAAAAATAAGTACGTTATGTTGTCATTGTTGATATCGGGCCCTAAACAACCCGGAAATGATATCGATGTTTATCTTGAACCTTTGATTGATGACTTAAAGAAACTTTGGGCTGAAGGTGTGATGACCTATGATGCTTCATCAAGAGAGACATTTCGTTTTCACGCTATGTTGTTTTGCACTATTAATGACTTTCCAGCATATGGGAATTTGTCTGGATATAGTGTCAAAATAGCTAAAGCGTGTCCTATATGTGAAGAAAACACTGATTCAATAAGACTAAAACATGGCGGCAAGACTGTATATCTTGGTCATCGAAGGTTTCTTTTAAAATTCCATCCGTATCGTAGGAAGCGCAAAGCATTCAATGGATGGAATGATGAACGGAGTGCACCTAAACCTATACCAGGGGATGTTGTTTATGAAAGAGTAAAAAACATTGTCAATGAATTTGGTAAGAAATCACAATGTAGTATGGCCACACGGAGTGACAATTCTTCATTCAAGAAGAAGTCAATATTTTGGGATCTTCCTTATTGGAGTTCTTTGACAGTCAGGCATTGTATCGATGTAATGCACGTTGAGAAAAATGTCTATGATAGCATCATTGGTACTCTATTAAATATACCAGGTAAGACTAAAGATGGGATAAAATCCAGACTGGACCTACGTGAAATGGGAATAAGGTCAGAATTAAAAGAATTACGTGAAATGGGTAATAAAAGAACATACTTACCTCCCGCTTGTTACACGTTGTCTAGAAAGGAGAAGAAAACTTTTTGTGAATGCTTGGTAAATGTTAAGGTGCCACATGGTTACTCATACAACATCCATAGATTGGTATCAATGAAAGATCTGAAGTTGATAGGTCTTAAATCTCATGATTGTCACACTCTAATGCAACAAATATTGCCCGTGGCAATTCGATCTATATTGCCGAAGCATGTAAGGTTTGCAATTACCAGACTTTGTTTCTTTTTCAACAGTCTATGCAGCAAAGTTATTGACCCTGATACTCTCGATAATTTGCAAAGAGAAGTGGTTGTTACCCTATGTCAGCTTGAGATGTATTTCCCTCCTTCGTTCTTTGATATCATGGTACATCTTGTTGTCCACTTGACTAGGGAAGTGAAAATGTTGGGACCAATTTTCTTGCATTGGATGTATCCCTTTGAACGATACATGAGCGTTTTTAAAGGTGATGTTCGAAACCGTTATCGGCCTGAAGGGAGTATTATTGAAGGTTATGTGGCGAGAGAGGTTATGGATTTTTGCAATGACTTTCTCAGTGGTAATGACACTCCTGATAATGACAAGAATATTGAGGAGGGCAAAGGAATTTTGGGATCACGGGTGAAAGTAATCAACCGTGAGCAGTTGGAACAAGCTCACTTGTATATTTTACACAATATGGACGAAGTGAGTGTTTATATCGAGGAACATACCAATTTCATAAAGAGACAACATCCTCGAGCAAGTTCAATGTGGCTTGCTAGAGAGCATAATAAGACTTTTACTAAGTGGTTTGAAGATAAAGTCTTACATCAACTATCTCAAACACCAAATGATATTACAGAAACTATCAAATGCCTCGCCTTTAAACCAAAACCGAATGTTATGTCTTATGAAGGGTTTGACATTAATGGATTCACATATTACACAAAGCGCCAAGATGATAAGAGTGTCGTCCAAAATAGTGGGGTCACTCTTCAAGTGTCGACTATGTACTTTGCAAGTGCAAAGGATAAGAGTCCACGTGAAGCTAAAATGTCATATTACGGTGTCGTTGAGGACATTTGGGAGTTTGACTACATAGATTTCAAAATTCCGCTCTTTAAATGTAATTGGGTTGATAACACCAAAGGAGTTATAGTGGATGAATTGGGTTTCACTTTGGTGAACTTTGAAAAGATTGGCGAGAAGGGTGAACCATTCATATTGGCATCACAGGCGAAACAAATATTCTATATCGATGATCCTGCGAATGATAAATGGTCGGTTGTTCTTCATGGTAAAAGACAGTTCATTGAAGATCCTATAGATGAAGAAGAGTACTATGATAAGTATGATGACTCCAGTCCATTCTCAGTTGGATTGCCCACTCCACAAAATATTGAAGCTAATGATGACTTATATGTGCGCGGAGATTACAATGAAGGATTGTTAATTGATAAAAGATCACAATTTTAGAGACATGTATGTTTATACAAATGCTAAATGTTTGCCTTTTTCTAGTTAATACAAATGCTAAATGTTTGCCTTTTTCTAGTTAATACAAATGCTAAATGTTTGCCTTTTTCTAGTTAATACAAATGCTAAATGTTTGCCTTTTAAATGACATTTTTAGATGGCTGACCATGATGAGCATGATGTCCATGATGAGCATGAAGTCCATGATGAGCATGCTGTCCATGACGAGCATGGCGAGGATACTAATGTAAGTTCTAAAAACATATCTTATATTTCTATAAAATTCATTATCTTCTAGTTATGTCATATATCCTATATTTCTATATTGGGCTAATTTAGTGTGTTTATTTTTGTCAAATTTTAGGTTGATGATGCACCTGTACCCACTGAAGAACTGGAGCAACTTGATGTGCAGCACCAAACACTTAACAAGAAAAGGGGCATCACTCTGTTGAAGAAGTTATTAGCGCTAAGTGGTAGTGGATCCAAATTGGTGGTGGAGTTTGATAATGGAGGAAATCCAATTGGAGTGAACCGCAATAATTTTGTAAACTATCTTGGGTGTACCACTCAGAGCCATTGTGGTGTTAAGTATGATAATTGGCATAAAGTTCCTCAAGGGAAAAAAGACTTGATATGGAAGGATTTATGCGTGAGTTATTATTATTTGCAATTCTATTTTGTAGATTACAAATTCTATTATTTGCAATTCTATTTTGGATACTAGTTAATAACATTTCTATTTTATAGAATCTATTTGCATTGGATGAGAAGTTGCATCGTAAAAATGTGATGCAACGCGCTGGAAAGATGCTTAGGAATTATAGGACAAATCTGAACAGAGAATACATAAAAGAGGGTGATAAGAAGAAGAAGTCAGCCCTTGAACAATGGAACTTCTTGGACAAAGAAGATTGGGACAATTTTGTTGCTTCAAGAAAATCTGAAGAATTCAAGGTATTAGGCGTCACTCCCAATTTAATTAATATACATTGTATTCACCTATTCAAGATTAACATTTAGTGCTACTAACCAAATCATTAATGTGCATACTAACTAGGCCCTCAGTGACGCACAAAAAGCAAGGCGTGCACTGAATGTGCATGACCACACTATGGGTCCAAAAGGCTATGCAAGCGTTCGCCAAAGACTACAGGCGGAGTCTGCGGCTACTCAGCAGTATGCTCAGGAGTCTGCTCCTACTCAGGAGTCTGCCACACCCATGCCTTGCCATGATATCTGGATAGCTGGCAGGCAAAACAAGAAGGGTGAAATAAAGAAGCCTGTAACTGCTGAGGCGGCTGCAAAAATGGTAAAATACAACTCTTAGAGAAATCGTTTGAATATTGATTATTTGTGGTGTTAACTTACCAATTTCTATTTATGGTGATTAGCGGGAGCTGCACGAGCAGAGGAAACAAGGCATGTTCATCCCTCAAGGCACAAGGGATGAATTGACAGTTGCTCTGGGTAACCCAGAGCATCCTGGACATGTTAGAGGTGCCAGCGCTGGTGTTGGCATCAAAGCATTCTTTGGGCCATCCCAGCACAAACCCAGAGCGGGACTTTCTCAAGAAGAGGTAACCTATTCTTTTTTTAGAATGTTACTGCAAAAGGAAATTCATTAATAAGAAGCTAATGTTTCTTTTATCCATGTATAGGAGAATAAGAGAGTTGAGGATTTAGTTGCTAAGAAGGTCAACGATGTAGTTGCTGAGAAGGTCAAGGAAGAATTGCTGCGGTGGCAGGCATCTCAGGTTTCCAATACGCCTATGGCGACCCACTCTTCTCCTGATGCACAGACTGCGAGTAATCCTAGAGACCCATCACCTAGCACGTCTGCTGTAAGTATTGTTTATGACATTGTAGCTAGTCTTTTCAAGATGATATGTTTTCAAGATGATATGTATATATGTATAATATTATTTATGTAAATTTGTAGGCATTGAAGCCATGCCGCTTAAGAATGTAAGACTACGTTGTTGCAGAGGCGCAGGCTTACCCGTCCCTTCCTGGGGCAATGTTTCACGGGACTCCAATGCCACAGGGCTACGTTCGTGTGAGCCCGATACGTGTGTTACCCGATTGGAGGGAAGTTGCGTTGCCATATGCCCACCCAGATATTGATACACTTGGTGAGGCAGAAGGCGGGGTCATATTGTGGCCCAAAGCAGATGTCGTCTACACGACTGAAATTGTAAGATAAATTTACATTGATTTAGACTGTTAATGTGTATATATGATGTCAACTGATCTAAAATTATATGTACAGGTTAAAAAGAAGACACCAGGAGCACCTAGGCCTCCACTTCCACTTCCCGCATTACCCGATTGGGTTCCAACTGACCTAACATACCCGTTAGGTCCTGCTTGTAGGGGAATGGCATGTTGGCTACGGGCACATAATATACATTTCCCTATAATTATTTCTTTAGATGCAGATTATGCAGGTCAATCATACGATAGCTCTTTATTTATACAAGATATTATTGAGCTGTTTATGTATGATTGGCTGAATACATCAATGATCGAGACATGGATAAGGTGAGATCTTGTTTATACATCCATATACCTTGTGTAAGATCCGGTGATCTGGTTTCTTATATATTAATGCATACGCCTATATGTTTTGCAGCTACTTAGTCGAAGATCATTGCAAACAATTTGCATTTGATCATGTGGGATTTTTGATTCCATCATTGGTTAGTTTGGTAGCTAAAGACCCTGATAATGTTCAACAATACTGTATAGATGCTTTTACAATTTTTGGTCAGCAAAAGAAGACGATAATAATAGCTCCATTCAATGTCAAGTAAGTTTACTTTATTTATAATCTGGACTTAAGAAAATTCCATTTTTATTTTGCATTTTGAGTTATTAATTGTTAACTTCTTACCTCTAGCGGTAGACATTGGGAGTTACTAGTTATTGTCCCCGGGACATTCACTGTTTATTATCTAGATCCTGCGGGGAGTACATTGAACCCTAAAATTGGACACGTAATGAGAATGCCATTATTCTGGTGAGAAATATTTCATTTTTATATCCGTTAACATCTTTTATTACATTACTATTTACTTATACAATTTACTGTGTTATATTAACATGTAGGGGTTTAGATGCATTCAAAAAGGCTGGAGGAAAGGTCCCAAGGAAAAAGAACCAGCCAATAAATTGGGAGAACGTACAAGTAAGTTCCCGACTCCCCAAATCCAATGTATATATCATTGATGTGAATTGTGCTTAGTTGTATTATTTTGTATGTTTCAATTTATAGTGTGCTACACAAGACAATGGCTGGGCATGCACATACTATGTGATGCGATTTATGCAGATGATTATCAAACATGCCGCATTGGACATCGATAGCATACATGAGGTATTATATATAGTCTCATTAGTTAGTATGAAATATATCAATCTTATTTTTATATTATTACTTATATATATACATCATTCTCTTTGCAGGTGTTTAAAACTGACCACACTATAGGTAAACGCTTAAAAAATATACATGCTCCATATACGATGGAAGCATTAAATGAAGTAAGAGAAGAATGGGCAAAAGCCATACAAGCAGTGGCAACTGTAAGATATAATTGGGATGTTGATAGTGATAATGAATGATACTTTGTAAATGAATATTTCTGAATGTTAATACATATATTTGAATGTTTCTATATGTGTGAATATGAGAATTGAATTGATGTCTGAATGTATGTACTTGTGTGAAATTTTCCTTGTGACTTTTGCAGGTTTGCGGCCTGTTTGTAGGCTGATATCAATGGATGTCGTAAACCTGCAGTTCAGAAAACTGAACTGTAGGTTCTCATCCTGCTGACCAGCCACAGCAGGCCTGCAAACTGATATGAAAAAAAAATATATATAAATAGGCGTCGGTTATTTATAGAAAACCGTCAGCAAAGACCTACAACATCGGTTATTTATAGATAACCGACGCCTGATGTGGCCAAAGCAGTCCTGGAAATGGCGTCGGATATTCGTATCGAACCAACGCCTATTTAAACAATCAGGCGTAGGTCTTTTGGTATATAACCGATGCCAAAAGGGTTCGCGCCACAGAAAACGGCGTCATCTTGGACACTTTATGCGTCGATTATCTACTAAAAGACCGACGCTACATGGAATATAGGCGTCGGTCTTTTAGTAAATCACCGACGCAGAAAGTGCCCTAGATGACGCCGTTTTCTGTGGCGCGAACCCTTTTGGCGTCGGTTATCTACTAAAAGACCGACGCCTATAGGTTAAATAGGCGTCGGTTAAAAAACCGACGCCGAAGTGTTCGGCCTTTAGCGGCGCCCACATAGGCGTCGGTCGGAAACCGACGCCAAATGGGGTTAAAAGACCGACGCCAAAGGCCGTTTCTGTAGTAGTGGCGTCGGTTGTTTTGTAAGGAACCGACGATGAAAGATCCTCTGCGAGACAAAATTCATCCCCTTATTTGTCGTCGGTTCGAGAAGACGAACCGACGCGGATGTATGTTCACGCGCTACCCCGCGAAAAACTTTTTGCATATTAGGCATCGGTTTTAGGTTCCCAACTGACAACTATGGTTGTAACTCGAACAATTTTTTTTTGTTGGCATATTTGAATAGACGTCGGTTGTTGTATGTTGAAACCGACGACTAAAACAAACTTAGGTGTCAGTTTCTGAAATAGCTGACAACTATGGAAAACTTAATAGCACCCGCACGAAACAGACTCTTCCCCATTCTCTGTTTCATCACAATTTCACTAGGTCTGGCGATTCTAGCGACTCCGTCCACCACCGCCGTCCCTGTTGGTCCTCTACTGCCGCCGTCCCTGTTGGTCCTCCATCACCGTCGTCTCTGTTGGTCCTCCACCGCCATCCCTGCTGCTAGCTTCTCCTCCAGCTACCGTCCTTGCTGCTAGCTGGTCCTCCGCCGCCTGCTGCTAGCTGCTCCTCCAGTCGTCGGCTGTCCCTGCTGCTAGCTGCTCCTCTGCCACCATCCCTACTGCTAGCTGCTCCTCCAGCCACCGTCACTTAGCCGCCGTCACTGCTAGCTGCTCCTCCAGCCAGAGCCACTGCCGCCTCTGCCTTCTTCCCTCCCACAAGGTTGGTCCTTCTCTACTTTTTTTTGCATTGATTATATTGTTGTGATAAAAATGCATGTAATGTATTTGATTAGAGTTGGAATTATGTATAAATTCTAATATGTTTTTGTCCTAAATCTAATTATATTGTGATTATTGTATGAAAATGCATATATGTAACTATGTATTTTATTGGAATTGAAAATATTTGTAAACCATAATATGTCGTGATGAATTGTAATGAGAATGTGATGAATTGTAATGAGATTGTGATGAATTGTAAACCCTAAAATTATATTGTGATGAATTGTAATGATATTGTGATGAATTGTAATTATTGTCAAGAATGGGATAGGTGGTACATATTTATTATATGTAAGACCTTAAACCCTATTGTTTTAACTGTAGACCCTAATCTTTTAACCCTAGACCCTAACATATACTTATTTTCTCTTTGATCATAGAATGGATAGATCATTCTAGGATTTACTGTTTAGTATTTATTGACAAGCATGATTAAATGATGTTACAAAAAACATAGGATATGAATGATGAAACTAGGAATGTAGGTATAAGAATGACAACATACATGTATTTGTTGACCTAGAAACTCATCCAAGATTTACTCATTAGGAGTAAATCTTGGATAGTCCCTGGTTTGAAACTATTCTTGAACACTTAATCTCATTTATGATGTAAGTGTATAATGTGTATTGGGTTTTTAAGAAAATTTTGATAGTATTTTCCCGTTTGTTCTCTAAGTACATATGTACTTGGAGAACAACAAGGAAATACTGCCAATTTTTTTTTTGAAAACCCAATACACATTATATTATTACAACCCCAATTTTTGGGTTCCTTTGGGCGAGAAATGTGATTTCTCACATTAAAGATAATTGGAAAAATAATAATACAATTTGTTACGAATAAATGGATTTTGTTTACAATAGCCTTGATGATTGTGTTGTGGGCTTTATTGGCTATTGGGCCCAATAACAAGGAAATTCAATTAATAAATGAATAATTGAGTTTTTGAGAAAAGAAAGATATGGAAACCTCTAGAAGGCAAAAGAGTATAATACAAAGTTGGATTTCATGCCTCTTGGGTTCTTTGGGTCCTAAGGAGTCCAAAATTGCAAAGATAAAACAATAAGAAAAAAAAGATCAAATAGATATTTCTTTATTAAGAAAGAAATTGAAAATAATGATAAAATGTGGAAAATAAGTGAAAAGAGGTACAATTGAGTTATCCTTGGTGGATTTTCATATCCAAAGGGTTTCTACTATTAAAAGGAAAATAAAAAGAGAGATAAAAAGAGAAATCCTCAAAAAGAGATATTTTAATAAAAAGATAAGGAAAATATGTGAAATAGACATAAACAAAAGGATAAAGGCAAATAGATGTTCCCCAATATGGGAATCCGTGCCTTTAGGATTTCTTGAGGTGCAAGGGACCCAAGATAACAAGTTAATGACAAAGGCAAAAGGAATACCAATTAATTTGGACTAATTAATGAGATAACTTGGGAGAGAAGGAAGGCTTCTCATCCATTGGAATTTGTTTCCCAAATTTCGTACAAAGCTAGATAATGCCAAGACAAACCTTCCTTTGAAATTTGAGTTAAAAAGGATCAAGGGTTTGGGAGATACGAATTTCTTAAGGGATTTCCAAATTTGGGATTTATTCTAAAATCGGAAAATGATTTTCTTTTTTATTTGAACGCGTGCAACTTAGACCGTTGGATCTTAATCCAACATCAGGAGGTCATCGTCTAAGTCCCACTGGGACTGAGATTCTGCAAGTTTCAGAGGATCTTTCCTCTCTGATTTCCTTGCGATCCAGGGTAGATGCGATCTTGCAATGTTTCCCATTGCATTCAGGAGAGGAAACTGCAGGGATTCCTCCCTGGTTCGACTAGGATTGGTCGCCAATTCAGGAAACGCCCAATCCTCACAAGCCTGACCTCGAACCTATATATAGGGGAGGGTGGAGGAGGGAACCATCATCCCTTTTTTCTGGCTTGATCTCTGTGGCAGAGTGCAAGGATCATCCTCGCACCTTCGATTGAGCTTTTCGTCCTGACCCGCACCCCCGTTTCAGTGGTGGACCTCGCCGGAGACCGATGAGCTGGAGATGGGACTAACACGGCAAGGACAAGAAATTGGGGATGTGGTTGAGTTCAGCGAAGGGAGGTGAAGCTCCCTAGATGACCAACACGCTTGCAGGAGATCGAAACCCCAGAGTCAACCATGAGGTTGACCACAGGCAAGCACCGGCTCGCGAACAGGGATGGACTCGTGAGGAAGAAGAAGAAGAAAAGGGGGGGGGGGGAGACCTTGTTGCCCCCGACGGCTGTGAAGGAAGGTAAGGACAGACTTGTCCTTCGTCTCCTTTTGATTGCAATGATAGGTGCATGTGTTCGTGGCCGTTGGATCCTAAGTGGATCAATGGACCACGGATCAAAAGGTCCATATTTTTCTAAAATTACGAATAAACTTAACTCAGATGAGTAAAGTTAAAATATGAAAGTTGCTTAGAAAAATATGAGGAACACGTTAAAAATAGTTTGAGAACCTAATTTCGTTCCTTTTTTGCAAAAGTGCATATTTTGATGGAAAAAGTGTTAATTTGTGATTAGAAAACCTAATTGTTGATAAAGGATAAATTTAATCTTGCAAATAAGTTATTTCGAGCATTATTAACTTGGTTAATGATTAAGATGGATTTTAATCTATTTTGATGATGGAATTGCAAGGATTAGGGTTTTAAACCTACTATGTTGATTAAAATCCTTAGAAACCCTAAGTGAGGGAAAAAGGGAAGAAAGGATATAATAATCTGAAAATTAGGGTTTTTGTGCTCCAAATATGATCTTAAGATCATAATGGAAAATAAACTGAAATAATTAGGGTTTGATGGATATTTTGATAAAAATAAAGTAAAGGTGATAAAAAGGAAGTGAAACCCTAATTATGGTCAAAACCCTAAAAAGGGCTAGTAACCCTAGGTCTCGATTAGGCCTATTAGATTTGAATACCATGATCCATGATAGAAAAATACTGGATGTATATTTAAGGGCTGAATTGTGCTTGCTTGGTTGATTCTGGATTACTTGATTGTTTGGATTAATTCTGCATTCAAGACAGCTTGACAGGTATGTGGTTAATTATGAATAACCGCCTTAGTTTCCCGAGGATTTTCTGAATGGTTAAATCACATTGAATGCAAATTATCAGTTTGGATGTTCATACTTGCAAATCATAAAGTCACTATGATTATCACATTAATAATAGAAGTATGTATTCTCGCACCTACATGCCACCCTGATGGATGATGCTAAAGGTCAGGCCCAGATGGGTAGACCAATGGGCACCAAGATCGGGAATGAGAAGGCAGCCTATGATATTGAATGACTAATGAGCACTATGAAGGGTGACCCCAGGCACCAAGCTCGGGATTGAGAAGGTGGCCTTAAGTCATTGGCAAAAGAAACCCTAAGGTGGGTATGCCAGGGTTAGGGCAAAAGCGGTGGAGAATGTCATACTAAAAAGTGTAAATTGGCTTGTTAATTAACTTGATTGTGATAATTAGATTGTTATCCATATGTGCAAACTTTTGGTTGTCCCCACATACCGGCATATTCCGATATGCTGACCAACGTTTTGTTTGTCGGCGTTTTAGGTACAAGCTTGAAAAGGACAAATAGTAAAGTGGCATATGTGAAATTAATTAAGAGTTAAAGTACAAAGGAGGATTAGTTAGAGTAGACTCCTGATGTGGATAGATGTAGATATCCCAGTTTTGAAAAAGGTATGCAAAGTTTTATTTTATACCAGTTTTTAGTTTAGTTGGTAAAATTTGTTAATTGTTATTGATTATTTGTCGAACCTTTGATCCTGTTAATTGGATAACTGCACCGACCTTTTGGTCTCCCTTAATTGGGGGTTACCGGGAGGCAGGGTCATTACAATTGGTATCAGAGCATATGTTCCTCACTTAATCTTTAACAATTATTAAATTTTACGAAATCCATAGAACTGAGGGAGTTATTAGAGGATTGTCCGAAAGACTGAGGTGTCTAGAAAAGGATCATGTAACATACTGAATTCTAGAATTTTTGCCTTTTTGGTCCTCTTTTCCATCTTTTCCTTTCATTTATATCCTCTTTGGCCTTTCTATTTAATTTGTGGACAATATGATGGTTTAATGAACATTTGTTCACCTTTTATTCTAATATTTGGGTTTATGCACAAATACCTCAGTGGAAGCTTAGTAATGGGTCAAATATGCAAAATATCCACTTAAGTGATAAAAAGAATAAATAAATTCGTTCTATAACTTTCTAGTGCTTTTTAGAATATGAAAAAGAAAATAAATCCCAAAATATATATAAAGGAGATGATAAATGCAATAATTGGGGATAATATGGAATATTTTGGATAAAAGAAGATAATGAGGAATATAATGTTCCAAAAATCCTAAATAGAAACCCAAGAAGATAATTTAGATAATAAATATATCAATTTCATTTTCTTGACTTAAAAGTTTCTTAATGGCCAAGTATCATCTAATTTGGATAATAAATAAATACATAATGCCTTCAATACAAGATAATGGGAAATAAGCCAAGAAAGAGAGATAAAATATTTAATGCCCTCAAATTGGAAAAATAACTCCATATTCGTAATATAAACATAAAAATAAGCCTTTGGGAAAATTTGCATTTAATTTGGTCAATGTTTAATATTTTATTTTATTCAGGAGAGAGAAAATGACTTAAAGACCAAAAATATTAAATATATGTTGATAAAAATTAATTAATCTAAAAAACGTGTTTATAATGTTTATTATTACTTGTATACCAAGTTTTATATTTTTAGAAGGTTTCTAGATGCCTCTAATAAATTAAAAGGTTAAATAAGTGATAAAATTTAAATGAATTAATAAAATAATAAAAGTCTTCAAAAAAAAAATTAATGTCAAATTCGTGTTCTACATGTTACAATAGACCTTTGGATGAATTTTGAATCAATTTGGAAAATATTTGATAAGAAGATAAATTCAAGAGAGAGAAAGTGTGCAAAACTTGCAACTCATTATTTAAAATAATAAACAACTTCAACAAATATAAATAATGACAAATTCGTATCCAACATACTCAATATTAGTTATGGATGAAGTTTTGTAAGTTTTGGATAATCCTAATGTCATTAATAAAGGAGGAAAAAGAAAATAAGTTTATAATTATTTAACCAATTCAACATTCTAAAAATGCAAAACTAATTCTATATTTGGATTCTATGCATCAAAATAAGTCAAAATATAAAATTTGGTACTTTTTGGATAACGTTTGGGCCTCCAAACGAGGAGAGAGAAAACCATTTAAATGAGTATGCCTTTTAAGTCGATTTTGAATAGGAATAAAGATGGCAACTGTGATTTCGCGCTGATCGTCGGCCATTGGATCTTGATCGGAGGATCCGCGTGTTATCTTCTTCCTCGGTTGAATAGGTAACAGGTTATTTTATTTTTTAAAATTTCAAATTGTAATATCTCTCTCATCTCTCAATGAAATTGATTGATTTTTGTTGCTATAGATTCCTTGCGCAAATCCGCACATGATTATCCCAAAGTTTTTGAGTTTTGACGGAGATTTGAGAAATGCCCAACATGAGCGCCGCCACCATATACCTTCTCCTAGTCCAACCCTAACTCAGGGCCCCTTGCCTATATATACCTATGCCCCTAGGACCGCCATCGCCTTAGCAACTCGCCCGTGCCTTCAATTTTGACTTTTGCATACGTTTTGACCCCCATCTAGCCGCCGAGGACCACCAGGCTTGCGGCGTTCCTCCTCCTCTCCTTGTTTCATCTCCGTTCAATTACAAGGTACCACTAGATTCCTCTCTTATTCCTCTTCTTTCGCATATCTAAACGCGAAGTTTGGTCAAGTATCGCGTTTTTGCCCAAATCGAGCCCAAGCAAGTTGCTCACGGCTGGTTGCCTTGGCACGGGGAGGAAGACGACTCCCTGTTGGTTTTACCTTTTTGCCCCGACCGGCTTTTCTTTGTTGTGTTTTACACGCAAGGGCACTCTGGTCTTTTGGTTTGCATTTGTTTCAAACGCTTTTGTCTACGTGGCACTTCCCGATTGGCTGATATTGCAAAACTGATATCTTTTTACTCGTTTGTCCAAAAATAAATCTAAAATATGTTTTGGAATCGGGAGAACGAGATCTATCTAAAAAAATTACTTTTGTGGTTTGATTCTGAGATTTTGGAATATGTATTTTTCGAGTTGATTTAAATTACTTAAAAATATGGAAAATAGCCTAAAAAGTCAGTAACTCGAAAATATACAAACATATATGTTATTTTGATCAGAAGAACGTAACTAAGACAGTAGTGATGTTTTTAGAGTCTAATTCGATGGTTTGCGCAAAAAGTTAGTAATATTAGGGTTTTCAATCTTTAATGAGTATACTGAATTCTAATTCATAGATCTAATGATGGTATTAGGGAAAGTGGGTTCTGATTTCATGTGAAGGGTTGGAAAGTGGTTTCTAAAACTCTTGATGATAAGGTATGTGCATCTACCCCTTCAGTTGGGAAATTTATTATACCTTTACCCATGTTCCCCAATGAGGCTTAATTTGACCTAATCCATTATTCTTGAAATCTAATTTATTCATGCCTCAAAATTAGTTGTAGTATTATCTTGTTTGGGTTTTTATACCCACTGTCATGTTGTATAAATCCTTTGATTAATCTTGCCATAACTCTTTTTCTAGCATGTTGATTTTATTAGACTAATTAACTAGTGTAGTGGTACTTGTATGTACAACCACCCATAGTTGGGGAATGTGTTATTTCTCCCCTGGGGAACATGTTATTCTCCCCCGCACATGAAATATGTGCATGTGATTGGGAATGTGATACTCTCCCCTCACCCTTTTGGTTGAAGGTCTGGTAGGTGCCTCAACCCTACATAGTTAAGATAGTCAATATTAATCATACATACAATGTTGTTATTTTACTTTGTTTATGGCAAGCATCTATTGAAATATTCTTTTATATAAATGGCCTCATTCTCTTGATGTCTCATCTTTTGATGAACCCATAGCCTGATTTACTTGTTATATTTATCTTTTCACCTTTAGTATAGTTTAGTGACACATACTTTTATTTTCCTTCTCTTTTTTCTGGGTGCCTTCCCAACCACCCAGATGCGGAGCAAGGTGTTGGATATGGAATGAAGATCATAGCTTGGGCATGGACTTGGCTGATGGATGTGTTGCTTGGAGATAAAAGTGGAGTAGTCTAGTTTCCCTCTACTTAGATCCTCTTTTTATATAAAGCATGTGCACCTATATTGGGAGAATTTTTATGTACACTTTATTTGAAATTGAATATAGTCAAAATTTTATCTTCCGCTGCTATCCAAATTGGATTTTGTTTACCATTGCTATTAGTAGAGAGATGGATTTATCCCACTCTTTACAGATCACGTCCGGGGGCTGGCAATATTTTCCTCTAAACCGCTAGTCGGAATACGAGGACTCCCGGATCCATGTGACTGCCTAGACAAAGTCTTAGGGTATGATTCAAAATAAGATACCTTTAGGACTCTCTCATCTTGTTCATCCCTTCTCAACTCAAATTCTATTAAGGACCTTAAGGGTTAGGGTTTCCTCTCTTCTCCTCACCCTCTTGAGGTATGGGTAAGGTTGATAAGGATTAAGGAATCCTCCACCAAATTAATAAAAAACATGTAAATAAGATGTCATGGACATAAGCTTAATAGAGTAAGCGTAAAAGAATAGATACATGCTTAGGTCATATGACATAAGTTGTCATTGTCCTTAGGAGAGACCTGAGGCTAGACCTTTTGTCAGAAGGATGAGTAGAGAAAGTTAGTCTTGGAGGTAGAGACATCCATTAAAAGTAGAGACCTAGCACATCCTCTGAGGATGATGTTAACCCTAACCCTAAGTGGATGTTAGAGAGAGAGATGACATGGTAAGTTAGATGCCATGGTTGACTGGGTGTTTGGATGGACATGCCTTTGAATTGCCATACGAGCCATGAGAGGTTGGATGACCTAGCATCTTTGGCAACCCAACCCTGAGAAGGGTTGTGCATGTTTGAGCGAAGGATAACTCCTTCATGGATGAAGTTAGAGAAAAACCTATAGAACCCTATGGGCTAGTGCAAGTAGGGTATATCTTGCACCCATAGTACGTCAGTAGTGCTGACAGTAGGATGAAACCCTGGACAAGGGATCATGATGGATGACTTATGAGATAAGCATAAGGGGACTGGATAATCTTGAGCAAACATAAGTTCGAGTATAGGCTTCACCCACATAGGGGTATGCTTGTGAGCTTGAGCCTTCATGGAGAAGGGACCTCTAGTAGGAAGGCTGGATGTGGAGTTAGCTCTAGAGAGAGAAAGCCAGACCCAAGCAAAAAGGTTGGAAACTTAGATTCTAAGACATGATGAACAATGGGGAATTGAGGATGATGCGACCTAAGTGGATGATAAGGGTTGCCTCATGCTTGATCATTGGAGGCTGATGATATCTTGGTTGCCTTTAGAGGAACCAAACCCTAGAGAGCGGATGATGCTTTTGGTACCTATGTGCCTATGGTATAAGTGTTTCCCTATTGAGATGAGACAAAGAGTGCCTTAGACCCTGAGGAGGTTTAGGTAACCAGTTGTGAGGCTTTTTACCTAGTTGGTTGTCTTTGAGGAGAACTCAACTATGAGGTGTTACTCATATAAAGGGATCATGGGAGTACATGACATACCTTGGACATGCTTGATTCGTGGTTAAGAGATTGAGCATGCAGTTGGACACCCAAAGGTAATCTAATTTTATATTCAGAATCTACATGTTTAACTTAACTTGTATGTAAAGTTTGGCTTAATTTTGATAAGAATAGGACCCCTAATTAAGGAAAGAGAAATATGTGCATTAATTGGTTTAAATTTTACTCCTAAATCGATTAAGCTAGTTTCCTAATCTAATGTGTCACGCGGGTTCTGTTCTTGATTCTCGGATTGGGTTTGGACCGCCCGATCTCAATCTGTCAGCGCGGCACCCGTCTCCTACCTCGGGTAGGATGGGCGCTTGAGAACCTAGTTGTCGTGCTGGTATTTCTCTTATATCTCGATCCTTTGTCGATCTTTTCTCGAGATTTCTTCGCCAAAAGACTCGTGAGCTTGTTCTGCACATTTCCATATCCCACTTGGGATCTATAATCAAGTATTTGAGTTTTCCCCAACTCCAGGCAACCTGCCTCCGCAGCCCCTTTTCCTTCCCGCTTTATCCCTCATCCTCCAGTATATATATGGGTACCTTGGGGTGTCCTAGCACCCGTGCGATGTTTTGCGCCGATCAATTTCTCAAGGACAAACATGTTTGCTCGCCGACATTAGCTTCTTTGGGTTGTCCTTGCGGAGCTTGCTGCTCTCTCTCCTCACCTTATCAGCCCTGATTGGTTTGTTCTTCAAGTTCGTGGTAGGTTCCTCTTGCCTTTCGTGCCCTTAAGTTTGAGTTGGTGTTTTTCGTTTGGATTCCCCCAAACTTGCACCGAGCAGCAGCCAGGCTGCTTGCGGCCATGGCGTGCTCGCTTTGAGGAAGAGGACCCAATGGAAATCACTCGCCTGCCCTTTTGTTTCCTTTTCTTGATTTGGTTTTTGGCGGGGGCAAAACCGTCTTTTGGTCGCGGGTTTCCTTTGTTTGGATCGAGTGCCAGGTTGTCTTATGAGGCCGGACGAGTTGGCCAGTGCCCATTGGGCCAACTCAGTGAGTGACCGTATCTCTCTCTCTCTCTCTCTCTCTCTCTCTCTCTCTCTCTCGGTTCCTCGTTTCAAAAACGATGACGTGGATTTTCTTTGTTCTCCGATTGGCTGAATTTCAAAAATATATAACTAATAATCCACTGATCGGAAAAATACAAATAAATAGCCGCTGGATTTAGAAAAATAAGGGCTTTCTAATGGAATTGGTTTTATCGCCTGAATCTAATGTTTTAAATAGGTGTTTTTAATGGATCTAATTAATGATGCATTAACTTCTAAAATTCATAACTAATAATTTATTAGTCAGAAAAATATAATAAAATATGTTTTGAACTCAGGAAAATATAATCTAAAATATGGAATCATTTTGGAAACCTAATTCATATATTAATAAAAAGGTGTTTTTAGGGTTTATGAAATCAATATAAACATAACCCTAATTCCACATATATGCTAAATAGGTGTTTTGGAAGCATAGGCTTGGACCTAGAAGTGGCTTTGGATCTGTTTGACTCTGATGATGAGGTATGATTGCATCCCACATTATTTCTATATTGAGTAATTCTTGTATCTTATGTATGTTGTATCCCCTATTCCTCTATCATGAGCAATTCACCTATCTTTTCATTCTCTTGGTTTTGGCCTACATAATATGTCTTATCTTTTGATACCATGGTTTGTGTGAACTATCTTGATTGTTATGAACTTAGATAATTTCTTGAAATCATATCTTGTGCCGTGGTACATGTTGGTCTCTTCTCTTGTTATGTGCCACTTTGAATTGGATGTTATATGTTTGTGTTGTTCATTGTGTAATGGAAACCTTTGTATCATCTTCTGACTAAACTATTTACTTGCCTCTATATTTACATGCAATGTGAATCAGTAGCACTAGAATAATGTAAATTACTTTGGTTTTGGGTGTGTGCCCTTTTTGTTCATGGGATGGTGGTGGTGGTGCCCCATACCCGAGTTTCAAGGATGTGAAGCATTGGCTCAACTTTTATATATTTGGGAGTTTGACGGTGAGTCATTCTCTATCAGGTTTTCAAGGATGTGAAGCATTGGCCGCCTTAGTGTTTATATTTTTCTAGGACTATGTTTATCTCACATGCATGCAGGTTTGATGATTGGTTGTGGGGTGTGTGCCCTACTACCTATTTATGTGCTTTTGTTGCACAAATTTTATTGTTTATGGCAAGTATCCTCTTTTATCTCTTTTGTTATGATCTTATTCTTTTATTCCCTTGTGGGTAGTCCTTATCTCTTGCATGGGAAGACTTTACACTTGATGTCCTTTATTTCCTTACATTGCTCAAATTTGCTTTTTAGTATGCACATACCAGCCTTTGCTGATGTTTCCTTTTGTTTCTCTTTTGCTGGGGTATGCTTCCAACCCTAGGTGGAGGACTCGGATGACAAGGTTTGATGACCTGGACTTAGTTTGTGATGATGAAGCTTGGAGACAATCTTGAGGTGGTTTAGATTCCCTGTACATGGATCCTTGTGATGTAAGTTTAAGTTATAACCCTTTGTTTTATAATTGAATAGTCAAATATTTTCTTCTGCTGCTATACATTGGTCTTTTGATTACCATTATATAAAGATTTGAAAATTTTACACCCACTCCATCATACCTTTTGAGTATGTTTGGACTGGAGGTTTTATTGTTCAAATTTTTAGTAAGGAAGTGATTTCGCTTCTTTACAGCATGGTATCAGAGCCCATGGTAGTCGGAATCGACTATTTCAATTTTGTCTCCCTTTAGAACCCTTGACTGAGTTAGTTACCTTTAAGTGAGATGTTGACCCTAGATCTGATATATGATGATCTTTTGTGCAAAAAAGGTTTGGTTTGAGGACAAGAATAGGTTATGAGGAAGTAATCATATGGAAATATTGTGACTTGGTTTTCGCTTTGATTTTGGGCCCTAAATTTCAGTTTTCAATCGCAAAAGTTTTTCACAACAAATTATTTTCCATATACTACTACATGTATAAAAGAAAATGTTTTCTCTGGATTTTATCGATGTTTTCTTGAACTAAGTCACAATGAAGAGAAACTATAGTTTGAGTAGAATCTAACCCTAGTTTTGTGACTAGGATTGATATAATGGTATAGCTGACCTACCCTATGACTTTTTGGTTGTTCATGTAGGGTTGATAGGTTAGAGACACAAGGACCTAAAATCTCAACCATAGATGGTGACTTTAGTTGGATACATGAGAAATATTAATCTCTAAAAACTTTCATAACTAAGAGATGTGGGTAGCTCTAAAAAGTTGTTTAGTTTGACTTGTTAGGTTGAACCCTTTAAGGGGTGGAGAATAGTTTATAGTTGATGTTTGAATCTATAGATTTCGAGGACGAAATCTTTTTTAAGGGGTGGAGTGTTGTAACATACTAGATCTAGAACCCTACCCTAGAACTTTGATCTTTTGGGTTTGACCAAACAAGTATTGAGGTTAGAGTTATCCTAATAATGTAATGCATGAACAATGTAATCTAATATGTGCCATAATTCGTTTGGTGATAATAAGAAGATAAATAACTTAATTACATGCATAATATGGATAATGGGCCTATAATGGGCCTAATGGCATAATCCATGTAATAAAGCCTCAAAATAAAGAATAGATTTCAAATTCGTAATCTACAATAAATATAGCCTTTGGATGAATTTTCATCCAAATTGGAGAAAGTTTGCTTAAAGGGTGAAATCAGGAGAGAGAAAGTATGTAGAACCTTCAAAATATTAATTAAATACTCAAACAACTCCAATATGTAAAATTGATGGCAAATTTGTGTTCAACACATTAAATATGACTTGTGTGTCAAGTTTCATAAAATTTGGATAATCCTAAAGCCATTAATAAAGGAGGAAAGAGAAAATAGTAATTTATTTGTTTGACACATTAAAAGTTCTTAAAAGGAAAATCTAATTTTATATTCAGAATCTACATGTTTAACTTACCTTGTATGCAAAGTTTGGCTGAATTTGGATAAGAATAGGACCCCTAATTAAGGAAAGAGAAATATGTGCATTAATTGGTTTCAATTTTACTCCTAAATCGATTAAGCTAGTTTCCTAATCTAATGTGTCACGCGGGTTCTGTTCTTGATTCTCGGATTGGGTTTGGACCGCCCGATCTCGATCTGTCGCCGTGGCACCCGTCTCCTACCTCGGGTAGGATGGGCACTTGAGAACCCAGCTGCCGTGCTGGTATTTCTCTTATATCTCGATCCTTTGTCGATCTTTTCTCGAGATTTCTTCGCCAAAAGACTCGTGAGCTTGTTCCGCACGTTTCCATATCCCACTCGGGATCTATAATCAAGTATTTGAGTTTTCCCCAACTCCAGGCAACCTGCCTCCGCAGCCCCTTTTCCTTCCCGCTTTATCCCTCATCCTCCAGTATATATATGGGTACCTTGGGGTGTCCTAGCACCCGTGCGATGTTTTGCGCCGATCAATTTCTCAAGGACAAACATGTTTGCTCGCCGACATTAGCTTCTTTGGGTTGTCCTTGCAGAGCTTGCTGCTCTCTCTCCTCACCTTATCGGCCCCGATTGGTTTGTTCTTCAAGTTCGTGGTAGGTTCCTCTTGCCTTTCGTGCCCTTAAGTTTGAGTTGGTGTTTTTCGTTTGGATTCCCCCAAACTTGCACCGAGCAGCAGCCAGGCTGCTTGCGGCCATGGCGTGCTCGCTTTGGGGAAGAGGACCCAATGGAAATCATTCGCCTGCCCTTTTGTTTCTTTTTCTTGATTTGTTTTTAGGCGGGGGCAAAACCGTCTTTTGGTCGCGGGTTTCCTTTGTTTGGATCGAGTGCCAGGTTGTCTTATGAGGCCGGACGAGTTGGCCAGTGCCCATTGGGCGAACTCAGTGAGCGACCGTCTCTCTCTCTCTCTCTCTCTCTCTCTCTCTCTCTCTCTCTCTCTCTCGGTTCCTCGTTTCAAAAACGATGACGTGGATTTTCTTTGCTCTCCGATTGGCTGAATTTCAAAAATATATAACTAATAATCCACTGATCGGAAAAATACAAATAAATAGCCGTTGGATTCAGAAAAATAAGGGCTTTCTAATGGAATTGGTTTTATCACCTGAATCTAATGTTTTAAACATGTGTTTTAATGGATCTAATTAATGATGCATTAACTTCTAAAATTCATAACTAATAATTTATTAGTCAGAAAAATATAATAAAATATGTTTTGAACTCAGGAAAATATAATCTAAAATATGGAATCATTTTGGAAACCTAATTCATATATTAATAAAAAGGTGTTTTTAGGGTTTATGAAATCAATATAAACCTAACCCTAATTCCACATATATGCTAAATAGGTGTTTTGGAAGCATAGGCTTGGACCTAGAAGTGGCTTTGGATCTGTTTGACTCTGATGATGAGGTATGATTGCATCCCACATTATTTCTATATTGAGTAATTCTTGTATCTTATGTATGTTGTATCCCCTATTCCTCTATCATGAGCAATTCACCTATCTTTTCATTCTCTTGGTTTTGGCCTACATAATATGTCTTATCTTTTGATACCATGGTTCGTGTGAACTATCTTGATTGTTATGAACTTAGATAATTTCTTGAAATCATATCTTGTGTCGTGGTACATGTTGGTCTCTTCTCTTGTTATGTGCCACTTTGAATTGGATGTTATATGTTTGTGTTGTCCATTGTGTGATGGAAACCTTTGTATCATCTTCTGACTAAACTATTTACTTGCCTCTATATTTACATGCAATGTGAATCAGTAGCACTAGAATAATGTAAATTACTTTGGTTTTGGGTGTGTGCCCTTTTTGTTCATGGGATGGTGGTGGTGGTGCCCCATACCCGAGTTTCAAGGATGTGAAGCCTTGGCTCAACTTTTATATATTTGGGAGTTTGACGGTGAGTCCTTCTCTATCAGGTTTTCAAGGATGTGAAGCCTTGGCCGCCTTAGTGTTTATATTTTTCTAGGACTATGTTTATCTCACATGCATGCAGGTTTGATGATTGGTTGTTGGGTGTGTGCCCTACTACCTATTTATGTGCTTTTGTTGCACAAATTTTATTGTTTATGGAAAGTATCCTCTTTTATCTCTTTTGTTATGATCTTATTCTTTTATACCCTTGTGGGTAGTCCTTATATCTTGCATGGGAAGCCTTTACACTTGATGTCCTTTATTTCCTTACATTGCTCAAATTTGCTTTTTAGTATGCACATACCAGCCTTTGCTGATGTTTCCTTTTGTTTCTCTTTTGCTGGGGTATGCTTCCAACCCTAGGTGGAGGACTCAGATGACAAGGTTTGATGACCTGGACTTAGTTTGTGATGATGAAGCTTGGAGACAATCTTGAGGTGGTTTAGATTCCCTCTACATGGATCCTTGTGATGTAAGTTTAAGTTATAACCCTTTGTTTTATAATTGAATAGTCAAATATTTTCTTCCGCTGCTATACATTGGTCTTTTGATTACCATTATATAAAGATTTGAAAATTTTACACCCACTCCATCATACCTTTTGAGTATGTTTGGACTGGAGGTTTTATTGTTCAAATTTTTAGTAAGGAAGTGATTTCGCTTCTTTACAGTGTGCACGCATGTGTGAATCAGTATGCGATATCGATGTCATACATATCTCCTCCAATCTACTCTGAGATCAAGAAAGTGAATGAACATTGAAAGGATGATTGTTCCATGCCTTGAGTTCATTCGGGATATCAGTGACAAAGGAATTATACATTCGCTGTAACACCATTCACGGATTGTAGGATTGATAGTCGTTCTCCAACTTTCTATTTCACTTGGTTAGCACTGATGTGCGACTCGGCACCGCTCTTTACTTGTAAAGTCATAAGTGTTATGGACTTTCACTTCCAACGTGAAATGGACCTGCAGGGTCACACACATAGGATTTAACCGGGAAGAGGAGTTTATCAACAAACAATGTTTAGATTGATTACTAAAGGAGTTTAGTAGTTCAATTAAACAGTCAATTAATTGATAGCTCAAAATCATAGAGTTCAAGGTGTTGGACCAGATGATTAAGAGTATCGGATTGATTGGAACTGTAATTGACTGATTTGCATAGTCTGCTGCCACAACCGATCAGCTCACAGGGTTGAACTGATCGGCTCAGGTTGTTGAACCGATCAGCTCAACTGGTGAGACGATCGGCTCATGTCTCATGAAACGATCAGCTCAATTGTTGAATCGGTCGATTCATGTGACCAACCGAGATCGTTTGGAAAGTCAGAAGACTATTTTGCAAATACAATTTGTTTCACTTGTACAAATTCGATTTGGACAATGATTAATATTTGATTAATCAGAAACAAATATGAAAGTCAATTTGAGTTGGATCAGGACCACGAACCGATCGGCTCAGGCATGAACCGATCAGCTCAGAGTACCAGATGATCGGCTCAAGTCCCAAACGATCAGCTCAGGGCCCGAAACGATCATTTCATGGTGTGAACCGATCAGTTCAACTGCCGCATCATGTTAGTTTTTGTAGAAAATCTCGAACCCTTCTACTCTTGCTTTAATCCTGCATTGCCTGGGGTAGAGAACCATGTCCCATGACCCTCCTATATATATAGGGGTAGTGGGGGCTTCTCAGATACAACAACTCAGAACACCAGTTTCTCTACAAAGTTTTCGTTCTCTCTGGTTGTGGTAATTGAGAGAGCCCGAGCAAGTGCTACCTGATAAGGGAGGCACAACAAGGGAAAGACAACTGTAGAAAAGCAACTGGTTGTAGGAGAGTGTGTCGATGACTAGTACGCTGACAGGAGGGTGCGACTCCTTCCGATTCCTTATGGGACAAGGAGATCGGAGTTCCAGGTGGTCTGTGTGGACTACTACAGAGACGGGAGACTTCTGTCACTCAGAGGACAGCCGTCAATCCCGATAGTCCCAGTGAGACCAGGAGCTACACAGACACCGTCCAAAATCGGAGGTGAAGACCGTACAAGCCGCGAGGTAACGTCACCGAGCAAGCCTCGGGACAAGGTATGCCTCTACAAACCATCCTTCCTATTGTATAGACGTTGATGTGATTCCTTTATTCTGGGTTTGGGAGAAGAAAATTTTTGTTTCTGCTGCCTTCTCTGTCTCCTCTAAAACCCAACAGTGGTATTAGAGCCATGTCAACTGCTCTATACTTTAGGATTATTGATATGATTGATTTTGGTTTGTCATATTTAATTATTGCATACGATGCGAATAATAATGGCTTTATGCATGTCCAATCCTAAATCTACAAATCCCAATATACATATATGATATGTAATATGAATGCACTCAATACGCGTCGCCCTTAAATGAGTTTTGTGGTGGATGTATAGCGTGGTTATGGCTAATAAATCATATGTATGTGTGCTTGGTTGTCTGTGGTTGCTTGTATCTCGGTCTGGGCATTGATTCCCTACCTCTTTATTCTTGATGTAACTCGAGATAATTTTAGATTTCTTTCCTACCTTTGCTCCCCCCGAATGTAACTCGGGATTTCCCAATTTAAATGTAAATATGATAGATCTTTTTATATTTCCTGTTATGTCAAAGAACGGAGGACAATCTGACAATGACTGAGACGATCGGTTCAAGGCATGAATCGATCGGTTGGTGATCCAGATGATCAGCTCAAGGAGAGAGTCGAGTGGGTGGCGACCTGAGGAGATGTACGTTGACCAAGCAAACCGATCGGTTGGAGGAGCCAACCGATCGGTTGGTGGCACCCAGACGACCGGCCAGGGTGAGCAGGTCATTCATGTGATGAGTTGATCAACTCGGATGGCTATAGCACTTCATCATGGACAGGTTGCATGTGATGTAGACCTAGATTATCATGATTCCTCTTGGCTCGAGGAATCACATTAAGATGGCCATGATTGCTTTTATCGTTTTGCATGTTTTCTGTGGGATATAGCATGTATATGATATGTATTATATATTGTGGTGATTGGATATGTATATGTACCTATAAAAACCAAATCCCTCATCTAAATATTAAGTCTTTTACGCCTTCCATTAGCGGCATACATGAAAAACTTGATCAACCAAGCATAGGTTACGCCAAAGCATGGTGCGTCGTCTATCTCGTGGAAGTGTGAAGGGTAAACATGTAGGTTCTGCCAAAGTAGGGTGCATGTTTACTGTGTCGGCTTTTGGGTTAGACTTAACTGGTGATTCTTAGAGTGTCTAAGCCATGAGGCACGGAATGTTCATGGCGAGGTGTTGAACATGTTCATTCATCAAGAGTTGCATATGATGCAATTGGCATGATGGCCTACCTAAATAGTCAAGATTGTGGGCGATTAGCCAAAGCTGACTCATGACTTGATGAAATATGGATCTTGACCCACCAGAAGATTGTACGCTGCAATCTTCAGAATTGATGGTGAGGGCTATCAATTTAAACAAAAATAGTGGGAGTGATAATTAATTAAAGTCCTAATTATATCGTAAAACTTTTTCAAATCAATCAAATAAGTCAAAATTTAGTTTTGCACTAAATTGCATATATTTCCTTTTGTAGAACAAATGACAAAAAACAACAATCACTTTTCATTGCAATCGGTCCTTGAAAAGGACAAGTTGAATGGGACTAACTTCCATGACTGGATTAGGACATTGAGAATTGTTCTCACTCAAGAGTGAAAGCTCTATGTCCTGGATACTCCAGTTCCAGAGGAACCTGCTCCTACCGCACCAAAGGCAGAAAGGGATGCTTATAAGAAGCATTCTGATGGTGCCATTGATGCAAAGTGCTTGATGGTGTGCTCCATGAACCACGAGTTGCAGAGACAACATGAGAACATGGGTGTCATTGAGATGATTTAGCATCTCAAGAACATGTATGAAGATCAAGCACGGTAAGAGAGATATGATGTCTCTAGGGCATTGTTCAAGTGTGTCATGATAGAAGGAGATCCAGTTGGTCCTCACACGCTCAAAATGATTGGGTATGTGGAGAACCTGACAAGACTGGGATTTCCCCTGAGCTAAGATTTGGCTACTGACGTGATACTGTAATCATTTCCATAATCTTATAGTCAGTTTGTAATGAACTACAACATGAACAACTTTGACAAGTCGTTGACAGAGTTGTTGGGCATGTTGAGGACAGTCGAGACACAGATGAAGAAGGACAAGCCTAAGTCTGTGATGATGATCAGCATCAAGAAAGTTAAGTCCAAGTGCAAGGGCAAGGCTAAGAAAAGTTCTGATGCTAGCCAGCAGCCCAAGTCGTCTTCAACTCTCAAGGCCAAGGGAGGCGTGACCAAGAGAAGCAATTGCCACCATTGTCAAAAGCCAGGACATTGGAAAAGGAATTGTCCACTCTATCTGGAAGAACTAAAGAAGAAGGAGGCGACAGACGTCTCCACCTGAAGGTGTCATAAAATAAACTTATAATACTTTTAAGGTATATGATACCAATATATAAAGTGTAAAGGACCCAATACATGGGGCAAGTGTTGCCGCCATAGATAGGAGTACTTTAGTTTATTTTCATCCTTGAAGGCATGTAATAGAGTTATGAATTGCTATTTCATATTTGCCAATGGATAGAAACACATTATTTTTGCATATTGTATGACAATTATGGAAATTAATAAAGTTGATGTTTCAATCTTTATGGCAATGCCTTGTTTATCTTGTGGTACTTGGTATGCATAAGATAAAATGATACCTAAAAGTTATTGATAACTCAAACAATCATATTAGCATAAATCATGAGAAATTCATTTCTAGTTTCCATATGATGGATAAGCTAGACTCTTTTGGTTAGAGAACCAGTAAGAGACATGAATCTCTTAGATATGATTAATCAATATTCACTAGTGGTAGTGGGAGAATGATTATCCTATTAGGTATAATACATGTGATGTATTTACATACCTATTAGAGTTAATGCTAGTACTTCAAATAGTGTTTAGAGAAATACAAATATGAATATCTTGAAGTGTTCAAGAATATCATAGATGAAGTACGAATTTGGTAAAGTGTTCATTCTTGATGAGATCAATGAATGAAATACTTGAACCAAATGTTTGAGAACCTTATGAGTGATTATGATAATGTATCATAGTGAACTCATGATTAAGGAATGGTCATGTCTAAATCAAAAGGAGTCATACTCTAAAGAGTTAGAGGATGATTTTCAAATAACTAATTTCTTCTTAAATAAAGAATACCCCACACTAATAAAGGACATTAAGAATCACAAGGATTTGTGAGTTCTTATATCCTTGACAGAAACACCTCGATTATCTATGTGATGAGTTGGTGATGTGATGAGTCAACTATCTAGATGAATATGAGGAACCGGATTTTGAGTTATGGTTTATGACCATTACATCCTAAATGACTTCCATGTGAACCATAAGGTATGACCTTGATGGTAGCACCCATTGGGATGAAATCCATAAGTGCGAATGAGTCTTAAGCGTTAAGACACATGGATGACGTTTAGAAAAGGATGATGTTTGTTGATTGCAACTTAATGACTAAGAGATTTGGCATACGGATACTAAAACCGCATTCCTATGAGGAATAAAATAAGGATGTGTATGTGACACAACCTATAAGGTTTATGAATCCATTAATACAAATGAAGTATATAAGTTACAATGGACTAATCAATGTGATTGATTGAGTACAAGCAACTCAGAACTGTGATCTTTACTTTGATGATATAGTCAAAGAGTTTGACTGATATGACAAAGATAAAGAAGGGATTTGTGATTTAGTGGGAGCGTATTTGCATTCCACATGTCGATGTGAAATGGAAATGTTCTAGAATGGAAATCAAAAGTGGAAATTATCTTTAGGGAAGATAGATATGTTTCCTATGTGATAGGAATAGAGATCTATAGAGATAGTTCTCGAAAACCTCTTGACCTGAAAAGATAGAGTGTACATTGGAAATCTATACTGAAAGGTTCAGTGTGCATAGATTCAGTGGGAGAAAACTTGTCCATGTTGCATGGAATTAGTATCCCAAGGCCAAGTGTCCAATTCTTATGAAGAATGGAAACACTAAGAATAGATAAGGATCTATCATGTATGTAAACATCCCATTATCTTGCATGTATGGACATGGAAAGAACAAAATGGATTTATCATCTTGTATGTAGGACATGACAATATGATATGCTCATCTTGATAACTCGTATGTGGGACATGACGAGTGGATGTCTGTGTAGTTCCAGTAAGGGTTACTGGAATACCATAAGAACTTATAAAATACTTGAGAAGTACTAGTTCTATGGAAATAAGGAAGGGTTCACTGTAAAGAGTTACACTGATGCAAACTTCCGAAAAGGACAGAAAATTAATCGCAATATATATATGAAATATATATAAAAGTGAATGTTTGTTGATAAATGGAAACGTTCCAATAAAGTCATTTAAAAGGAAAAGTCGAGTATACGTGTGTTAGAGAACATTAGTGGATACTATATGGATCTGGAAGTACATAGAGATGAACTTATAGATATTTTGGTCATTGATGACAAGTTAGGAGTGCTTGGTCATGCAATGTGGCTAAAGGTTAGCAAAGGAATACTAGATCACATATTACGGCAACTCCATCTCATACGTGTGACGTACAATGAAGAGATGAGAGACATGCAGTTAATACCGACTTTGGCAAGGTGTTGCCATAACTCACTATGTTAGCACTAGAGCACAGTAACATGTGGGACATGTTTGAAGATCACTATGAATATGATTCAAGGGTGATTGGCTCGCAGTCCAAGTGGGAGTCTATTGGTATGTATGCCCTGAGAGCCAATCATGGGATGATTGGTGGGATACATTGAGATTGATTTGATAAAACAGATTGAATATCTAGAGAATGACACTACTCAATGACGTATGCCTTCAGGTTTAGGACCTGAACGATAAGATCATATGGATGCTAAGAGTTTGTACATTCTTATTATGTCCCTAGTCAGATGTCATTGTGGAAGGTAGATAGACAACAATGACACACAAGACTAGATTGTGGTGTTGGTTGATGACATAATCTCATTAGTCATGATATGGAGATATCAAACCAAACACATAGGTACTTGTTAGAGAACAAGTATACCGGACAGACCCACCGTGAGTTTGACACATGGAACCATGACATGGTAGTCACAGTCAGTTCTCACAGTGATGGTGGTGAGTGTGATTCTTTAACCTGAAATCACTACACTCAACACATGTCATTGGATACACTTTGACATCATCAAACGCAGTCCTGAAACATGGGTTGTTATAAAGGTGATGATTGGGTGGCTTTCCCACATGGGGCTTTTGAGGGGTGAGTGATAGATATGGGATTTATCCCTCCTGAGGGAGTTTGATATCCATGGCCACTTGATGAGTAGGATTGATATAGGTGTGCACACGCATGTGTGAATCAGTATGCGATATTGATGTCATACATATCTCCTCCAATCTACTCTGAGATCAAGAAAGTGAATGAACATTGAAAGGATGGTTGTTCCATACCTTGAGTTCATTCGGGATATCAATGACAAAGGAATTATACATTCGCTGTAACACCATTCACGGATTGTAGGATTGAAAGTTGTTCTCCAACTTTCTATTTCACTTGGGTAGCATTGATGTGCGACTAGGCACCAATCTTTGCTTGTGAAGTCATAAGTGTTATGGACTTTCACTGCCAATGTGAAATGGACCTACAGGGTCACACACATAGGATTTAACCTGGAAGAGGAGTTTATCCACAAACAATGTTTAGATTGATTACTAAAGGAGTTTAGTAGTTCAATTAAACACTCAATTAATTGATAGCTCAAAATCATAGAGTTCAAGTTGTTGGACCAGATGATTAAGAGTATCAGATTGATTGGAACTGCAATTGACTGATTTGCATAGTCTGCTACCCCAACCGATCGGCTCATAGGGTTGAACTGATCGGCTCAGGTTGTTGAACTGATCGGCTCAACTGGTGAGATGATAGGCTCATGTCTCATGAAACGATTGGCTCAATTGTTGAACTGGTCGATTCATGTGACCAACCGAGATCGTTTGGAAAGTCAGAAGACTATTTTGCAAATACAATTTGTTTCATTTGTACAAATTTAGTTCAATTAAACACTCAATTAATTGATAGCTCAAAATCATAGAGTTCAAGGTGTTGGACCAGATGATTAAGAGTATCGGATTGATTGGAACTACAACTGACTAATTTGCATAGTCTGCTACCCCAACCGATCGACTCACAGGGTTGAACCGATCGGCTCAGGTTGTTGAACCGATCGGCTCAACTGGTGAGACGATCGGCTCATGTCTCATGAAACGATCGGCTCAATTGTTGAACCGGACGATACATGTAACCAACCGAGATCGTTTGGAAAGTCAGAAGACTATTTTGCAAATACAATTTGTTTCATTTGTACAAATTCAATTTGGACAAGAATTAATATTTGATTAATCAGAAACAAATATGAAAGTCAATTTGAGTTGGATCAGGACCACGAACCGATCGGCTCAGGCATGAACCGATCGGCTTAGAGCACCAAACGATCGGCTCAGGTCCCAAACGATCGGCTCAGGGCCCGAAATGATCATTTCAGGGTGTGAACCGATCGGTTCAACTGCCACAGCATGTCAGTTTTTGTGGAAAATCTTGAACCCTTCTACTCCTGCTTTAATCTCGCATTTCTCGAGGTAGAGAACCATGTCCCATGACCCTCCTATATATATAGGGGTAGTGGGGGCTTCTCAGATACAACAACTCATAACACCATTTTCTCTGTAAAGTTGTCGTTCTCTCTGGTTGTGGTAACCGAGAGAGCCTGAGCAAGTGCTACCCGATAAGGGAGGCACAGCAAGGGAAAAAAACTATAGAAAAGCAACTGCTTGCAGGAGAGTGTGTCGGTGACTAGTACGCCAATAGGAGGGTGCGACTCCTTTCGATTCCTTATGGGACAAGGATATCAGAGTTTCAGGTGGTCTGTGTGGACTACTACAGAGGCGGGAGACTTCTACCGCTCAGAGGACAGCTGTCAATCCCGACAGTCCCGGTGAGACCAGGAGCTGCACAGACACCATCCAAGACCAGAGGTGAAGACCACACAAGCCACGAGGTAACGTCGCCGAGCAAGCCTCGGGACAAGGTATGCCTCTACAAATCATCCTTCCTATTGTATAGACATTGATGCGATTCCTTTATTCTGGGTTTGGGATAAGAAAATTTTTGTTTCCATTGCCTTCTTTGTCTCCCCTAAAACCCAACATAAACAACCATACAGTATGTAGACCTTCTATATTCAAAAGGCATACCTCTAAAAATGGTTTCCATGGAAAAACCAACGATGTAGATATGCATCATTGATTTTCCATCAAGACCAACGATACATATCTACTTACTAGTTTAAACTTTTAAATGATAAGGAAGTACAACATGGGTTACTTCATACAAATTGATGACTAATTATTTGTTGGTATCACTGTATGTTGGTGGTTTCTTTGTGTCAAACCAATGACACAAATATGTGTCCTCAGTTCTTTTATGTTGAACTGATGACTATAATCCTGTAGCAATCTTATGACTGTTGTTTATATCGGTCTGTGTCATTGGTTACTATCTTCATAGAAACTGGAATTAGCTATGTGTCATCAGTTTTAGCTTATCCTAGAAACTGATGTAGAAGGTCCTTAGTTGTAGTGCCACCCACTTAGAAGTCAGTACAAAACTAGCACCGTAGATCTAATTTAATTGATGTTATAGATGGTATATGTACCAATGAAAATCTATAAGAATGAGATGCCCCTACCTTGAAGAAAGCTAACTTGAATGTTGAAGTCATAAGAATCCTCTACACCATCATCACTTCATCTAAATTTAACTAGATATATTCTTGCAAACTGCCTATGAGATATGGAGGAATCTCTTCATCGTCTATGAAGGAACATTGTAAGGAAAGCTTACTCAACAACTTAAACTCTTCCATATTGAGAAATAATAGTTAATTACCGATATGTGTTCAAGGAAAAACATTATTATCAATGGTCAAATGTCTCTTAGACAACCTTTAGATTCAAAAAATGTTTGTTCTAAGATTCTCTGCTATCTTCCTCTTTGGTGGGTGACAAGAGGGAAATAGCCATATAGGAGTCCATAAACCTCTCAACTCTCCTTATTAAAGACCTCATAGGAAATCTACAAACCTATGAGGTAAGAATCAACACTAGAGTTAAATAGGACCTTAAAGAACACAACAAAAATAATAAGAATAAGATAATTGCTTTCCATTTTCAAGTTTTCTCAAGTAATCATTCCCACCAAGGCGAACAAGATGCATTGTATCTCAATGTTAAATCCTTAAAAGTTTTCTTCTTCATCCCATTTCTACAAGGACATAGGAGTCACTATAAGGATGATTTCCCACAAGAAAAAAAGACCCACCATCACAAGGGAAATAAGAGAATTAAATAAAAGCATAACAAGAGGGAGAAAGGTAATAACACTCCAGGGGATCCACCAAAATTAGCAGAAGTGAAGGTTCTAGTAGAAGTGGAATCTCTAATGGAAGTGAAGATGATGAATGTCATTTTTCTCTAATGGAAAGCTCAATTGTAGATTTAAATGAGGAAATTATAAACTTCTTGTATAAACAAATTCCAATTGAAATTATTTGTGCTTTACTTTTTTTAAATCTGATAAGTATTCAAATAAAAATCTTGCTAGGGTTGTTGATAACTTGCATGAAGAAATGATGAACTTAAACATGTTAGGATTTTCTTGCAATACGATATTATAAATTTTAAGGAGCCTTATCTATAATTTAATTAAAATTCAATGGTGTTTAGATAGAGAATGCTTATCTTAGTCAATTAAATGCTTCCAAACTTGCTTGATAAGATAAATGCTTTAGAATACCAACTTATTCTACCTAGTGAACATGATGATCTTGTTGAAAAGATTGATTCTCTTTACTATGAATTGTTGTTCTCAAGTTTACCTACAAGGAATAAAATTTGAAAATAGAGTTTCTCTTTCTAAGATTACTTCTCTAGGAAATGGAAATGCTTCCTTGTTTATGGAAGTGAATGCTATAGAGTCTCATTTTATTGATCCTAGTCAGGAGAAAGATATTTGTGTTCCTAATATTGAATAGATTATTATATGACTAAATATCTTTTCTTAGAGTATGATATTTTTCCTTGTAGAGATGACATTTCTCAATTATCTTCTACTATTACTTCTCATATGTATGATAATCATATTAAAAGGTACTCTTTACAAATATTTTTATGCGGTAAAAAGAATCAAAATGACATGATACACCATACTTTTAAACAAATATACATGATAGTGGATATGATAATAGTCAAGGGAATGATAAAAAAGGAAAATGATCTTCAAAATTCTATGAAGAACGATCTAGTTCTAATGCTAAGGTTGTAAGCAATTATTGCAAGAAAATTGGTCATTATCCTACATATTACCCATTTTGGAAAGAACCCAAAACAACATGATTTGGGTGACCATGATAACCCCTTTGGAACCAAAACAAGATTTGGGACCATTTCATCTCTCTTCTTGTGTGATACTTGCAAAAGGATTGACAAGAGCTATTAGTTTGAGTTTCAAATTGCCAACCCACATAAAAGAAGAAAGGTGAGTGGTACGTGGTTTGGAAACAACTAAAAACAAATGTTTAAAACAAAGACATTGGTATTCATGTTTACATCCAGTCATTTCTAGATTTTTTCAAGTATGTATGCACTTTACATATTGTTTTTGAGTCAGTTCTTGGATATTTTGATTCTCATAATATTCTTGATAAAAAAACTACCTATGACATTTTCAAAGTGCATTTCTAAATTGTGTAAACATTTTTGGATTTTGTTTATATTATTCTTCATCATCATCATCTAATCCTCAATCCCAACCATGTTCGGGTCAGATACATGGATCCTTCTTTTCCATTCAGCTATGTTATGGGTCATACTCTAATCAAGATGTAAAGATTAAAGATCTCTCTTTTTAAGCTATGCCCAAGTTAATTTAGGTTTTCTTTTGCTTCTTTTAATTGATCTTGACTCAATAACCGTGCTTCAAATAGGTGCATTTGTCGGTCTACACTGCACATGTCCATACCATCTTAGACGACCTTCATGCAACTTGTCCTTGATGCTCATGACCCCCACTTTGTTCTTGATATAGTCATTCCTCAAATGACATTTTCTTATCTTCCCACACATTCACCTCAATATATGAAGTTCAACCACATTCATCTTTTTGAGACCTTATTTCTTCACTGCCCAATAGTCACTCCCATATAGCATGGTTCATCGTATAGATGTTCTATAAAACTTGGTTTTTAATCTGAGAGGAATCTTTGGGTCACATTGTACTCTACTTGCACTCCTCCACATCAACCGTCATGTTGTCATTTTATGACAAATATCATATTGAACCTCACCCTCCCTTTCAATAATAGAACCCAAGTAACAAAACTTATCACATATTGGTACATCAATTCCATCCAACTTGACCCCACCATTCATAATTCTTGATTGGCTAAAATTGCAATGCATATATTTAGTTTTGTTTCCATTGATCATAAATTCATTAGATTCCAATGCATTTCTCAAAAGGTCAACTTTATCGTTCAATATTTCTTTTAGTCACTTCAACACAATATCATCAGCAAATGACAAGCACCAAGGGATATTATCTTAAACATGGTTTTCCAATTCATCCATAATAAGAACTAATAGATATAGGTTGAGTATTGATCCTTAATGTACCCCAATAGTGATAGGAAAAGTTTGTGTCTCTCTTTCAGGAGTCCTAACACTTGCAGTTGAGCCATCATACATGTTATAATCAGGTCAATGTATTGGATAGGCACACCCTTTTTATGCAAAACCCTCCATAACACTTTCCTTAGTAGTCGATCATATGCCTTTTCCAAATCAATTAACACTATATGAAGATCTCTTTTGTCTTCTCTATACTTATCCACAAGCCTCCTTATTAGAAAAAAAGCATTTTTTGTTGATCTCCTCGACATAAAACCAAATGAGTTTTCTAATATTTTTGTTATTGATCTTAGTTTTGCTCAAAAATTCTCCCCCAAAGCTACATAGGGTGACTCGTCAACTTTATACTTATATAGTTTGTGCAACTCTGAACATCTCCATTGTTCTTATAGATCGGGACTATAGTATTATTTGTCCATTCATCTGGCATCTTCTTCGTCTTCATAATCTTGTTAAATAAGTTCGTTAACCACGTTGATCCTTCATCCTTCATATTATTCCATACATCAATGTGAGTATCATATGGACCGCATGCCAATTTGATCTTTTTCAAATCATTCTTGACCTCAAATAGTGAAACTCCTCATGTGTAAGTGATATCTCTTGCATTAATGTCACTTGATCCTCTTACATTATTCATAGTATCTCCATTGAAAAATCTTATAAAAGTAGTTTCTCTATTGGTTCTTTATATCATCATCCTTTACCAACACTCTGCCATCTTCATTCTTGATGTACTTTACTTGACTTAAGTCTCTTTCTTTCCTTTCTCTAATACAAGACATTTTAGGAATATCTTTTTCCCCTTTTCTAGTTTTTAACTTCTCATAAATCTCATCAGAGTATCTGACCTTGCTCCTTGAGTTGCCTTCTTAGTATATTTTTTGTTTGTATCTCTAAAAGTTGCATCATCTCTAGATTGAGACATGATCCTACGAATCTCCAATTTGAGTTTAATATCCTTCTATAGTTCATCATTCCACCATCAAGTCTTCTTTTGTGGAGGCTTGCACCCTTTGGACTCTCCCAAAACCTCTTTTCCAAAAAAAAATATGCAAGATTTCAAACTTTGCCACATAGTGTTACCATAAGACTCCAAGTTCCTAGTTCTCTCCTTGATAATTTTATCGGTAAATATCAATTTCTTTTCTCATTTAAGATTCCAATACTTGATCCTTCTATCTTGGCTTTTTGTATGCTTACCTTTTTTTATCTTCGTGTTCACATCCAAAACCACCAGCTTAAGTTGGGTGGCAAGTTCTTCTACATGGATTACATTATGATCTTTGGATAGTTAGTCATCTTGTAAGGAACTAATCAATATTGCTACAATTGCACCCAAATCTTGAAAGTAATAATATGAGTATCTCTTTTCTTGAAATGTGTATTTTCCAAGATCATATCATAAGCAACTGCAAAATCTAAAATACTCTCTCCTTATCTATTTTTGCTGCCATATTCAAAACCTCCATGAACTTTTACATATCTAACATTGTTGCTCCCCACATGGCCCCATCTTCTCTGTTATTGGTATACCTTGCATCAGTTCATCCATGTTATACCAAAAATTCTTATTTTCCTCCTCACTAATAATATTAAAAAACTTTCCCCTAAGAACAATCTTGATAGATGTGATATGTCACCCATATGTGTGATCTTGATGACATCATCCTTCAATATCTTATCAAAAATTATTTCAACACCATCTCTATGTCAGTACATGTATACCAATATTTATACCATGTATCTCCAATCTCTCTGCATTGTTCCCCTATTTACTTAGTTTCCTATAAGTCAACAATGTAATTTTTCTTCTAATCACAATATCTGCTATCTCCAAATACTTTCCTGTAAAAGAGCTAATATTCTAAGATCCCACTCTAATTCATTTTTTCTAAACTTGCTTTTTTACCTATCTCCTTTGAAAATATTACCCTTGCACATCTTTAACTACATCTGGAAAATGATGTAGTAGGACTGGCTTATTTATCGACACCCTTCCAAGGTGTCGAGACTCATGTTTTTTCTTCAACACAACCAGGCTCCGCTATGTTAAAACCCCTTATATATTTATCATTGCACCCTAGTGCCGATGCAATTCTTTGCTAGGTACGGAAGATTCAAAAAAAATCTTATAAGGATCTATGTCATACAAAGAGTCACAAAGTTTTATGATTGGATGTCAACCTACCACCAACCTTCTTTGTTTACTCAGGCTTGAGACCGGCTACATTTGCATAGAATGTATAAAAGCATAGATGAAGTTTGTTTGTATTTTTCTTAAGCCTCTAGATTTTTAGTTTGAAAAATATATTATTTGGCACATCATATTCCATCATCTACGTTCATCATGTGGAAAGTCGACGATGGGTGTCCTTGGTAATTTTCCTATAGCTTCCTTCAGCCAAAATTTCAGCCCAAAATCTTGACCAATGGCATTATATAGTGATTATGGAAATGGATTTCTAATTGTCTACTCCCTCTCAACTAGAATTTATTAATAGATATCCTATTCTATTAGCACCCCTTTGGTATACTTCTTTTTTAAATGCACATTTTCATTCTTTGAATTGCAAATCTTTTTGTTAGTTAAATTTCATAAATGTATACAACTCCATCATTACGTATTGCAACTACTTTTCATGAGTTTTATACATTTTTTTATGATAATCTCTTTGATACTCTTGGTTGTGATTAACCTAATTATGTTGTGTTCTAACTTGCTACATCTTTCTAGTTATATATCCTTTTTATAATAACAACCTTGACATTTAAGTAACAGTCATATTTTGTTTTGATACATGTTTTCTAGGGAGTGGTATCCATCTATAACTTCTTGAATTCCATATTATTTTGTATATTAGTCTCTCTTTGTCTCTACATCTACTAGTAGCATGTGTTAACTTGCTCATCTTGATAGATCCTACTAGTAATTTTTTGACAAAGTGGTACCATTAGTTTTTCAACAAGTAATATTCAACATTGATCGCTCTTTTTTGTGGGTCAAAAGTATAAACACAATTGTATGATCAAAGATATCGGACTTTAAATTTATATCTGACTTCAAGAGACGTCCTCAACTCAATATAGAGTCCATTGTAGTAGTGCAAGGTCAAACACAGGGACAGGGAGAAAATAGAATAAGAATATGAGATCTTAGCCTAGTTTATAGTCAAATCAAATAGGTAGAATTGGCGTTCTAGTCAAGGAACTAATTAATCGAATTAAAGTTGTAAATCTAAGTTATCAAATATAAAAGATCAAAGAAGAAATAAAGATAATTTGTGAAATGATAAAAAGTAAAAACTTAGATTGAGTTACACCAATAAGACCAGCCTCGACCATGCAAGACCTTGTCTTCCAATTTATATAAGTTCCAGACATATTTCGTAAACAGTCATAAAAGACATCCATTCCTCTCAAGATCCGGGTAGATTTTTCTATCAAAAGGTATCTCTCTCTTGAGAAGATAACCAAAAGATCAAGTCTAATGATATGACTTTTATTATAGTAACTCATCACTCTTGTGTCTTGTTACTAATCTATGCTCCAGTTCTAACTGAAATTATTCTCTCTAATAAATCAATATCAAACGTCACAAGAAGGTAGCTAATCAACATGCAACATACTAAAATAAGAGCATAGAAACAAAAGTGTACAAACATATATAATAAACAGATGAAAGAAAGATTATATGGTTGGGAGGGCCTGACGGCTACTCTCAACCCAAGTTATGGAGTCTATCCACTCATGACACAAGAAGAAATACATTACAACTTGGATAAATTATGGTTGGAAGGGAGAAAAGAGAAAAGGTGATTGGTTGCTAGGTCTAGACTTTAGCTTTGAACTTGGTGGCAGCCTTTCAGCTTTTTATCTCCAAAGTCTCAAATGTCTTTGTCTGGTGGCGGATGCTTGATATTTATAGGAATAGAAGAGAAGCCTTAGAGTTGGTCTTGAGTTTTATAAAGTATGGAAATAAATGTAAGAAAAAATATAAAGCTATGGAATAAATGCATATGGGACCTAGCCCGTATTTGACTGATGGAGAAACGAGGTCGATATGTGCTACAGCCGAAATTTGATATCTCTTTGGAGGTCAACATGCTACTCCAAGTTTTGATTATTGACCTGTAGCTGGACAGAAGTCATCGAGAAGAAACTGTCGAACAGTGCCACTGGTAGATAGTCTGGTATTGGGGATCGATACCATGTATTGTCGACAGCATGATCGATTTCCTTGTGGCTGAAGGGGCTAGACTTTCCAAATAGTTAAGTGCCTTCACTTTGTAACGCAAGTTCTCAAGTTGCCTCAATAGCCTTACCTTGCGGACAGTGTAATGGGAGAGATTATTGTTCCGGTTAATTAATTGCGTAATGCGGAATGGTCGATGGGGTAAAGGCCTTCAGTGGATAAATTAATGACAACACTTCGATAGCTTTGGCTAATGTCGACTCCTTTCTTGATTGATCAATTCTGAATTTAGTAGTGGCTGCCGCTGGATAGCCTTGTGCTTGGCTGTAAATTGATGATTTACATGACAGATCTCGATAGCATCGCTAGTTGTGTGCTCAATTGCTTGGTCAGCATGGCTGTTATGAATTGGCTGATGTGACATATTCATGCAAATGAAAATCATGAGCTCAAATTTCCCACTTGGTCGATAGGTCCAATTTCCAAATGCTCGATGGCAAAATTTCTTTTTTAAGTATTTTATTTGACATTGCCTCAATGGACTTTTGGAAGTTAGTCGATATATTTGTGTGCAATTGACTCATGGCTCCGGTGACTCTTTGCCTTAATGAATAACGGAAAGAAATCCTTAGACGGCAGACTGATTTGGAAAGCAATGATGTGACGTTTCCATACAACGGTTTACATACCGCTTATTAAGGAAACCATATAATTAGTTTCCTTGACACCTGGTCAACACAACTTGATGATTTTGAATATTGTAGTTGCCAAATTAGTATTGTGATGTCATTGTCATTCGTATCCTACCATTAATTTATTGTCCCACAATTTATTCAGTTCTCCTGGCTCCTCATATTTCTTTTCTTTGTACTTTCTGTTTCTGTCAAATATATTAATGAGTTTCTAAGTCTTTCAAACAATATAAAATTGTTGGCTTATTTCCTTTGTCTGCAAGTCAGAAATATATTAATTAAACATTTAAATCAGAAAAAGGACAAATTACGAAAAGACTAAGAATTAGACAATTAAAAATATATCATGGATAATAAAGGTACATAAATTAAGGTAAAATAGGTCAAATATATAGTAATATTACACGAATTTAGGTGTTATCAACCACCCCAAGTTTATAAATTTCTTGTCCTCAAACAAGACTCAAACTCATAGATCCCACGATAACATCCAAATTGAACATGATAATAAGTAATAAGATTAGGAAAAAGATAGTTTCAATTCACAAGTTGTCCATGACATGTTATTTTAGAATGAACCTCCATCATACAAACAAACTTACTAATGTAACATCAGAGAACTAACATACATGTTTAAGTGATTTCACTACAGTACAACAAGATTCATAGGGATGTAAACCATATATATAAGCATTAAAACACGGTCACTTAGGAAATTGAGAAAAACGATGAATATGAGTAATGACTTGTCGTTAGGAATTTATGCAAACCAATCAAGTATGACACATCTTCTACTTATTCATTTCCTAATGCAAAAATTAAAAGTAAAAAAAGGCTCTAATGACTCGTGAGGTTCCCGGTCAGTGTCAGACTGGTCCATGTAACGAACAACGGTCCATGCAGTTCGAGCAAGTTGGCCCAAAGTAGTGGGATAATCTCGTCGCACCGTACTGGAACCAACCCTGCTACTGGGAAAGTCTCATTAGTTTCCTAGGGGTTCCTGAAATACTCTCTAGTTGATTTTTTTATACCAACATACTTGTATTTGTGGGTGTTGTCATACACTCGTTGGCCATCATCTTTAACTATCCCAAAAATAAGGAAAATAAATCACTCATAATTTTATTTACTCTCAGGATTTTAACATTACATTCTAATTAATTGGTCATGGGTACAAGCTACTTTTAGGATTTTCTACTTTTATAGAAAAGAGAAACATTTTTGGGATATCTTTGGGGCGGCTAAGCCTTTTTTGCTTTTTTTATTATTTTTTACTAGATATAATGTGGGAAAACATGAAAACCATCATAGTAAATAATCCATCTAATTTAAACTCAAGTTCACCATCGTTCGCTCAAACCTTAGTGAAAATATTTTATACAGTTCAAAAATCCATAAAATATTGCCAAATTCGTGAAAATGCTGCTTGAAGTTTTGATCTAAACTAGTTCCAACCAGTGTTCAGAAAAGCGATAATCGGTGTACGGGCGGATAGGGTACCGATTAGATTATATACGGTATGCGGGAGTATATTCGGTTTTAATCGGTTTTGAATTTTTTTTTTAAATTAATTATATATTTACATAAATTTAAAACTTGGCCCTATATAATTGTATATATTAATTAAACTATAACAAATGAGGATGTAACAAGAAACATAGATTCATTAAGAATGTTAATTAAGCAACATACATCACAAACATGAAGATAGTTTAACGCACGTCAAAAGGTTCAAAATAAGTAAACAAACACCAAATAACCAAGCAACTCATGTCCAAATTATAGAAAATAATACGTCAACAATCAATACAAAGCTAATCAAGGTAGCCATCTTCATCCTCGAACTCTGCAAAGACGGGCTCAGCATCATCATCATCACTAGATGGGTCCTCTGCAAGATCTTCTTCATCAATTTGAGACATTGGTGTAGAAGTAGCAAGATGTGTAGTAGCACGTGTTTGTGAACGTGTAGCCCTAGCTTGTAGAACATCATCAACACTTGTTGCAGCTGCTACATTTCCCCAAGTAAGTCCATCACTGCCAGGAGCCTCATCATTCTCAATTGTAGCATCTCCCATCCACTCCATGACATGTGTCCTATCACTTGTTAGAAGAGGATCTTTGGCCTTTCTCTCTCGTTGCTCTTGTAGCTTGGCATTAAACTGGACATAGACCAAGTCATTAAGTCTTTTCACCTCAAGTTTATTCCTCTTCTTAGTGTGGATCTGCCATTAAGACATGGACATTTTAGAGGGGAATAGTCTATAACTCTACACAAATGAAAATAAGCATTTAATATATAAATTGTCAAGTACCCCTTCAAAAGTACTCCAATTCCTCTCACATCCAGAGGAGGAGGATGTTAGGCTAAGAATTTTGATGGCCATTTCTTGCAAATGCGGTGCCGCTCCACCATGCAGACGCCACCACATAGCTACATATAGATAAGTTTAATATTTTATATCACCATTATCCTAATAATCAAAATAAAGTAAGTTTTATATACCTGGTTTGTACTCATCATCATTAATTAAGCATTGTCTCATAGCTAATGCCTTGCCAAATGAGTCTAGCTTCATCATATAGAAACCCAACTCTGTCCTGCTGATCTTGTCTTGAATATCAACATCAGTGAAAAAGGTCTCAATGCACTTGATCAAGCCATCCATCAAATCAGGTTGTTTTTCTATCTCATCCTGATTCTTGTAGAAGTAATATGGATTTAGAAAGTAGGCAGCTTTGTGAAGAGGACTATCTAATCTGTCTTTGGTTTTAATTGTAATGGCATTGATGAATGGCCTAAAGGAGGCTTCAACTCCCTTGAAGAGGGTCTTGATCTCTTGTTTAGCAGCTTCTAATTCACCATATACAAATCCCATTGATGGTTTTTTATCACCATCAACGATTCTCAGCAAATAGATCAAAGGGGTACACAATTTGATGGCTGATGAAACTTGATTCCAAAAGGTTGGAGACAAAATTGTCGATGTAGCTTTGGCACCTGGTCTTGTCTTAGACCACTTGCATTGGTTCCATTCAGCAGAAATGAACATAAGCCTCAACTTTTCCTTCTTGTCAAGGAGGCTCTGCAATGTCAAGAAAGAAGTAGCAAACCTGGTGACTCCATGTCTCAAAATTTCCCCCTTTTCAGTGAATTTGCGCATCAAACTCAGGGTTTTTGTGTGAGAATAGATGAAGCCAATCAGCTCCCTTGCCTTTGTTATGGTAGTATTAATTCTTTGTTCTTTGCCAAACTCTTCAAGTATCAAATCAATGACATGAGCTGCACAAGATGTCCAAAATATGTGAGGATACTTATCCTCCAACATTCTTCCTGCTAATACATTTGCAGAAGCATTATCTGTAACAATTTGAAGCACATTATCCTGACCAACCTCCTGGATGCATCCATCAATAAAAGACATGATATACTCCCCTGTGTGAGACTCAGCAGAGGCGTCAATTGCCTTAAGAAAGCAAGTGCCTAATTCACAATTTACAAGAAGATTCATCAAGCTCCTGCTTCTCCTATCACTCCAAGCATCTGTCATAATGGTGCACCCGTATCTCCTCCACATTTCTCTGAGGTTGCAGATCATTTCTTGTATTTTCAACCTCCACTTTCAATAGAGACTCACTCACCTCATAATAAGACGGGGTCTTGAGGTTCTTTCCATATTGGCCAATAGCCTGGCACATTGACAGAAAAGCATTGTTGCAAACTGCATTAAAAGAAATTCCATATCGATAAACCCACCTAGCAATATATTGATTCACCCGATCTCTTTGCTTCTTGTCTATAGCCTCCTTGATTCCTACTTGGCGCATTGAGGAATCTGAGCTAGGGATGGTGTTGAGGTGGGAATCATCAATCTCCTTCCCCTTAGCCATAGCAAGGTCAACTTCTTCTCGTACACTTGCTACAACTTTTGACTTGTCTACCTTCTTCTTTTGAATCTCCTCCATGTACTACCTAATTTCCTGCTTGATGGCATTGTCAACTCCAGGGCATGCTTGCGTATTACCCTTTATGTGAGCTAAGTGTTACTTCAGGCGATTCACACCCCCCCTAATTTCTTTCGAGCACAAGTCACATATAACAACACTAGAGTTGTTTTTATCTTTGAGCGTGCCATACTTCCAAGCCGGATCAGTGGATCCAGGTGGAATCAAGCGTGACTGGGGCGTTTCTTGTGATTGGGTGTTAGTCCCAATTGGGGCTGATCCAAGACTCTCCATGATTCACTGGATATAATAATATGAAAGACATTATTGTATCTAAAAATAGTATCACATTACAGTATGCTAATATGAAAGACTGACATAAAAATAATAAGAATGCTAATATGAAAGACTGGCATAAAAAATAATAAGAAACACATTGCTAATATGAAACTACAGTAGTATTATTTGAAATAGAGATGGTCAGTAAAGGGAAATGGCGTAAAGGGAAATGGAACGTGGAGAGAGTTCATTAACAATGTGAATACTTATATGTGAAATGTTCATAGCATTAGGAAATTAAGTATAATACAGAAACCTATTGAAATGACGACATATGAGGAAAACATTCAACAGTAATGCACTTTTTAAAATACAAAAATGTGGATGCAACCTGCACTTTTTAAGTTCTAAGCATGCAAGACTTTGTTGTATTTCCAAGAATATAGAAAGCAATAGATTGCACAAGTGGAAAATAGTGAGACGTGAACAAAGCCATAAGGCTAGATCTAACCATTTATTTTCAGTGAACTTAGACTATCAAATTAAATACATTCAAGATAAGCTGCAACTGATGATGATGTTCACGTCTCATTATTTTCAGTATAAACTAGTTGCTTAACGCCTGTTTCCAATAATTGGAGGTAATAGCAATGAAGCTGCTCAATGCCGTGAGCAGTAGCTAGGAAGGTGAAGCAATCATGTGAAAATGGATTTTGACTTTACATCGTGTGAAAGCAGAACACGCTGGGGTCTTGGATAGGTTCGTACTAGAGTAAAGGATGCACGTTGGAAGTGCAGACGTTTTGATAATCAGCAAAGTGAAAGGGGTCAATACCGTTGACAGATATGCGGCTATGCGCAGGGGTACGAAGATGACATACCTCATTTGGGTGGGCAAGAAGGTGGCGTGAGTAGTAATAATGAATGGGGAAAAACATTAGCAGAGTCTAAATTATCTCTGTTGTTTCTACTAAATCTTGAGTTTAGAGCAAAAAAGGATTTTGTGGCCGAAAATACCAGTGTAAAAGATTAAAACTAACGAAATGTTGCCATGGTGGGCACAGATCAGGGTTGGGAGTTACACGGCCTGGGAGTTACATGGCCACAGTGATGGAGTTACACGCCACAATGAAGGAGAAATTAAGGAGTGAAGAAGACCTACCTGGTAGAGAACTCAAGCTGGCGCCGCCAGCCTGCTATGAAGAGTCGTCGCCGCCGCTAGGTTGGTCAGGAACTCGACCAGTCGACCTTGCTGCTTCCACACCGACTGCAGAAGTTGCCGCCCACGACGCACCCAGAGAGGAGGAGATGGAAATAGAGGCGTCCGGTCAGACCTAGAGAGCGTCGGGGAAGGAGATCGCGCTACTGGAGGAGGAGATCGCCGCCGAAGAACTGAGGGAGAGTCGCGCCCTAGCGCTATTGCGACCGCTTTCGGTTTCGTGAGAGAAAGAGTCCAGAGAAGGGGGGTATCGGGATTGAGGGTGGGGAGTCGGGTTAGAGTTTTAGGCCCAGTGGTTTTTTTTCATTTGTTGGTCCGGGTTTAGAAAATCGCCGAATAATCGGCCTTTTAAGCGCCCAGGCGGCCGAGTAATCGGTCCATGGCCGAATATAGCTCCGATTTGGCTTATGCGGTTCGGTCCACCTACGAAACCGAATATTCGGCCGATTAGGCCGACTTTCTGAACACCGGTTCCAACAATTGGACACAAACCTTATGTTCATCTTTCATAACATGAAACAGGCAACAAGTAATTTTAAACTATGGGTAGCAACGTGTAATCTTAGAATTTATTGTCAAAATTGTAAAAAGGAGTCAATGAGATAAATGAAGTTGAAGTTCAAGCAAATATGATGAGGATGGGTTGATTTAACACAAGATGAACATTAAACTTGTTATTCATACCAACATAGCCAAAATTGTAGAAACTAAAAATTACACAACAAAGTCTTAAAAATGTAAAAATGAAAGACAAAGATAGAAGAGATAGAAGGGCGTACAACCCTACCACTCTAATCTTAAAATTTTGCTCGTCCTCAAGCAAATCTAAACTTAAGAGAGTAGGGATGGTGTGCATTATAGTCATCTATCCCCCAAAGTAAAGGGGGTCTCCTAACGATACTGAAACTTAGATCCTAGATCCTAAGTTTTGGGAGCAAGGTCACTTGTGTCCTGCCTATTGGATCCATCATGTATGAATAGAATGTAAAGAGTGTTGGATCTTTCCAAGCCTGATATTGGACAATAACATTCAAGGACTTGGTGACTTCATCTTTGTATTGATCAAGAAATGAATTCCTTATCATAACATCCTCAAGAAATCCTTCAAAGTAAGGATCTTCATAGTCGGTCCCCAGGATGTTAACACATGAAATGATGGTCGTAAGAGGTTTTGAGTCTGGAAAATAATCATGTTATTCACTCTTCTTCTCAGAGTCTGAGATAGGATCTCTCTTTGTATATCCAAGTTCAATATGGGACATCCAATCATCTTCTATAGGCGGGGCAATCTTTGGTAAATCAAGTTGTGAATTCTTCACCCCAAGATTGTCACTGAGCAAGGGGGTAGGATGTTTTCAAGAGTTGAAACTATGTTCTCAAAGTATGTCAAAGATGCATCCCTCATATTATCATCACCCTCCAAGGGGTGAAGTAGAAATATAAAATGGGCGGTCATCAAGATCAAGATCACATTCCACCAATGTGTAGTAATTGTTGTCCTCGTCATCATATAGATTGTTACAACCCACAGTAGATGATATATTAGTAACAAAATGGCAATCCTTAATATGTGGAGTGCCTCTCTAAGTTGGGATAGAAAACAAAGTGGACTAATCAAGCAAGTCATCAATCTGGTCTATAGGGTGATACATGGCTTCTTATTCGACCACGTGTATGTAAAAATCTTTATCATCAACTTCCATGTATAGATATTGTAAATCTTCCACTAACAGTTGCATTGTATCAAATGGGTGGAATGAAGGGCTCTCCTGGATAAGGAAATCTTCACTAAAAAAATGTGGCTGAGTCCAATGTAGGATTCGAGTAGGAAGGAAAAATAAATTGCTTGTTGGGACTAGTATATTGGATGTGATGGTTGAAGTCATCATACATACAAATTGAGTGTGGATCCACTATATACAATGAGGGTGTATTAGTAAAGATTTGTTCTTCAACATATATGAGGATTCTATTGCGAGCATGAATCTTTGTCAATTATCAGATCATGCGGTTTCACCTCTCGGTCGTAGTTGGATATGAACCATCAAAATCTTGGAAGTAGGATGACATGGCTAACTTGAGTGCATTAATATTTTCTCTTGCATCAGCAGTTGCTCTCATAATATATTGGTTTGAAAACACAACATGGGATGTCAGAACAATAGAGTCAAGAGTGGAAAATGATGAAGCTGAAGAAGTTGGTGGGGTTGATGCAAGGATGCCAACTGAAGTTTTTAATGCAAGGACACCAACTGAAGTGCACAGTTCTCCATGATCTGATAATAGTATGGAGTGTGGGAAAAGTCAGGGGAGCAAGTGGATAAGATGGTTTGTCTTGTTGTGGCTAGATCCATGACTATAATGAAAATAAAGAAGAGAGAGAGAATTTTTTTTAAACAAAGGTTAGAAAAAAACTAAGAAAGAAAACTAATAAAGGAGACAAAAATACAAAACAAAACTAAGGAAAAATAGCACTACCGGAATGGAAACTTGGTAGAAATAGGAGTAAGATATCAGAATGGATCTCTATAGGATAAAAAATAAAAATAAAAATCTTTTTGAAGAGAAATAAATAGCAAGTCACAGAATAATTCTAAATAGACTTCAAGTTCTTAGTGGTTGTTCGTCACCTTGTCCCCGATAATGGCAACAACAACGTTGTAGTAGTATAGTGGTGAGTATTCCCTCCTATTACGTGGATGACCCGGGTTCAATACCCGACAACGGCGTCAAAAGTTGATCACTATTTTTTATGGTTGAAAAGTATAAACACAATTGTCCAGTCAAAGATATCAGATTTTAAATGTATACCTGACTTCAAAAGACGTCTACAACTCAATACATAGTTTATTGTAGTAGTGTGGGGTCAAACACATGTACAAGGAGAATAAAAAAATAAGAACGTGATATCTTAACTCTATTTAGTTAAAACAAAGAGGTGAAATTGGTGTTCTAGTCAGGGAACAAATAAATCTAATTAAAGATGTATATCTAAGTTATCAAAGATCAAAGAAGAAATAAAGATCATTGTGAAACAATAAAAATGAAAACTTGGACTAGGGTACTCTGATTAGACCAGCCTCAACCATACAAGACATTTTATTTCAATTTATATATGTTCCTAATATATTTTGCAAATAGTCATAAAAGACATATGCTCCTTCCTTCTCTCAAGATCTAGGTAGATTTCTATCCAAAGGCATCTCTCTCTTGAGATGATAACCAAAAGATCAAGTATAATCATATGACTTTTAGTATAGTAACTCCTCACTCTGGTGTCTTGTTACTGATCTATACTCTAGTAATTGAAATCATTCTCTCATATAAATCCATATCAAATGTCACAAGAAGGTAGCTAATCAACATGAGACACATTGAAACATGATCATAGAAACAAAACTGTAAGAACATATCTAATAAACAGAAGAAAGAAAGAGTATATAGTTGGGAGGGATTGAAGGCTATTCCTAACCCAAGTTTTGGAGTCTAGCCACTCATGGCACAAGAAGAAATAGATTACATGTTAAACAAGTCATGGTTGGAAGGGAAAAAAGAGAAAAGGTGGTTGGTTGTCAATTCTAGAGGTTGAGGGTCTAGAGTTTGGCTTTGAACTTGGAGGCAGCCTTTCGACTTTTTATCTCCAAAATACCAGATGCCTTTGTTTGGTGGCAGATGCTTGGTATTTATAGGAATAGACGGGAAGCCTTAGAGTTCGTCTTGAGATTTAAAAAGTATGGAAATAAATGCATGGAAAGCTGTAAAGTCATACAATAAATGTAAATGGGACCCAGTCTGTATTTGACTGATGGAGCAGCTAGGTTGATACGTACTACAGTCAAAGGTTGATATCTATTTGGAGGCTGACAGACTACTCTACATTTTTACTATCAACTTATAGTTGGGCAACGGTTGTCAAGCATTTGAAGAAATTGTCGAGCAATGCCATTAGTTGATAGTCTGGTGTTCGGGATCGATAACATGTATTGTCGATAGCTTGGTTAATTGCCTTGTGGTTGAAGGAGCTAGACCTTCCAAATAGTTAAATGTGTTTGCTTTGTAATGCAAGTTCTCAAGTTGCCTTGATAGCCTTACCTTGCAGACAGTGTAACGGGAGACATTGTTGTTAGGGTTATTAATAGCCCAATGGGAATGGTCGATGGGGTAAAAGACTTCAATGGATACATTAATGACATCACCTCGATAGCTTTAACTAATGTCAGCTCCTTTCTTGATTGATCAAATTATGAATTCAGTAGTGGCTGCAGCTCAATAGCCTTGTTCTTAGTTGTAAATTGGTTGTTTAAATAACAAATCTCAATAAAATTGGTAGTTGTATGCTCGATTGCTTGGTCGGCATGGCTGTTATGAATTGGTTGTTGTGACATATTCATGCAACTGAAAGTCACGGGCTCAATTTTGCACTTGGTCGATAAGTCCAATAGCCAAATGCTCGATGGCACAATTTCTTTTCCAAGTATAATATTCAACATTGCCTCGATGGCCTTTGGAAAGCTGGTCGTTATCTTTATTTCCAATTGACTCGATGGCTCTAGTAACTCTTTGCCCTAATGGATAAAGGAAAGAAATCCTTAGACGATGAACAGATTTGGAAAGCAATGATATGATGTTTTCATACAATAGTTTACATACCACTTATTAAGGAAACCATTTAATAAGTTTCCATAGCACCTGGCTAAAACAACTTGATGGTTTTAAATATTGTAGTTGCATAACTAGTGATGTCATTTTTGATTCCATCCTACCATTAGTTTATTGCCCCATAATTGCTCAATTCTCATGGCTCCTCATTTTTTTTCCTTTGCACTTTCTGTTTCTGTCAAATGTATTAATGAATTTCCAAGCCTTTCGAACAATGTAAAATTGTTGGCCTGTTTCCTTTGTCTACAAGTCAGAAATACATAACTTAAGCATTTAAACTAGAAAAAAGGAAAATTTACAAAAATACTAAGAATCAAATAATTAAAGGTATATCAGGGCTAATAAAGGTACAAAAACTAAAGTAAAATATATGGTAATATTGTACGACTTTGGGTGTTATCAAACATGTGTATGCTGGCAAATCAAACATGTACATCAAAACATATTTTTGAATGGTATATCTATATGTTCAGGTACCTTCTTTCAAACTTTTGATGATACTTACCATAATTGGATCTTGGGATGTTCAAATGCATGCTTTGGATTACATTATCTTAATTGTTGAACATGCAATTTTATTTTTGCTCTGATACTCCCACACTTTTTAATATGACAAAAGGGGAGAAGACATTGTTTTATAAATATATGAACACAAATCTACTAAGCTTGTGTTATTGTGAAAGATGATATAAAAGTATATATAGCATGAATAAAGGGGCACACAAACTTAATTCTTTTAAACCCGTAAATTTCACTAAAGCTATGATTTACTTGAAAGCTTTTAATACATTCATAGAATGATTTGTCAACTTTAGAAAATGGGAGAATGTTGTCTTGAGAGTATTTAGAACCTAATCATATTATTTGATTATGACTAAACCATTTCACTTATTTTTTACAAAGCTTATATTTGAGTGATTTCAGATTAGATAGACACTTTCCAGATGTCAAGACCTGTAGAATCAAGTCAATCCACAAAGATCAAGTGTTTGAATACTAGATATGTATCTTTAGATCTTTGATGCCAATCACCTTTAATGATTGATTGACTTATAATAAAACTCATAATGATTATTGTAATGACTAGAACAAATAAGATACACTTTGGGATGTTTGAAATTTCCCTTAAAGGCCCAAACCGATGTGCCTTTGTTTGAGTTTTATTGACACAAAACTCAATCAATGGGCATGAAACTATTACCTAAAAATGTCATTGTCTGAGATTTCTTGGTCATCAACTAAATTTCTTATTCATTGGTTGAGTTTCTAATTAGTTTTATCAAGTGCGAATATAGCCGTCGGAGGGGGGTCAAAAAGTGGAAATATAACCGTCAAAAATCCATTAAAATGGCTAGAATTTGGCCCTATCATTATTAATGGCTAGAAAGCACCCTCAACTATATATAGTACATGTATGGGAGCTCCTAAAGTATCCCATCAATCCCCATATAGCTCCTATACTATAGTTTAGAGAAATTTCCTCAAGGAGTTTGTATCCACTTTCATGAGCTTAATCACTTGCATACATATATTAGAGTGAATAGAAGGTGTGTAAGAGAGATACTCCTACATTTTATATCTCATGAAGCTCTAACTTATCTACCTCACAACATCTTTCTTTAAATAGAGGTGTGATTATCTCTCTTAGATAAGAGAGTAGAAGGGAAGGCAACCCTTAGCAAAGGAGGCACCCCCTTTGCAAAGAAACAATCTCTTGGCGTATAAGTGTTGGACGGTAGGCATCCAGTAGTAAGGGAAGGCATCCTTTGGTGGTTAAAGATCCTCCTTGATGCAGGTGAAGGTAAGGGAAGAATATCATTGGTAAGAATAGGTAGTCCCATGTAAGGTTGTTGGTTCCCTTTCTTGAAAAAGGGAAGATAATTACTCTTCAACTGAAAAGAGAGGTATCTTGGTGTAACTCTTATAATAGAATATAAGGAGAGATTCATTGTCTACAAATCCTCAAGGTTGACCTCTTTTAGTATTTAAGATATCTCCCTTAGATATAGAACCACTATACATGTTTGCCTTCTCTTTATGTTTGTTTCAATCTCTCTCCCTTTCTTTTACTACTTGCTATATTTGTATGGGAAACATTTTGAAGGTCCAATGAACTATTAAGTGTTTTTAGCTCAATTACCTCCTCCGGCCTTCAGAGCTTGTAAATCCAATAATATCATCCTTAATTTTTTATGTAACCATAACCTCCTATCTTCATCAAACATCAGTAAACCATTAAAAAATTTTAACCTCGTTCAAACATCACAAAACTATCAAAATTCCTTAACCTAATTCTAAAACCCAATTATCCCTCAAATTCTAGGCTACCTAGATATTCAAATCAATAACTTTAAAAATTAGTGAGGCCTACTCCTTAAATCACTTGGAAAATGTTGAACACATGCCTTCAAACCTTGCTTTGTTTAACCAACACAAAAACATAACTAAGGCTCTTCAAAACCTCATCTCTACCCAAGAAACATACTAGAAACATAGATAAAGATTCTCTAGATCTTGAAGAGGACAATAATTTAGCTTTTTCATTAAAAAAGTACTCACAAAAAATCTCAAAACAACATGCATACCATCATCATTAATGGCCACCAAAACACAATAAAAAAGATGATATGATCCCACACACAATACAACACCTCAAGAATCTCCTTAACCAACACCGTCCCACTCTAGATACTCCTTCATACAACCTACATTTTGACATGTTTACCAACCTTTGATGAATGCATATTCATCTTAGTTTTAGTCGTCATTTTTGGCCATGTTTAGCACCGAAAGCTCTCATATGCCCCATGAATCTACTCATATATAATTTTCCTCAGTTTCAGTTGATTATTTAGAGTTTTGCTCAAATCTTTTCATCGCCATTGTAGGATTAAGCCTTGAACTATGTGTACCAGTGTAGGAGGTAGTGGTCCCACTAGCCGACTAGCAGGCCCAATTTTTTGATGTCCAGTTCCTTCATCAGAAAGCATCCTCATCAGCCAAAGGATTCATCGACAGAGGGCCATCGACCCATAGCAATAGCCACCCCCCTCCCTGTGGGGGTGGATTTGTCACATGACCTCGATTACGGCATACAACCACGACTGTGGCACACCACCTCGACCACGGCATGCCACCTCAACCAAGGCCCACACTAGCTCGACAGCGGCATGTCGCCTCGACTGCGACCATGGCCACGACCAGTGTCTCGACTGTGATGAAGAAGACCCCACCGTGGTTGTAGTACAAACACCTCTATCAAGGCAATCACCTCGACCGCAGCATCTAAGTTAGTGCACTTCAGATCTGCACCTATAAATAGATGACCCCCTCCTTCATTTGAGGCATCTCTTCCACTCCACGACGCCGACAGGCTGTCTCTCTCTGTGCCCAGCCAAGGAAGACGATCTCTGCCACCAAAGACTACCTTTGTGGTGTCCTTGCTACTCCGTCATCAGCCATCTATCACTCCATCTCCTATGAGTAAGAGCACGAGAAGAGAAGGAAGAAGGAAAGAGAAGATCATCCTCGTCTGTCTTGGTGTTCTTCCCCTCCTCGTCCAAATTTGCCCTGCCATCATGTCGAAGATCATTTCTTCATCGAGCCACGACCATCTTCTTCACCATGACCATGGCGGAATCTTTCCTCTCTCTTGTTCTTTTTGTTTCTATCATGAGGAGCGAGTAGTCCATTTTTATGTGCTTACATGTTCATCTTATAACATTCCATGGCTTGTATATAACTTTCCATTTCATTGTTAATTGTTTAATGCATGCTTTGTGGATTGATCACATGCCTTGCATGATCTATTATATTCCTTTGTTGTGAGAACTTCAATACTTAGGATTTGAATATCGATTAACATGGTTGATGCCCGGACGAAACTTCCGAAGGGATATCTCTGGAGTATTAAGTGTGTGATATGTGAGTAACAAGACATAGAGCCTACGGAGATGCTTACGCAAACTCTATTTCCTAATGGATGGCTTGCTACTCCATTTGGATAGTTGTATCTTGACTGAATGTGTTTTGGATGTGTTTGCATGTGTAGTGGTGGAGAAACTCAATTTCACCCCAGTGATTCCCATCATTAATCTTAACTCAGTTTTAATACCACTCTTGTACTTTCCTTGCAATTAGTTTAACTAAACCCAAATCAACTCTTGTTCTAAATATTAGTCATAGTTGAACCAGATTTGAATAGCAAGATTCTTGAAATTTTTGTCCCTTGGGATTCGATACTCAACTATACTATGATAAGACCCGTCCGCTTGTGGGTGGCATTATTGCACAAAGTTTTGGTAAAAACTTAGGGATTTCAGCCCAAAGTGAGCTTGTTAGTGCAGTAAAAGCCACGGCAAATTCTGGCGTCATTGCCGGAGATAACAGAATCATCTAGTTAAATCTATTTCTTTTGAGACTAATCTAGGATTTTACTTTCCTTTTGATACTATTGATCATCTACTTGAATTTGATTCTACTCTGCCCATCTGAATCCCAAAAGATCTTTCCATCCTAGGTACCCCCAAAGACTAGTGCATGCCACGCTCCAACAACACCGGCCTTGCAGCTAGCTTTAACCTTGAGATAGAATGAACCTTTCATCGTCGGAGTAGAGAGAACCAAGATAGGCTGGCATAAGAGGATAGTGCATGAAGGGTAACTCAAGCCCTTAATGCATAAACAGAAAGACTTATGCAAGAAGCCCGAGTTGTGGTTCAAGAGGAAATCCAAGCAGCTCAACAAGCCGAGTTATAAAAGGACCTTAGAGAGTTATCAATCCCTAAAGTTGTTGATGTTCAGCACCCAGTGCAACCTCCTCCCATCACTGCTCCAAACTTTGAGATCAATTCACATTGGATTACACTACTTCAAAACAACCCTTTCTATGGCAAGCAAGGTGAAGATAGTCAAGAACATCTTCTGAGGTTTATAGATTTGTGTGCTATGACAAAGCAGAACGGAGTTACAGATGATGCCATCAGACTCTGTCTCTTCAAATATTCCCTTGTAGATAGAGCCCTAATTTGGTACAAATCCTTGCAATGTGACTCCATCACAACTTGGGAACAACTTCAAAATGCTTTCTTGGAAAAATTCTACCCTCCTTCCCTCACCTATGATATTCGGGGCCAGATAACACAATTTGTTTAGTTCCCTGGAGAAACCCTTACAGAATCATGGGAAAGATACAATGAGTTACTAAGTAAGTGTCCACACCATGACATACCTAAGAATCAGCTCATTGAAATCTTTTATAAGGGTGTGGATGATGATATCAAGAAGTTCTTAGACTCCTCATCTGGAGGAAACTTCATGCATCAAAGTTATGATAGTGCATGGAAGGTTGTCACCCTTGGAATTGAAAATCAATCCAAATGGGGTAGATCTGTAGGCAAAGAGGTGTTGAAGGTAGATATGGTAGAAAGTAGTCTTGAGTACAAGTCTATTTCCGAGTATCTAAAGCTACTAGTTGCCAAGTAAAACAACCTTGTATCGTCTTTCAACGCCTATGAAAGGAGGCACTCACCCCCTCAAAAACAAGAGCATGTCAAGTCAGCTTCTCTATTTTGTGAAGCATATAAAGGTAGTGATCATTCTATGCTAGCTTGTAATATTCTCTATGATGTTGTTATGGGCAATGCTTGTGCCCAAGGAGGTAATGGTCAGATGGAAAATTTGAATGCCATCCGCACTATCCCTGTCCAAGGGTATTATATTCCAAATAAAAATAGGAACCATCCAGTTTTTCAATATAGAAATGCTTCAGGTGCAGAAAACTCACAAAAACGTGGTTTAGAAAATCAACAACGGGTCCCGCTGGGATTCCAGTATAATCAACAAAAAAATTTTAGGCATCAAGGGAACTTTAGGGATAAATTTCAGAATAGAAATTACAACCAGTACCAAAACACCCCTCAGTTGCAGAATCTCAACCAAGTCCCACATCAACAACTACAACAAGGCCAACAAGCAGGTCCCATCTCTTCTGATGACAAACTGTCAGCCATTGAGAAGATGCTATACTTACAACAGACTATGATAGCAAATCCGCAAACCCATCAGAAGGATATTGAATCCCAACTAGCTCAACTTTTAGCTAGCCTCAAGCCACCTACTGTAGCTTTCACTGGCCAACCAGAGAACAATTCTAAACATCCTGAGCAATTGAAAGTTGTTTCCACTTGATCTGGAAAAGACTATTCTGATCCTCCTGTCAAGACACCTGTGGTAGTTACAAACAATGATAACTTGGTGAGTGTCCAACAGAATGAAGTACCAGAATCTCAATCGAAAGAATCGTTAATGACTGATAAGGTAGATAAAGCAAGTTCTGAGGAACCTATTGTCCCAGAAGCATAATACACAGTTGAATCAGTTAGACCAGTATACAATTTGCATCCTCCTTTCCAAGCTCGACTAAAGCAGACAAGGCTTGACACTCATTTCATGAAGTTCAAGGAAGCAATGAAGAAGCTTCATGTTGATATATCCTTTCTAGATGCGCTGGATGAGACACCAACCTGGACGAAGTACTTAAAATCTCTCCTCACAAGGAAGTATATAAGTGAGGAATATGAGACAGTCAAATCAGCAACAACTACTTATGATATTATTCAGAGCAAAATGTCCAAGAAGCAAAAAGACCCAGGATCTTTTGGGATTTCATGCCATATCAGCAACTCCACATGTAAGAATGGGTTAGCCGACCTTGGTACTAGCATCTCTATCATGCCACTTAGCCTTTGCAAGAGGCTAGGATTTGCATAACTTCTCCCAACTGGCATGACCATATAGCTGGCGGACAATTCGATGACTCTCTTTTTTGGAATCATTGAGGATGTCCCATGCAACTTTGTAATCATGGACATAAAAGAGGACTTTAGATACCCTCTTATATTTGGTCATCCATTCCTCGCCACTGCAAGATCTTTGATTGATGTTGAAGAAGGAACATTGCTCCTCAGATTGGGTAAAGAAATACTCAAGTTCAGAATTTTTGAAAGTATGTGAAGACCGAGCATGCAAGAAGAAGTCTATTTGATTGATTGCATAGAGAAAATGTCACTCCTCACGCAAGAGAATCATGAATTAGATGGTCTTTTAGAAGTGGATCTGACAAACCCGACTGTTGATGACTCCATTAACGAACAAGTAAAGAATTGTGTTCTCTATCTCAATTCTACAGAAGAAGATCCCGAAGCTAAATTTGAGGAACTCAATGTTATAAACGTAATTGAAGACATGTGCGAGAAACCAAAGTCCCTTGAAATGAAGCCCCTGCCTAAGGGACTGCCTGTTATTATAAATTTTAGCCTAACGTCTGAACAAGAAGATAAACTCCTGATAGAATTAAGGGAAAGAAGAAAGACCCTCGGCTACAAAATGAGTGACCTCACTGGGGTCAGTCAAGTGCTTTGTATGCATAGAATCCCCATGGTAGAAGGCCACAAACTGACTGTCAAACATTAATAGAAGTTGAATCCAAATATGAAAGAAGTAGTCCGCCTTGAGGTCATTAAATTGCTCACTACCAGAATCATCTATCCTATATCTAACTCGCCATGGGTAAGCTCGATACATGTTGTCCCAAAGAAAGGAGGAACTGCCATGATGTGGAATGAAAATAATGAACTCATCCCCACTAGAACATCCACGGGCTGGAGGATGTGTATTGATTAAAGGAAATTGAACAAGGCTACACATAAGGATCATTTCTTGATGCCTTTCTTAGACCAAGTCTTAGAGTGATTGTTTCATCAGGAATATTTTTACTATCTTGATGGTTACTTTGGATTCTATCAAATTCCCATACATCCAGATGACCAAGAGAAGACAACATTCACTTGTCCCTTTGGAACATATGCCTTTAGAAGGATGCCTTTCGGACTTTGTAATACGCCTGCCACTTTCTAGCGTTGCATGGCAGCCATATTTGCTGGACTCACTAAAACTATTATGGAAGTTTTCATGGATGATTTCTCTGTATATGGGGATTCATACGGCTCATGCCTGAAGCAACTTGCTTTGGTCCTCAAACGATGCGAAGAAGCACATCTAGTGCTAAATTGGGAGAAATGCCATTTCATGGTAAAAGAAGTCATTGTCCTCGGCCATAGGGTCAATAATCAAGGGATTGAAGTAGACAAGGTAAAGATCAAAGTGATTTCTAAACTCCATCTCCCAACCAATGTAAGAGAGGTAGGCGCATTTCTTGATCATGCAGGCTTTTATAGAAGGTTTATAAAGGATTTCGCCAAGATAACCAAGCCTATGATGAACTTATTACTAAAGGATGTTGATTTCCACTTTGATGAAGAATGCATCAAGAGTGTCAACAATCTTAAGCATGCCCTTACATCAACCCCTATCATCAGAGCTCCATATTGGGGGCACCCATTTGAAATAATGTGTGACACCATGATTACGCAGTCAGTGCTATGTTGGGCCAATATATAGAAAAGAAACATCATGTTATCTATTATGCATCTAAGACCCTTGACAAAGCTCAAAGGAACTATGCAACTATCGAGAAGGAACTTTTAGTAGTTGTGTATGCCTTTACAAAGTTTAGATCCTACCTCATCAATTTGAAGGCCATCATCTACATTGATCATGCTGCAATTCGTTACCTCCTAGCAAAGAAAGATGCAAAAACCAGGCTAATCAGATGGATTCTCCTCTTGCAAGAATTTGATCTTGAGATAAGAGATAAGAAAGGCATTGAGAATGTTGTGGCAGACCACTTGAGTCGTATGTGCACTTTGGATACTGAAAAGATTCCAATTAATGACTCTCTTCCAAATGAATAGCTTATGAAAACTTCAGAAGCCATCCCTTGGTACGCGGACTATGTGAACTACCTTGTGGCCAGTGTCATCCATCGTGAATGCACTGGAATTGCACTGAAGAAATTCATGCACAATGTGGAGCAATATCATTTGGATGAGCCATACCTTTTCAAGATTTGTGTTGATGGTCTCTACAGATGTTGTATCGTTGAGGAAGAAGCTCAGCTTGTTCTAGAGCAATGCCACTCAGGCCCCGCTGGAGGCCATATGAGTTCCAAGAAAACTACTTTAAAAGTTCTACACTGTGGATTCTTTTGACCAACCATATCCAAGGATTCCTACAAATTTGTCTTGTCTTGTGACAAATGCCAAAGGGTGGGTTACACAACAAAAAGAGATGAGATGCCCCTTAAGCCCTGGCAGGAGGTTGAGATTTTTGACGTTTGGGGAGTGGACTACATGGGCCCATTCCCATCCTCGTATGGATTTTGCTACATTCTAGTTGTGATGGATTATGTATCAAAATGGGTAGAGGCCATACCAACCGTCACTAGCGATTTGAAACCAATCATCAAAATGTTTAGAGATATTATTTTTTTCCTATTTTGGAGTTCCATGCACTGTGATATCTGACAGAAGTTCTCATTTTCTGGAAAGAAATTTCGAGGCACTGTTGAGAAAATATGGTGTAACGCACAAGGTAGCTTCCTCCTACCATCCACAAACAAGTAGACAGGTAGAGGTGTCAAACCGTCAACTCAAAGCTATCCTAGAAAAGACAGTGGGTCGCAACCTAAAGGATTGGTCAGTAAAAATCAATGATGCCTTGTGGGCCTATAGAACTGCTTTCAAGACTCCTATGGAACAACACCCTTTAGATTAATCTACGGAAAATCATGTCACCTGCCTGTAGAACTTGAACACAAAGCTTGGTGGGAAATCAAACAACTGAATTTTGACATGAAGAAAGCTAGACAAGACAAGATTTTACAACTTTAGGAGCTGGAAGAACTTCAGATGACAGCCTATGAAAATGCATGAATCTACAAAGAACGCACAAATTATGGCATGATGGTCATCTGAAAATAAAATACATACAAGTAGGAGACCAATTTTTATTTTTTAACTCAAGACTGAGATTGTTCTCAAGGAAACTATGTTCTCACTAGTCCGGACCATACATTGTCAAGAGCATCTACCCACATGGTGCCTTCATTTTATGAAGTGAAAAGTCAGGCGAGTTTGTGGCAAATGGCCAACGCTTGAAGAGATATTTCACCACAGATGACATGAGCACTGAAGCATCATTGAATCTTTCCAAACCAGTATATCTACTAGAAGATTGAAAGAAGCATGTCGAGCCAATGACATAAAACAAAGGCACTTTTCGGGAGGCAACTCGATCCTTACCTTAGATTTTACTTTCAATTGTGAATTAGAAAATTTTGCACTCAGTAGATAATGCATCGCAAGATGCAATCTTAAGTTCTAATAGTTTGCATTTTTAAGATCTCAGATGGAGGACACATTCCTGAGCAGAATGTAACCACGTCTAGTGGACCAACTAGCATAGTTTTTCCCCTTCATCTCAAATTTAGAGTTTTCTCGGGATGAGAAAATTTCTAAGTTTGGGGTGGAGGGTGGGTGGTACGTACTCTATTTTCCACCCATACCTATCTGTTTCATACTTAAGATTCCATCATTACAATTTTGATCAAAATTTTCAAAATTTGGAAGTTTTCAAAGTAGTTTTGTATGGAAACCTGATGAATTTTTTATGCTTTTATTTCAATCAAAGCCTTTACCTAGCCGAATAGTTCTTTTTCCCATGCAATTTTGAATCAATATACCCTCCTTATTCAAAGCAAAGCCTCAAGGGGGACAATTTCTAAAACTAGACGATGGTTAGAAATCACCAAGTGAAACTTATGAATCCTATCATCATGATCCTTCAGTGAAAATGGCAAGTATCTGTCAAACTGAGAGGGTTCAAACACATCGTGCTTCCTAACTTATTAGTGGAACAATAGCATGGAATCTTAACCGGATCCCCATCAAGTCATTATTTGAGCATAGCATGATAAGGAGAACAACTCGATGCGATGAATTGTAAATCAAGTTGCATTATGATCTGAACTCTCTTCTACACTTCTTCTACCATCTTCATACCCCTCCATCCATCAAAAAGAAACAAAAAGCCATAAAAATAGTGCCAAACCCTAACTTCAGGGTGGCACAACACTCCTCTCTTGATCTGCTTCTTCCATACCCCTCTCTGTGTAATAGGGGCGTATCACCAAAAAGAAAAAGAAAAGATGCAAATGTGCACACAAGAAAAAAAATGCAATCTCGAGTCGAATAGAGGAGAGATTTGCATAATAAAAAAAAGTTACAATCAATGAAATTGTAAACATACAATAAAAATCTCGAGTCAAATAGAGGAGAGATTTACTACTTCCTTCCATACCCCCCTTCACTCCCTTTTCCACCTACAAGCACAATGAATGCCTCTTTTTGCCACTCTTTTGTAAAACACCAGTGTCAGATTAGATGCAAACTTGTTATTATATAGGTATCTCTAAACTCTTACAAAGCTCTTAGACATGCTTGATGTTGGAGAAAGTGGGGAGGAAGTATTTTTGGGAAATGAACTCAGGAATGAAGATGTTGTAAGATGTGTTCAGTGATCTTAGGAAGTTGAGATGCTCAGCCATACAAAGTATAAAATAAACAAGTGTGATGTGAAGAGGAGGCAATCACAAGAGTTGAAAGCATTTGATTGGTGACTATTTTAGATTTTGTGTTACTCAAGGGCGAGCAACATTTAAGTTCGGGGTGTTTTAATGAATTCATATTCATCTTAGTTTTAGTCGTCATTTTTTGCCCTGTTTAGCACTGAAAGCTCTCATATGCCCCCTGAATCTTCTCATATATAATTGTCCTCAGTTTCAGTTGATTTTTATAGTTTTGATCAAATCCATTCATCTCCATTGTAGGATTAAGCCTTGAACTATGTGCACCAATGTAGGAGGTGGTGGTCCCGCTAGTTGACTAGCGGGCCCAAGAAACTTTCGACAATTTGGACCCTTTTTTTTATGGCATGTTCCTTCATCAGAAAGCATCTTCATTAGCCAGAGGATTCATCGACGTAGGCCCATCGACCCATAGAAATACCCCCCTGGCGTGGTGGTGGGTTTGTCAGATGACCTCGACCGCAACATACAACTATGACTGTGGCATACAACTGCAATCGCGGCATACAACCGCGATCGCGGCACACCACCTCGATCGAGGCCCACACTAGCTCGATCGCGGCATGTCCCCTCGATCGCAACCAGTGTCTCGACCGTGACTATGATGAATAAGACCCCACCATGGCTGCAGTACAAACACCTCGACCACGGCAATCACCTCAACCGTGGCATCTAAGTCAGTGCACTTCATATCTGCACCTATAAATAGATGACCCCCTCCTTCATTTGAGGCATCTCTTCCACTCCATGATGTCGATAGGCTACTGCTCTATGCCCAGCCAAGGAAGACGATCTCTGTCACCAAAGACTACCTATGTGGTGTCCTTAATACTCCATCATCAGTCATCTACCACTCCATCTCCTGTGAGTAAGATCACGAGAAGAGAAGGAAGAAGGAAAGAGAAGATCATCCTCTTTCATTTTGGTGTTCTTCCCCTCCTTGTCCATATCTACCCCGCCATCATGTAGAAGACCGTTTCTCCACCAAGTCATGACCATCTTTTTCACCATGACCATGGCGGAATATTCCCTCTCTCTTGCTCTTTTTGTTTCTATCATGAGGAGTGAGTAGTCCATTTCGTTGGGGTGCGGGGCTAGCCCCGCTGCCTGTGCTTACATGTTCATCTTATAACATTCCATGGCTTGTATATAACTTTCCATTTTATTGTTAATCATTTAATGCATGCTTTGTGGATTGATCACTTGCCTTGCATGATCTATTATATTCCTTTATTGTGAGAACTTCAATACTTAGGATTTGAATATTGATTAACATGGTTGATTCCCAGACGAGAACTTTCGAAGGGATATCTCCAGAGTAGTAAGTGTGTGATATGTGGGTAACGAGACATCGAGCCTACGGAGATGCTTACGCAAACTCTATTTCCTAATGGATGGTTTGCTACTCATTTAGATAGTTGTATATTGCCTGGATGTGTTTGCATGTGTAGTGGTGGTGAAACCCAATTCCACCCAGTGATTCCCATCATTGATCTTAACTCAATTTTAATACCGCTCTTTTACTTTCCTTGCAATTAGTTTAACTAAACCCAAATCAAATCTTGTTCTAAATATTAGTCTTATTTGAACCAGATTCGACTAGAAAGATTCTTAAAAAAGTTGTCCCTTGGGATTCGATCCTCAACTATACTGCGATAAGACCCGTCCACTTACGGGTGGTATTATTGCACAAGGTTTTGGCAAAAACTTAGGGATTTCAGCCCTAAGTGAGTTTGTTAGTGCAGTAAAAGCCACGTCAACCTTCACCTTAGAGACTCTTCAAAAAAAATTCTCTTTTTACTGATCAGGAAATATGCATTTTCATTTCAAGTATTGACAAGGACAAATCCCAAGGACCTAATGTCTTCTCTAGTATCTTCTATACCACACACTGGAACCTCTTCAAACAATACTTTCCATGATATCTTACTGAGATTACAAATATGCCCAAATGTCATAGACACTGTCAAACACCTGAATGCCACACAAATCACTCTAATTTTAAAAAAAAATCACATTCATATCAGAATTCAGGCCTATTAGCCTTCTAAATTGCATTTATAAATTCATAGTGAAAACTCTTATCTTAAGGCTTTTGTCATATTTGAGTGATATTATCTCTTCAAATTAATCAGCCTCCATTAAAGGTCACAAAATCCAAGTTTCCTAGATCCTCACAGATGAAATCATACATCACTACCACCAAAGAAAACTCCTCTATATATCCTTAAATTAGACTTTGCAAAAGCTTTTGATAACCTTAAATGGCCATTTCTGGGGGGAAATATGTTAGCTCAAGGTTTTCCTCATCATTGTCTCCCTAGATTAAAAAATGTATTACCTCTAATTTTTTCTCTATCCTTCTAAATGACTCCAACATGGTTACTTCACTACAAGTAATGGCCTTATACAAGGTGGCATGATATCAATACGCCTTTCTACACAATGTGTATCACATGTTGACCTTAGCCACTAAAAGTAACTTCCTATGTGCCATTAATGTAGATGGATCAATTAGGCATCCTTAGATTCACTTTGCATATGATACCCTATTATTTATAAAACCAACACAACAAAGTTTCACCAACATCAAAGGAATCCTTTTAATTTTCCAATATCAGAAAGATCACAAAATAAATTACTCAAAGATGTACCTTCTTTGTTGTAATGTTAATCATGACCATGAGATATGCTACTCCTATCTACTTTAATGTATAACTATTTTTTTACCTGCTAGATACCTAGTCCTACCTTTATCACCTTATGCACTTCCTACAAACTCATGGGTTCCAATGCTAGACTGATTTACAAGAAAAATTAATGAATGGATAGATATCCCTATCCCTTATAGGTCAAGTGACCTTAAATAACTCAATCATGACTTAGATCCCTTGATACTTCCTAAGTTGTAACCCCTTCAAAAACCTATACTAAACACCCTTGACAAACTTAGAAGGTATTGTTGAGGGAGTGGTAGTTCGATGGTAAAGGCTCGGTCTCTCTAGAGTAAGGACTTGGTTCGAAACCTCTCAATGGTACGTTTTAGTTAGCCTCATCATGTCACCTATCTTGGCCTCTGCATGATTTAAACGCCCCCCTTGTTGTGTAGGTAGGTGAGGAGGGACTGAGGGTTTACACTATTAAGGGAGGGTCTCATTTAATCATGGATAGTCCTATGGGATGGTTCCCACATATCCAAAAAAACTTAGAAGGGAATTCCTATGGAAATATAACTCCATCCACACAATTTCTTGGGACACAATCTGCTTTCCCAAGTCCAAAGGTGGATGGGGTATCACAAACCTTAACTATTTGGATAATTGTCATGACTAGAAAAATATTCATAATATGATTCCAAATCCTATTGTACCTTGGTGTAAGATAGTTAATATAAAGTACTATACCCATGCAACCCCTGAGAGACCAATTCCTAAATACAAAACCTAATTCCTCTAGAAATATATAGCAAAAACACATGATATGTTTGAACTTACTATGGTTATACCTATCAAAAAACAAAATTTCCTATCCTTCTGGTTTGATAATTTGCTTCCCCGCCCACCAGCCTAACCTAACATGAGCCTCTTATAAGCCACAAAACTCATCAATTTCCCACAGATCAAGCTTATTTAAAGAATCCTCCATATAGCGCTTCCATGAAATACCCATTGAGAAAATCATAATTCTTATAACTCTCCCATAGGTTGAACCCTATGTCTGATGGATGGGGTGGGGAGGGGATCCTTTGCCATAAAATTTTCCTATGGATCCTCTCCTTCAAAGGTGCTTGCACTCCTTTCACCAAATCCTTTTGAAAAATTAACACATGACCAAACACCATCTCGTATGTTTATCTTCTTTGTGCTAACAAGCTTCTTACAAGCACAAACCTACGTAAATTCACATATACGGTCATTTCATATGTATGTTATGATGGAACTATGTAGAATGTTTGAGGCACATCTTAATCGATTGTGATTTAGCAAATACCCTTTGATCAAACTTTTACATTCACCTGCTAGTCACTAACTCTCCAAATGATGTGGACAAGTTCGAGGACCGTTAGATCAAGTCAACTCACAGACTGACGAGGAGATCAATAGTTGTGAACAAGACTCGCACTCGCACTCGCCCTCCACCAAACCCCACGAGCACGTGCTTGGGAGTGCATCTCCACACAGTTGTTGGATTGCGGCCCTGGTCAGTGATTGATCTATGATCAATGGGTGATGATTATCAATCTTTTCACTTCTCTCGATAAATATTCTCCTCTCCGCTCAAATAATTAGATAAATGATCAATTTGCAAAAAATCATAGAAATTGATAGGAAGGACGGATTAAGATAGGTTTTATATGAATCTGACTCAAAAAAATGCAAGGAACTCAATAAAATTATTATAATAACCCAAATTTGAATCTAGTTTGAAAGTATTCAAATTTGATGTCTTTAAGTTCTTTTAATGGATCAAACCCCTAATTTGTGAATGTTGATGAATCTAATAGACTTAGTTAATGTTTCTAATCAATGATTGATCTGTTATGAATAAAAGGAAAACCTTGGACTCATATGGATATTAAAATCCAGGATCTAGTGGATTAGGGTTTTTTATGCATAAAGGTGTACTAAATGATGGAAATTAGGGTTTGTTAACCCAATAATAATAAAAGTTTCAAATATTCATCTTTCCATCCCTCTAATCCTAATTTGACTTAAAAAGATAAAGATGGTGTCACCGAGCTAGAATCCCGACCCCATGAACCAAATGAATGCCAAAGACAACATGTGGAAGTGTGAAATGCTTATCATACATGAAGATAATAAGATAAAATCACCAACCATAGTCTCAACATTCAACAAGATATATTAAGCAACATTATTTATTACAAGATTTCAATCACATATTCAAGAGTACGATTTACCAGTCTGCTCATGTACACTATGGATCTACAACAAGTACACCTGACATAGCTCACTAATCCCATCACCTGCTAGCCATCTTTGAACCTATAAAATACGTGAAACGAGGTGGGTCAAGCACACGAGGTGCCGAGTACAGGGCTAAAAGATACATATACATAAACTTTGCATAGTTTGAAAAGAGTGAAGAAGTAAACGAGCAAGAGTAAATAAGATAAGTTCTTAGCAAAATGAGAGCCCATTTTTATGTCATTTCACTCCAATTATACCATCATATCATGTATTCATAAGGCCTTTGATCAACTTCCCATTGGAAAGATCTGTAAGGGTACTCAAGATTAGCGAACCCTTCTATACATGAGGGACCTTGAAGCCATTGCTAAGAGCTAACCCTGTTTCAACATTGTATAATGGAATTTGTATATTATGTTTGCAAGTTATAAAATGATGATACGAGACAAATATCGATTACATACTAGAATACTACATGATAATATTTGAGCAAGTAAATAAGCATACATATGTATCACATTTCAAGTAAGAAATCCATAGTCATGTAATTATTTAAAGTTTGTACCTGATTCTGAGATTTCATAACCTAACACATCCTTGACCATCTAGCCACAACCAACACCTAATTAAGCACAATATTGCATATATGCATTTGATTCTCATTGTTAACCCTAATTAGCTCCATTTTAGAGTTTTGGTCAAGTTATATTCAAGCTGCATATTGGTACATTAGATGATATTTTATTGATATAGGGCCCATCATAAGGGTGTGGTTCAAGTTTCAAGTCTTCTTGATGTCCCATGCATTATATATGATCATTACAAGATTCAAGTTACTTACTTGCATAACTAGGTCATAAGACTCACAATTTGGGCATACAAGGTCATGATCCAATCTAGAAAAGGGATCCAAACGTCAAACATGATTTAGATTAGGAAAGATAGGGCATAAGAATCACATTCAAAGTAGGGTGGATGTCCATTGGGAACTAGGCGTCAAACAACCAATATGAGGTACCAACATTCGATCATACATGTAGTCATCATAATAGTTCACTTATGTAATGGGGTCCAACATATGAATTATGTGAGACATCCACATCAAGGTGGTCATAAGGAAGGATATTTCTTGGACAAGAGATCAAAGTCTACATCACATTTGGGGCACAAGGAAGAAAAGCAAGTGCATAAGTCACATAAGGCGACCACTAGGGTAACTAAGATTATACACACCATCATAGGTCAAGAGGGGATGACCTTAAGCAAACAAGGAATCATATAAATACTGATTTGAAGGATCTAATATGATTTGATGTGCAAAAGAGGTCATAGTCATCATTTGATTAAGTATGCCATACATCATCACAAGGTGTCACATTCATGCATAGTTAGCGTAATATGTGATCACTGTATGAAAAAGGGGATTTGAGGATGATATTTAGAGTCATGAGGCATAACATAGAGTTGTTGTTTCAAAGTAAGGATGAGCTAGATGTCATTTAGGGGAATAGATATAGCATTTGTCAAGGTTCATCAATCATTGTCTCAAGAATATATGTTAGGGTGCATTAGCATCATGAAGCCTCCAACTAGGGAAAAAGTATGATAAAATGATTATTAAACTACAAGGTGGCATAAGTTACTAATTAGAGTCACACAAAATCAAGAGGGATAATCATTTGAACATTATTTAACATGAAAGTGCATTAAGTGTGCTAAGAAGATGAAAAGATGACAATTTTGGCAAAATAGGAAAGATAAGAGCACATTTAGGTCACTATACTAGGCCTATTCATAGATCTATTTGAGACAATCGATTTCATATATAATATTACATGATTCTGATCACCGCAATATTATTGAATAGGTTTATAAGGTTTGGGCATTTATACAAAGTCATTATGATAATTACCTTGGGCAAAGGTGGGTCGCTGGGCTCCCTTGTGCGGCCCATGATCCAGGCCAAGACCTCTGCTAGCTCAGGGAGTTCTCTCTCCCACAATCACACGGGCTCTCCCCGCCTCCACGCCCAAACAGGGTACGAACAGGGGAACTCTCGCGGCTCCTGTCTAGCTGCAGACCGTGTAGAGGAAGGGCAAAGGTGGAGACTACAGGTCTCGATCGGCGACATGGGGTGCCTCCTCCTTTTCCGCGGGGCGATGCACTGGGCGCTAGGCGCCCACTACTATGGTGTTGCCCAGTGTTTCCCTCCAGCAGGAGACACAACACCCCCAGGTCCACTACCAGTTTGGGTCCTACACCAACAGCCATAAGGTGGCAAGTACAGTCTCACTCTTGTGATAAAGGTTGGAGGGCTACAATAGATCACTGGGGGAGGGAGGTCGCCAACATGGCCTTGTTATATTCCTATATCATTGACATGGGGGGTTGAGGAGAAGAGTCGTCGATGGGCAATAGAAGATTAGAGAAAAGAAAAGAAAATGAAGGAGGTCCAAAAGAGGGGGTCATAAATAGTGCAAGGGGGTTAGGGTTTGGATTCTCTTTCCCCATCATGGAGTGTTCATCCTTTTCTCGATTTGGCTGGAGGTAGGAGAAGAGCTCCCCTACCTTGAAATTTTTCCCCAAAGCAGAAGGGGAAGAAGAAGTAGGCCAGGTGGTTGGGCCAAGGATGGCCGGCCCAACAAGGTCACAAGGCATAAAAATGGGGGTGAACATAAAGTTTAATTGAAGCAATATTCAATGATTTATAACTTGAGCCTCTGAGGTCCGATCGGGGTGATTCTTGTGTTGTTATATTTATGATTGACTCCACTATAACATAGAATAGATTAGAAAGCCAAAAGATCATGGTTTTGAGGTTCAATATTAAATGCAAGAAGGTGGCATGATATATCTTGATACTTAGTCCAATTTCTCAAATTAGAGCCACATACCATGAAATTAGTCATTGGGGTGATCAAATAGCGTCATCAACACATTCAAGTAATGTGATTGAAATTAAATTAAGTGAGATGGGTCTCTTGAAGAGAGAAAGAGTATAATAGATGAGAGAAAAAATTTAGGTCGTCATATCCTTCCCTCAAAAGAAAATTGTGTCCTCAAAATTCATCCAAGATCATAGACAAAACTTAAAGTTTCATACTCATCATGTTTAGGCAGCCCAACCTTGGTTGTAAAGGCATTCTCCATAATGGGATGCACACTTAGGTTATCATCATCAAAGGTGTACTCATACCAATCACACGTCACTTGGTGTTTTATCATATTACAACATTGTTTTGACATTAGGTGTAAGGAGTGAGATCCCAGAAGGGAACCACTCCCTACTAAAATAAAAAGGCAACATCCTAAATCAAACACCAATATAAAAAAAATTCCAAAGGGATGAAACCAATTTATTCAACATGAATGCATCATAACACCAAAGTATAGCAGAAAAAGAAAATATTTGACTATATTTAATTTATCATAAGATTACAAAAGTACCGCAACATCATCTCCCATAAGGGTTTACATAAAGGGTACATCATAAGGATCTAGTAGAGGGAAATCTAAATCATAACAACTTTGTCTCCAAGCTTTACCCCCTTAAGCTATGTCCACATCTTCATGCCATATCATCTAAGTCTTTCGTCTAGGGTTGGAAACATACCCCAGCAAGAAGAGAAAAGTAGATGACATCAGCAAAGGTTGGTATGTGCATACTAAATAGGAAATTGAGAAATATATAAGGAATAAAGGACATCAAGTATAAAAGGCTTCCCATAGAAAAGTAAGTACTACCCAATCGGGCATAAAAGAATATAATCAACAAAATAAGAATGAATAAAAAGAGTATATAAATAAGGCATCCATGTGTTCCACTTGTGACAATACTAGAATAATATATCATATAGGTAGGAAATACACATCTACCAAAAATGTAGAGCGAGCAGGGTCTTGTATACATTTGCTCTATAATAGGGCGGTGACAGGGTCTGTCAACATCTACCGAGTAGGAATTTTCACATCTGCCATAATTTATAAATATGCATGAATTTTCACATCTGCATTCATACGTGGGAATTTTCACATCCACATAAAAGCACATTCAAAATTATACTAGTAGTCACCACGTGATGCATATCAAAAGATAAACAATAATAAAAGAATAATGTGCCATAAAAGTAACATCTACTACCATGGTGGGAAAAGAAGCAACATCCACTACAAAGTGGGCACATATCATCAAATAAGTCCAACTTGTACAAATCATAAGAGAGAGTCCAAAAGAATATCCATGATCACAAGATAAGTAACAAAATAAGATAGTTCACAAGAACTATGATTTCAAAAGAAAAGACATTGTGTATATGCTAATGTCCATAGGACCAAGAGAAAGATAATTTAGATGAATTGCTCAAAAAGAATAATATGAGATACAAACATACCTTAAACCAGGGTCCTAGAAACTCTCTTCACCAAACTAATTATTTCCAAGATCAACCTTGCCTAAATACAATTTGTTCACATGTATTAGGGTTTGAGATTCATATATATGTAATGAAACCCTAATTCTAAACCTTTCTACAAAACATCAGATTTTGGACTCCAAACCTAGACCAATCGACTTATTAGGCTTTTCTTATTAAGAAAACATATTTATTTACTAGATTTGGAGTTTATATGAATTAGTTATCAATTTTAGGGCTTTTATATTAATTAAATAGATCCTTAAAATTCCATCATTGAAAACATAGAAATCAGGCTTTGAAACTATTTTTATTAGAAATAACACATTTTTTTATTCTAAAACATATTTTATTTTAATTTTTGGACAAGTGAATTAAAATATATGAATTTTTCAAGATGAACCAATCACAATATTAGAAAAAGCCAAATCAGTAGGGAATTTGTGAGAGAGGAAGAGAGGTCGGATGGGCAAGGAGAAATTTATCTGAGACTTTGAGGAAAAACTTCGTTCATCGTTCATTCGTGAAACTAACTAACTGATCATGAAGAACAAGTGCCAGAGTTGTTTACCTGAGGTCCAATTATGTTCCAAAAATAAACATAACGTCAGGGAGCAGTGCCACAAACTCAAACCAAGAACCACGTTCGGCTTTTGGGTGAAACGACGATGTAAGGTGAAATCAAAGCACGACCACTAGCATCCACACACTCAATAAAGGATGAAATAGGGATGAGAGGAGGTTCACAAAATAACATAGAAAGACTGGGGTAGAGAAATTTATAAGTGGGGTGTGTGAGAAGTTGTTTTAGAAGACTTGAAGAAAAAGTTTAGGTGTTTCTCAAATTCTCCACGTTAGGATACAAATATGGTATGGATAGATGCGGAATTAAATTTTCAATCCAAAGCAATTTATTTCATGTATTTCATGAAATTTCATTAAGAAATGAGAGAGTTATGCCCAGAATACCAGACATTGGTCCACGAAAATTGTTTATGTGGGCCGGTGTTTCCTATTCCGAATTTTGTAAAGTGTTGATTAAATTATTTTCCTTTTTCTCTCTCTTCAATTAAAGGTACAAACAAGGTCCAAATTAAATGAAATTTGATACCTAGCCTAATTAGGACATGTAGAATCTGATTTTGACATTAGTTTTCCCTTTTGGAGACTTTTGCTGTTTTATTTAATTCTTTTAAAGTCAGTCACAATTTATCTTTCCTAATGGATTAGATGCGTCTAGAATTATCCAAAATTGATTAAACTTCACCCACAATTTATATTTGACGAGTTGAATACGAATTTTCCATTAATTTGGAGTTGTTTGTATATTTATTTAATATTTTGAAGGTTCTACACACTTTCTCTCTCCTAGTTTCATCTTTTAATCAAACACCTTCCAAATTGGATGAAAATTCACCCAAAGGCTATATTTATGATGTAGATTATGAATCCAAGATTATTTTCCTCTTTTAGATTAATTTAATATTTTATTTTATATGGAAAACTTAGACCTTCTCTTTCCAAATTGAATTAAATTAATTATTATTCTGTGAATAATGTGAAACTTGACTCCCAAGGCAATTGGGACCCAAGGAACATGATTCTTAACTTGAATTCCACTTTTGGGATTTATTTTAATGAGTTATGTCACAATTAATATTTGTGGCTCAGTATTATTATTATTATTACCATTATTCATCTAATTATGCTTCATCTTTTCATATTATCACCAAAGGAATTATGTAATATTATTTTGCACAGGATATTATGAGAACTTCCATCATGTGACATGTTTTATGTGTCCATTATTGGCCTAAAACTAATGTGAGAACATTAGGTTACATTAGGGTGTTTTATGCATGCATTAGCTCATTAGAGTTATACTAAACATCTTTTAGGTCTAACCTCAACCTTGTTAGGCTATGTTCAAAAGATCAAACTTCTAGGGTAGGGTTCAAGATCTAGTATATTACATTAGGGTTCCATAACCCTTTTCCCAAATATAATAGGGTTTTTACCCCATGTACTCATACAAGCTCAAGGCATGTTATCATCATCTATGTTATCAGTTTCTCAAGAGAACATGTTCATCGTCAAAACTTTCAAAGAGATCATCATTGAACGTATATATCTCATCATTATACTAAATTTCATGCATGTATTAGTTTTCCCTCAAAATTCTATCAACCATCCCCAATTATGTTCATCATTTTGGATATGAAATTAAGCAATTTATTCATCATGTTATTTGATTTAAGACCCCAAGAGTATTTTCATATGAGACATTTTTCATTTGATTATGAGATTAGGCAGGTTATCCCTGATTATTCAAACCAAGATCTCTAGGCATCATCGTGTCCATTTCATGATTTCAAAGCCACATCTTTCATATATGGGGTGGTTACATATCAGGTCTAGCTGATGAGAGTGACTTATCAAACATATACCACATTTTAGTTGTAAGTGAGATATTGCATTCATAAAGCATCATATAAGGGTCAATATTATGATCAACATCAAGGTTTCACATATATCTCACTTGTATCTAGAAAGTGCTCCACAAGATCGAGCCACTCAAGCTAAGACCTATCTAAGTCAAGGCAAAACATGCTAACCTCCAACATCTACCCATACCAAACTCTTACCCAACGTATCAAACGAGAGCAACCCCTAGATTCCTTTACATCAACCCACTATCCTGAGTATGAGGTTTATCATTGATGTCACACATCACGTACATCATCTTAGGGTCTTGGGACATATCCCTCACCTATATAGCAAGTATAAAGTTTTCAATTGCCTCTCTCTCTAGGGCTAGTTATTTTCATAGGAAATCTAGGATTCAACATTTTTTAGGAGCGACACACTAGGTAACTCAAATCTTATACTTAGAAGTAGTCTAACGGGGGACTCGTCTTCATGTATTTCATCGTGCACATTTTTCAACATTTCTCATATTTTAGAGTTTAGGTACTCTGACCTTCTCCCGTGGCGAGTCGACTCATATCAAGAGGTCACCCTTTTTGTATGTCCCATGCTAGAGGTCCTCCTTTGTAAAGAGATTGAGGCCTATGTTTGTCCCAAACCATACGTCACATATTATATCTCAACATGTACAAGACTAGGCACAATCAAGCATGCTAACCCACAAGCTATGTTTACAACATCAACCAAGTCATAAACATCAAACATTGTGCTAGATTAGATAGGGTTGCATGGTCAAATTCTTCTCAAATCATCAAACATAACTTGAATTATTTTGAAACATCTCATAACATCACATCAACTTCAACATCATTGTCATCATCATCATTATCATCATGATCATCATCATCATAGGTCATCCAGGCTACTTACTAGCCTAACCTTTATCATGGCTCTAGATAACTATAGAGACTACAACTATCATCTAAACTCTCTCATCTAGACTTGATGTTACATCTCTTTCTCTTAGGTTACATGGGAACTCACTCCCTTTATGTATGTGGTTACATTTTCATATGTACATATACTAATACTTGAAATAATTTTTTCTCCAATGTTGAAATAGACGATGAAAACCACCATATTCCATTCGATCAAAACCAAAACCAAAATGATTTACCACACTCATTAGGTAGTATAGTACCATGATGTTGGCTAAATTGGACATTATTATAATTCCTTTTGTTTTGATGATGACAAACATTTCATTCTTGTGGATCTAACGTGCTACTTAAGTGTTGCAGGAACTAGGTGGATGACACAACTTTAGAAGATCTAAAATGCTCACAATGTGTTAATTTCATGATTGTAATCAAATGTAAAAAATGTGTACAAGTATATAATGTACAAGTACTTAGACATCATGTAAATCAAGTGTTAAATCTTCCCTAGCCAATCACAACACTTAGATAGGTCATCCCCTACAATAGTCTCACAACTACACACTCATACACACACTTAGTACTTAATTCAAAACATTGAAACAATGTCATTCTCGGTCAACAAACTCCTCGACTGAGACAATCTCGGTCGACAAATTCCTCGACTGAGATTGACCCAAGTAGCCGTTAGACCCAGCAGACAAGGTGGTTGGGAGTTGGAAATGAACGTTGTAAACACTTGCTCCAGGACATCCCTCGGTCGACAAATCCTCGACCGAGAAGGACTCTCGATCGACAATTTGTCGACCGAGAAGAGTTCTGTCTGCACTTTTCAAAGTTAATTAACTAGTCGTTGCTAAAGCAACTAATGGATACCTAACGGCTAGTTAAGCACTTAGAATCTCCTAGAAAGTGTCTAGAACGTCCTTAAGCACTTATAGGCCATTCCTATAAATAAGACAAGCCATAGAACACTTGTGCCACACTTGAGCATTCATACTTACAATTGGCAATTCATTCTTGTGAGCAATTGAGCAATTCTAACATTGGCCATACATTTCCATTGCTCTAATTTCGTGTCCTATAGGCTAGCATCTCCTACTCACTACACCTACACCTCCATATACATTGGTTAGGAGATCAAAATGCTTGATATAGGAAATCAAGCCTTGTGCTACAAGTGGTATTATAATTTCTATTTTTCCTTCTTGTTCCTTTATATTGTTTGTACTCTCCTTGCTACTCCTAGGGTTGGAGGTTGTGGATTGGAGAGGGTTTGACTTCTCAGGTGGAGAAGGTGGACTTTGGACTACTTCAAGAAGGTTGTCTCAACGGGAAGCTACTTCAAGAGGAAGGCTACTTCAAGGGGGAGCTTGAAGTTACTTCAAGGAAGGTTGCTTTAAGGTTGGTGAGACTACTTCTAGGTGAAGGTTGTCCGAAGGGTTTGGTGAAACTGTTGTAATTTTATGTAACATCCTTGCGAGGAAATAAAATTAAATACTTTCAAAATCCCAGTTGGGTAAGCAACCGGGTAGTGGATTGACTGCCTTAGTATTTGCTAAGGTTGGAACCACTCTAAATCCTTGTCCCCTTGTCCAATATTTTTATGGTTGCTTGCTTTGGTTAAATTAATATTAAAATATCATAAAACCCTATTCACCCACCTCTAGTGGTTTTTCACATGACACCTAAAGAACTAGCAAGAACATGGTGCACACCTATGTAGCTACCCTAAGCACATGTCGCGAACATATGTCTAGGGTTGCAATAAGATTTCCCTTTTCTCATCCTACTGAGCCTACATCCCATACTACAGGAAAGGAGGAGAAAAGAAAGTGTGGCGACACATCCCGCTATCACACAGACAGCGAGGTGTCACGCGAAAACGTGCGAAAAACACCATAAACCACTAAATTACCAAAAAACACGGGGTAATTAAAAATGATTTCGGGAAGCAGATAAACTAAGAAACTATTACATTCATATCCTTATCATGCAAGAAGACAGGTTATATAAACATCTACAAGTCTAGATACGTGTTCACAGCTTAACAGATCAGCTGTCTTGTCATCACATGAGTTCATCACCTATTTATATATATATATATAACAGGCCACGTCCGGCCAGCAGTAGGATATACAAAGCTTCATCAGCTATAAATCGTAAAACAACATCGAAATGCCTCTCAGGACCTGAGAGTAGAGGGATGACTCTAAGACTCTACTATAAAACAACCAAAACAGCAGCATATCCATCTCTTGCCTTCTACTTCTTGTCTTGCTGCTTGGCCGCAACCCCGCGACCACCACCACGTCTAGCGCGAACACCTAAAAAGGTTGTGAACCAACAGGGTGAGACACATAGTCCCAGTGAGAAACATAACTCCCTACCGAAACCATAAAACCTCAGAAAGATTAAAGCAACAACAGCAGATAACTGATAAAACGTACAATAAGAGCAGTCTATAGAGCAAGGTTGTTATTACCATCGAGCTTACCAAGTATTTCTTTATGGAACATGATTGACAAGATAAGATTTATAAGATCTTACCCCATAACTTAAGGAATGTATAAGCAACTGTAAAGTATAATAAGATCAACTACACAAGTAAGGCCTCAACCAATGTTCCATGTTTTGCCTTAAGCAATAAATACTATTCGGCTGGATTACGTGTTATTATGCCCTAAGGAAGTGAGCCGTACCGCTCAAATCCAACCTTCGGTTGCGAAACCCAAGTCGGTGCCATACAAGGTCAATGGAAGAGCTGGACTCCACGACCTCCCACCTCGTGGTCAGTGCACGAGAACCAAAACAGGACCGCAGTCTCATGCTTAAGTGGCCTCAGCCACAGGGTCAGCTCCCGCAGGCTACCCTTTCTCTATCCCACCTTGGTACAGGTCTCGACACTAGTATATCTGAGCCACGGGCCAGTTCACCGTGCTCCCTGAGCCATGAACGCATTCATGCTCTATCACACTGAGCCATCGGCCTGTTCACCATGCTCTTATACACATCTTGAGTCTACATCCGAAGTTGCACTCTAACCTCCTCATTTTCGGCTAGGAGAAACCATAGATATTCAATAATATGCGCTTCCAGGTTAACCCACAGGAGAACCTATTTCACCATCACCGGCTACTGACGATAATGGATCTATGGCCAGGGCAACTACATGAGAGATTCATCTGTAATTAGTTAACGTATTTTAAGTAGATTATTGGGGAAAACAAGTGGTATCACATATATAACATTAAGCTACATTATTGTTACCACCATCACAATATCCCGGGATCTCAATCCCTCATCACAAGAAACCACTGCCTCATAAGGCATTCTCATCACTGCGGATAACAATCCCTGATTTCATCATCAGAGGATAACACCTCAACTAGGCACTTTAGCCAAACTCAGGTCCTCAGACCTAAACACATTATACAGGTGATGCATGTTATCTCATCAACAAGAGTGACCATCAATGCAATGTCATTCAAACATACATACCTCGTAGCCCTTTACCTGGATATGCATCCGCATGAAACACCTGCATGGTTAGTATATACAATTATAGAGATAACTGAAGCTATTAAGGAATTACTAGAACGAGCATGCTATCAAGCATAGGGCAACATTGATGATTATACACTTTATCATGCATGCCTCAAACCTGTGACCATAGACATGGGTCTCATCATCATGTGAAGCAGCTCATATGCTTCCAAGCTTATCATTTACTCATCATTATATATATATATATATATATATATATACAGGATTCAAAGTGATCATAACACATATAGTATCATGTCATTAGAGTTCAAATGTGTCATGTTTACATAGGTGCATTCTACTATATCAATCACCTCACTACTATCAAACATTTCAAAGGTTCACAATCCATAAACCATCATTTCTTATCAACAAGGATGTGATTGCATGATAAAGATCTAGCAGATGGGTTTTCCTGGTGGAACATGACCCTCACTAGAAGTGCCCACTACCCTCATAAGAAGTGTGACGGGCCGGGTACTCCCACTAGAGGTGGTATCGGGCAAGGTAACTTCTCATATCGCCCAAGCACTCTAGCCACATAACGGCCAAGCCTAAAGCAAGGATGTCAGGCTACCACCTCAAGGTGTATCGTGAAACCACATGTGTCGTGCATACAAGTGTATCGTGCATCCATGTGTATCGGGCTAGGGTTATAACGGGCAACAACTACCATATCGTCTAGAGCCATGGCGCCCATGCCAACCTCATAACACCCACTAGAGTACACCTCCATCTTCGAAATAAGGGCACCAGGGAGAGCCTATCGTCCAACCAAGCTAGCCTCATCCTATCGGCCAACACATAAGGCAAAGACCAAGGTGTATTGCCCAAACCCAACATCATCATCATATCAACCCAGAACTCTAGTCCAAGAGGGGGTATCGGGCAACACCATCCCCAAGCCATATCGTGCAAGATACAACCCAACAAGATCGTCATCAACCTCAAGCACAAGGGCACCAAACCCTAATTGATCAAGAAGATCGGATCACCTCTCAACAACCAAGAGAGAGGGGTCTTGCACAACCTCTATCACAAATCGGGCAACCACAAGGATCAACCTTAACATAGGTCTACATCTACCAAAAAGCTCACCTCTCGAATCCATAGTGAGAGGAGGGTGTTGCTCAAGCAACTAAAACACAAGCTCACTTCTCAACTTAAACGAGAGAGGGGTATTGCTCATATTACTAGAGCTCAAGCTCACTTCTCTAGACCAAGGAGGGAAAGGAGTGTTGCTCAACAAGGAAACCCTAAACAAGATTAAAGGTGCAACAAAGCAAGAACCATATCTAGCAACATACATGGCCGATTATGAACACAAGAAAACATAAAAGGATATAGAAGAAAGTAATAGGATTAGGGTTAGGAGTTATGTAACCTGCCTTAAGCAAGCTCCAAGCTCCTAGAACCAAGCACACCTTCGGCCACCTCAAGAGGAAGAAGAAGAAGACTCCAAAGATAAGGATCGGCCACCAAGCTTTGCAAAGGAAGAGGTGTCGTGCAACCAAAGGGGAGGGGAAACTAAGGAACGAAAGGGATCCTTAGTAAGAGAAAGGGAACACATATATAGGAGAGGGTGGAGGAGAAACCAAGGTAAGACAAGGCAAGGTGTCGCCCACCTAGGGACACTTGTCCATGGGCAATGTCACCACTCTATCTTGCCCTAAACACATGTCCAAGGCCATTGCCACATGTAAGCATCAAGCGCCAAGTGTCCACTAGTGGTGACACAAACGAGGTCAAAGGGTCAAAGGGGGTCCATGGACGATACATCCCAACACCATGCCTGACACACCTCCCTGGGCATCACACCTATGGCCGTCACAACCATGGTTGGCACACCCATGGCCGACACAAGGTCCAACAAGGTCAAGTAAGGAACAACAAGGCCCATCAAGGCTCATCCAAGCCCAAGGCAACTCAAGAAACGAGCCCAACCCTTCCTCTCAATACTAGAGGAAGCAAAGAGAGAGAAGAACACTTCTCAAGGTGACAGCTTGCCCACAAACTCTAGACTTGGGTTAATTGCAAGTAGCACCTCCAACACACAACAAGCACAAACAAACCCTAATCACCACTAAAGGTGATTAGCAGGCAACTAAACATCAGGGTAAAGCAAAGCAAACAGGATAAGCCCTAAACGGAGGTCAGGGTCCTTACAAGCTATAACCCTCTACAAAGGGATTTTGTCCTCGAAATCCGAAGAGAAAAGTGAGGGGTACTTCCTCCTCATCTCTTCCTCAAGCTCCCACGTGGCTTCCTCAACGCCACGATGATACCAAAGAACCTTTACCAGAAATAGGTCCTTCCTCTTCAGCTTCTTTACTCTTCTGTCAAGGATCATCACAGGACCTTCCTTGTAGGTCACATTTTCATCAAGCTCAACCTCGACTGGATGTATCACTGTCCCTGTATCTGGGTGACTTTTCTTCAGCATGATGACGTGGAATACTGGATGTAACATGTGCAACTCTGACGGCATCTCTAACTTGTAAGCTACCTTGCCAACACGTGCTATTACTGGATATGGCCCCATATACCTGGGTGCTAGCTTACCTTTCCGGCCAATCCTTAGCACGCATTTCCAAGGTGAGACCTTGAGGTACACTTTGTCTCCCACTTGGAACTCTAAAGATCGTCGGCGATTGTCTGCATAAGACTTCTATCTGTCCTGTGCCACTTTCAGCTGTTGCTGTATCACTTTGATCTTTTCTGTTGTCTGTTGTACTAACTCAGGACCCAAAAGCTGATACTCCCCAGACTCATACCAACATAAAGGAGATCTGCACTTCCTGCCATATAAGGCCTCATAAGGAGCCATGTCAATGCTCCACTGGTAACTATTGTTATACGTGAACTCCATCAAACTGAGATGCACATCCCAACTGCCTAGGAACTGCAAAACACAAGCCCAAAGAAGATCCTCCAAAATCTGAATAGTCCTTTCAGACTGTCCATCTATCTGCGGGTGGAAAGCGGTGTTGAACCTCAACTGCATTCCCAAAGCTTTGTGTAGTTGTTCCCAGAAATAACTTATGAACTGAGGACCTCTGTCGAAAACTATTGTTATTGGTACACCGTGCAAGCGTACTATCTCATCTACATATACATGAGTGGGCTTCTCGGTTGTATATGTTGTCTTCACAGGTATGAAATGGGCAGACTTCGTCAATCTGTCTACTATCACCAAAATGGAATCATGATTCCTATCTGTCCTGGGCAGACCAACTACGAAATCCATGGTTATGTGATCCCATTTCCACTGCGGTATCGGCATAGGTTGCAATGTACCTGCCGACTTCTGATGCTCAGCCTTGACTTGCTGGAATACCGCACACCTAGCCACAAACTCAGCTACATCTCTCTTCAAGCCAACCCACCAATACATGTCCTTCAAATTATGATACATCTTGGTGACTCTTGGATGCATAACATACATCGATGTGTGTGCTTCCTCGAGCACTAGCTTCCTCAGTTCATCAGCATCGGGAACCACCATTCTCTCATGATAGCAAACTAGTCCATCTTCGGACTCATGGAACCCATCACGCTTTTCACTGTCGAGCTCTGTCCTGATCAACTGCAATGTATCATCTATTTGTTTTTCATCTTTGATCTGCTATCTCAGCGTAGGCTTGACTTGCATCTGTGCCAAAAGTCATGCTAACAAGGAAACTTCTATCTGCACATTCATCTGTCGTAAGGAAACAAACATATCTCGTCTATGGCATACCAAGGAACCCAACTGTGCCTTCTTTGTAAGAAGAGAAGAAGACTTTCAGCTAAGGGCATCAGCTACCACATTCTCCTTACTAGGGTGATACTCGATGGTGCACTCATAATCATTGATCAGCTCCATCCATCGACGTTGTCACATGTTTAGCTCACTCTGCGAGAAGATGTACTTCAAGTTCTTATGATCTATAAAGATCTGATACACTTCCCCGTAAAGATAGTGTCTCCAAATCTTTAATGCATGAACCACCGCTGCCAACTCCAGATCATGAGTCAGATAGTTCTCCTCATGTTTCTTAAGTTGTCACGAAGCAAAAGAAACCACATGGTCTTCCTGCATCAGCACGCATCCTAAGCCCTTCTTGGAAGCATCGCAGAAAACAATGTAGCCTTTCCCAGGCTCTGGCAGGACTAACACTGGAGCACTAGTCAGCTTCTCCTTCAAACATTGGAAAGCTTGCTGGCAACGATCATTCCAGACAAAAGGTACGTCTTTCCAGGTCAACTTCGTCATCGGCAACACAATCACACTGAAGTCCTTTATAAACCTCCGGTAGTATCCTGCTAAACCCAGGAAACTGCGAACTTCAGTCGGCGTCTTCGGCTATTCCCATTCTGCAACGGACTCCACCTTCTTCGGGTCCACTTTAACTCCTTCTGCAGATATCACATTGACCCAAGAAAGTTACTTCTTTCAGCCAGAACTCACATTTACTAAACTTGGCATACAACTGGTGCTGGAGAAGGAGAGTCAACGCTTGTCGAAGATGCTATTCATGCTTTTGACTATCCTGACTGTAGATCAAGATGTCATCTATAAAGACTACAACAAACTGATCTAAAAACGAACGGAACACCCTGTTCATTAAATCCATGAAAGCAGGAGGCACATTGGTTAGCTCAAACGGCATAACCACAAACTCGAAGTGACCATACCTCATCCTAAAAGTTGACTTTGATATGTCATCCGCCTTAATCCTCAACTGATGATATCCATACCGTAGATCGATCTTTGAAAGTATTGTAGCACCACGCAACTGATCGAACAGATCATCTATCCTCGGCAACGGGTACTTGTTCTTGATCGTGACTTTGTTCAACTGTCGATAATCTACACATAACCGCATCGACCTGTCCTTCTTCTTAACGAACAACACTGGAGCACCCCAAGGCGACGTACTTGGTTGGATGTAACCTTTCTCCAACAACTCTTGTAACTGCGTCTTTAGCTCTTCCATCTCTACTAGAGCCATCCTATATGGTGTCTGTGCAACTGGTTGTGTTCCTGGAACCAGATTGATCTCGAAATCAATCTCTCGAGGTGGAGGAACACCGGGGAACTCATCAGGAAACACATCTGCAAACTCTCAAAAAACCGTCACCTCCTCAAGGCTAGGACCCTTTGCCTTGGTATCCACAACGTGAGCTAAGAACGCCTTACATCCTTGTCGTAGCAACTTTTCTACCACCATCGCTGACACTAGACACGTCGGAAGAATCTTCCTATCTCCTTAGAAGATCCACTTCTCTCCACAAACATCAAACACTGCCTTCTTGGAACCACAGTCCAACACAACCTTATACTTCTCTAAGGTATCCATCCCAAGGATCACATCGCATCCATGCATATCAAGTGGTATAAGATCCACTTGTATATTGTGTCCCGAAAAAGATAGAACACAGGATGGGCACTCCTCTCGAAGCATCGAGGAACCATCAAGAGGGGTTTCTAACAACAAGCTATCTTTCTTATAGTTAACAGGTAACAGACAGTTATCAAGCATAGAACGTGTAATAAAAGAGTGTGTAGCACCTGGGTCAACCAGAACAGATATAAAGCAAGAAAAAGATAAATCAGAATGAAATGACTCCATCTGACCTGCCACCACTCGCGGGTTAACTATCGCCTCCGGCTGACTCATAGCATAGAATCGAGTCGTTGCTTGTTGTCCATGTCCTCTGCTTCCTTGAGCAGACAATCCCGCTTGCGACGCTTGACCGTGTCCTCTCCCTCTTCTACTGCTGGGTTGCTGTCTATCTGCCCCTTGTAGCTTCTGCCTCAGATGCTGCATCACTTCAACATCTTTACTTGGGCAATTTGACTTCCAATGTCCGGTCTGACCACAAAGATGGCATGACTGGTCTCGATGTTGTGGCCTAGACGGCCCTGTCACTGCTACGGAAGCTGTACTATGTGCCTTTGACGGTGAAGAACCATATCCTCTTCCCTTACTTAGAGACCACTGCGACGGTGTACTAGAACCTCTTAACCCAGAAGGTGTTGAAAACCTCAGCTTCTTGAAGCCATCGAACCTCTATCTCTGGAACTAAGCAGGCATCTTCTTGGTCATGGCCTCTCTCTTTTCCCTAACTGACCATTCAATCCTCCGAATAGATTCCACAAACATGGCAAACCGCTCTCGGTTCTCCAACACAGAAGCAGGTGTTGTCAGTTCAGCACTTAGGCCTTTCTCAAAACGTCTGATCCGCTCGTCATCTGTCGCTGCCATGTGAGGACAAAACCTTAACAGGTCCATGAACTTGGCTTCATACTTGATGATGTTCATCGCTCCTTGGCGCAGACGCTCGAACTGGTTGATCTTCTCATCCGTATACGTCTTCGGAAAGTATCTGTTGACGAACTCACGCTGGAAAACCTCCCAACCGATCACCTCACCGGGTCACTTCTCCTCCTCCATGGCCCACCAGTGGCCAGCACTACCCTTCAGAAGGTAGACCGCGTGCTTGACTTTGTCTGCTTCGGGGATGTCGAGGATCCGGAAGGCCTTCTCAAGACATGTCAGCCACATATCTGCATCCGCTGGATCAGCCGTCCCAGCATAGTCCGAAGCTCCGACTCGGCAAAGCTGCTCAAAGGTCTTCCCAATACTCGATGTTTCACCATGGGGAGTCTGTGCTCTCAGCGGAGGCACTGGCAGTCTCTCTACCATGAGATTCATTGTAGCCATCATCTACCCCATAAGCTGTTGGTAGGCAGGGTTTTTGAGAATGGTTGGGTCAAGTTGGGGGACCTCATGCACCCGATCTTCATCTGCCTGCCCTTCAGCTCCATCAACTGATGCAGCCTCACTGCTCTCGGCAGCATGTTCTTCATGGTTTCCAGACATCTTGGCTTTTTCTTCCACTGAGGGAAGAAGATAATTGTAAGAAAGTTTGGAAAACTCACAAGAACAGACACAACCTAGCTCTGATACCAAGTTTGTGGCGACACATCCCGCTATCACACAGACAGCGAGGTGTCATGTGAAAACGTGCGGAAAACACCATAAACCACTAAATTACCAAAAAATACGGGGTAATTAAAAATGATTTCAGGAAGCAGATAAACCAAGAAACTATTACATTCAGATCCTTATCCTGCAAGAAGACAGGTTATATAAACATCTACAAGTCTAGATACGTGTTCACAGCTTAACAGATCATATGTCTTGTCATCACATGAGTTCATCACCTATTTATATATACATAACGAGCCACGTCCGGCCAGCAGCAGGATATATAAAGCTTCATCAGCTATACATCGTAAAACAACGTTGAAATGCCTCCGAGGACCTGAGAGTACAAGGATGACTCTAAGACTCTACTACAAAACAACCAAAACAGCAGCATATCCATCTCTTGCCTTCTACTGCTCATCTTGTTGCTCGGCCGCAACCCTGCGACCACCACCACGTCTAGCGCGAACACTTAAAAAGGTTGTAAACCAATGGGGTGAGACACACAGTCCCAACGAGAAACATAACTCCCCGTCGAAACCATAAAACCTCAAAAGATTAAAGCAACAACAGTAGATAACTGATAAAACGTACAATAAGAGCAGTCTATAGAGCAAGGTTGTTATTACCATCGAGCTTACCAAGTATTTCTTTATGGAACATGATTGACAAGATAAGATTTATAAGATCTTACCCCATAACTTAAGGAATGTATAAGCAACTGCAAAGTATAATAAGATCAGCTACACAAGCAAGGCCTCAACTAATGTTCTGTGTTTTGCCTTAAGTAATAAATACTATTCGGCTGGATTACGTGTTATTATGCCCTGAGGAAGTGAGCCGTACCGCTCAAATCCAACCTTCGGTTGCAAAACCCAAGCCGGTGCCATACAAGGTCAATGGAAGAGCCGGACTCCACGACCTCCCACCTCGGGGTTAGTGCACGAGAACCAAAGCAGGACCACAGTCTCATGCTTAAGTGGCCTCAGCCACAGGGTCATCTCCCGCAGGCTACCCTTTCTCTAGCCCACCTTGGTACAGGTCTCGGCGCTAGTATATCTGAGCCACGGGCCAGTTCACCGTGCTCCCTGAGCCATGAACGCATTCATGCTCTATCACACTGAGCCATTGGCCTGTTCACCATGCTCTTATACACATCTTGAGTCTACAACCGAAGTTGCACTCTAACCTCCTCATTTTCAGCTAGGAGAAACCACACCTATTCAATAATATGTGCTTCCATGTTAACCCGTAGGAGAACCTGTTTCACCATCACTAGCTACTGACGATAATGGATCTATGGCCAGGGCAACTAAATGAGAGATTCATCTGTAATTAGTTAACATATTTTAAATAGATTGTTGGGGCAAACAAGTGGTATCACATATATAACATTAAGATACATTATTGTTACCACCATCACAATATCTCAGGATCTCAATCCCTCATCACAAGAAACCACTGCCTCATAAGGCATTCTCACAACTGCGGATAACAATCCATGATTTCATCATCAAAGGATAACACCTCAACTAGGCACTTTAGCCAAACTCAGGTCCTCAGACCTAAACACATTATACAGGTGATGCATGTTATATCATCAACAAGAGTGACCATAAATGCAGTGTCATTCAAACATACATACCTTATAGCCCTTTACCTGGCTCTGCATCCGCATAAAACACCTACATGGTTAGTATACACAATTATAGAGATAACTGAAGCTATTAAGGAATTACTAGAACGAGCATGCTATCAAGCATAGGGCAACATTGATGATTATATGATTTATCATTCATGCCTCAAACCTGTGACCTTAGACATGGGTCTCATCATCATGTGAAGCAGCTCATATGCTTCCAAGCTTATCATTTACTCATCATTATATATATATATATATATATATATATATATATATATATACAGGATTCAAAGTTATCATAACACATATAGTATCATGTCATTAGAGTTCAAATGTGTCATGTTTACATAGGTGTGTTCTACTATATCAATCACCTCACTACTATCAAACATTTCAAAGGTTCACAATCCATAAACCATCATTTCTTATCAACAAGGATGTGATTGCATGATAAAGATCTAGCATATGGGTTTTCCGGGTGGAACATGACCCTCACTAGAAGTGTCCACTGTTGGTATGTATGCCTGAGAGCCAATCATGGGATGATTGGTGGGATACATTAAGATTGATTTGATAAACATCAAAGGCAAGCTTCCAATTCTTTCTGGTTCAGTCATATGAGATAGTGATAGAACATATTGAATGTCTAGAGAATGACAGTACTCAATGACGTATGCTTTCAGGTTGAGGACCTGAACGATGAGATCATACGGATGCTAAGAGTTTGTACATTCTTGTTATGTCCCTAGTCAGATGTCATTGTGGAAGGTAGATAGACAGCAATGACACACAAGTATAGATTGTGGTGTTGGTTGATGACAGAATCTCATTAGTCATGATATAGAGATATCAAACATAACACACAGGTACTTGTTAGAGAACAAGTGTACCGGACAGACCCACCGTGAGTTTGACACATGGAACCATGACATGGTAGTCACCGTCAGTACTCACAGTGATGGTGGTGAGTGTGATTCTTTGACCTGAAATCACTACACTCAACACATGTCGTTGGGCACACTTTGACATCATCAAACGCAGTCCTGAAACATGGGTTGTTATAAAGGTGATTATTGGGTGGCTTTGACACATGGGGCTTTTGAGGGGTGAGTGATAGATATGGGATTTGTCCCTCCTGAGAGAGTTTGATATCCATAGCCACTTGATGAGTAGGATTGAGAAAGGTGTGCACGCATGTGTGAATCAGTATGTGATATTGATGTCATACATATCTCTTCCAATATACTCTGAGATCAAGAAAGTGAATGAACGTTGATAGGATGACTGTTCCATGCCTCGAGTTCATTCGGGATATTAGTGACAAAGGAATTATACATTCACTGTAACACCATTCACGGATTGTAGGATTGAAAGTTGTTCTCCAACTTTCTTTTTCACTTGGGTAGCACTGATGTGTGACTAGGCACCGCTCTTTGCTTGTGAAGTCATAAGTGTTATGAACTTTCACTGCCAACGTGAAATGGACATGTAGGGTCACACACATAGGATTTAACATGGAAGAGGAGTTTTGTCCACAAACAATGTTTAGATTGATTACTAAAGGAGTTTAGTAGTTCAATTAAACACTCAATTAATTGATAGCTCAATATCATAATGTTCAAGGTGTTGGACGCATTGATTGGAGTATCGAATTGATTGAAACTGCAATTGACTGATTCTGCACAATCTGCACTCCCAACCGATCGGCTCATGTGATGAACCGATCGGCTGAGCTTGGTGAATCGGTCGGCTCAGGTAGTGAGTCGATCGGCTGATGGAGAGGGTGAAACAATCGCTTCAAGTGTTGAAACGATCGTTCAACTGGTCCAACCGGGCAAGTTGGGAAAGTAGGATTGGTGAGAATTTTCCTTTCGTTTCACTTGTCCAATTTGATTGGAACAAGGATTGGTATTTGATACCAATTAGAAACAAAAGATGGAAAGTCAATCGGGAACTGACCAGGACCATGAACTGACCGGTTCAGAAATGAACCGACCGGTTGAGGTGTCCCAACTGATCGGTTGAGGTGTCAACCGACCGGATCAAGTCCCCAACCGACTGGCTCAGAAATGAAACGATCGGTTCAGGTTGCGAGTTGGTTGTTTTGTGGAAAATCTCAAACCCTTCTACTCCTTCTTTTAGTCCCGCATTGCCCGGGATAGAGAACCATGTCCCATGACCCTCCTATATATATAGGGGTATTGGGGGCTTCTCAAAGTACAACTCAGTGCAACCAGTTGCTCTGTGAAGTTGTCGTTCTCTCTGGTTTTGGTAATCGAGAGAGCCCAAGCAAGTGCTACCCTATAAGGGTGGCACAGCAAGGGAAAGACAACTACAGAAAGCGACTGGTGGCAGTAGAGTGTGTCAGTGACTAGTACACTGACATAAGGGTGTGACTCCTTCCAATTCCTTGTGGGACAAGGAGATTGGAGTTCTAGGTGGTCCGTGTGGACTACTTCAGAGGCGGGAGGTTTCTGCCACTCGGAGGACAACTGTCAATCCCGACAGTCCCGGTGAGACCAGGAGTCGTCAGTCCTGGTGTGACCAGGAGCTGCACAGACACCGTCCAAGACCGGAGGTGAAGACCGCGCAAGCCGCGAGGTATTGTCGCCGAGCAAGCCTTGGGACAAGGTATGATTCCACAAACCATCCCTTTCCTATTGTATAGACGTTGACGCGTTTCCTTGTTCTGGGTTTGGGGGAGAAAATTTTTTGTTTCCACTGCCTTCTCTGCCTCCCCTAAAACCCAACAGTGGTATCAAAGCCACATCAACTGCTCTATACTTTAGGGATTATCGATATGATCGATTTTGGTTTGTTGCCTTTATTTATTGCATACGATGCGAATAAAATTGGCTTTATGCATGTCCAATCCTAAATCCAAAAATCCCAATTTACATATATGATATGTATTATGAATGCACTCGATATGTGTCGCCCTTAAACGAGTTTTGTGGTGGATGTATAGTGTGGTTATGGCCAATAAACCCTATATGTGTATGGTTGCATGTGGTTGCTTGCATCTCGGTCTGCACACCGATCTTCCTTCTCCTATTCCTGATGTAACTCAAAATAATTCATGATTTCTTTCCTACCTTTGCTCCCCTCGAATGTAACTCAAGATTTCTCTTTTACAATGTAAAATAGGATAGAATTTTATTTCTTGTTATGTCGAAGAATGGAAGACATCCTTACGACAGCTGAAACTATCAGTTCAAGGCGTGAACCGATCGGTTGACGTTCCAGACGATCGGTTCAAGGAGTGAGTCGATCGGTTGATGACCGGTTCGAGGAGCGAGACGAGCGGGTGGCGGCCATGATGAGATGCACGACGACCAGGCGAACTGATCGGTTGGAGGAGCCAACCGATCGGCTGGTGGCACCCAGCCGACCAGTCTGATGGCGAGCCGATCATTCATGTGATGAGTTGATCAAACCCAGAAAGACAAAGCACAGAGTTCATCTTATACAGGTTGCATGTGATGTAGATCTAGATGACCGTGATTCCTCTTGGTTCGAGGAATCACATTAGGATGGCCATAATCATCGCTTTTATCATTTTGCATGTTTTCTGTGGGATATATCATGCATATGATATGTACTGTGTATTGTGGTGATTGGATATGTATATGTATATAAGACCAAATCCCTCATTAAAATATTAAGTTTTAGATGCCTTCCAAATGCGACACACGTGAAAAGCTTGATCGACCAAGTGTGGGCACGCCCAAGCGTGGTGCATCGTCTATCTCGTGGAAGCGTGAAGGATGGATATGTGGGTCTGCCCAAGCAGGGTGCATATTCATCGTGTTGGCTTTGGGTCGGACTTAACAAGGTGACCTAGATAGGATCTAGCACCTTGAGGCATGAGATGCTCATGGCAAGGAGTTGCATATGACATCTTATCAAGAGTTGCATATGAAGCAATTGGCAAGAGTTTCCTACCTGAGAGATCTAAGTTGTGGGTGACAGCCCAAGTTGGTCCGTGACTTAGAGGATTTCAGGATCTTGCCCACTAGAAGGTTGTACACTGCAATCTTCCGAATTGATGGTGAGGGCTATCAATTTGAAGTAAAATAGTGGGAGCGATAATTAATTAAAGGCCTAATTATATCGTCAACTTTTCAAATCAATCAAACGATTCAAAAAGAGTTTTGGACTAAAATTGCATATATTTCCTTTTGTTAAAATAAATGGTTAATCAACAAATCACTTTATTTGCAATCGGTCTTTGAGACCAACAAATTAAATGGGAATAATTCCACGTCTGTTTAGGATGATGAGAAGTGTTCTCAAAGAGCGAAAGCTCTAAGTCCTAGTTATACCAAGACCAGATGAACTCAATCCCACCACATCAATGGCTGAAAGTATGCTTATGGAAGCATACCGAGGATGACATTGATGAGGAGTGCTTGATGTTGTGTTCTCTGAACTATGAGTTACAGAGACATATGATGTCTCAAGGACACTGTCCTAGTATGTCATGACAGAAGGAGATCTAGTAAGGTATTCACACACTCAATATGATTGGGTATGTGGAAAACCTGACTAAGAAGGATTCCCTCTGAGCCAAGAGTTGGCTATTGGTATGATACTGCAAATGTTGCGAGAATCATACAATTCATGGTAAGCTACAACATGAACAACTTTGACAAGTGTTGACAGAGTTGTTGGACATGTTGAGGATAGTAGAGGTAAAGATGAAGAAAGACAAACCATAATATTTGATGTGATCAAAGAAAAGGTAATTCTTAAGGGCAAGGACAAGGGCAAAGCAAAGAAGTGTTCTGATGCTAGCCAGCAATCCAAGCCGTCTTCAGCCTCAAGGCACATGGGGAAAGAGTGTATGAGGGAATTGCCCTCTATATCTGGAAGAACAAAAGAAGATGAAGGAGGGGATGGAGATCTCCACCTAATGTATCATGAAATGAACCGCTTCTTTATCTGAGGTATATGATACTAAGATATGGATCTATCATATATGATATGCAAGATCCGCAAAGAAGTGATGGCCTTTGTGAAAGGACCAAGAAAGAAGTACCCATCATTGGAGCAAGTGTTGCTGCCATAGATAGGAGTATCTTTTAGTTTATTTCAGCCTAAAGGGCACGGAATAGAGTTGAGAACTGCTATTTCATATATTGCCAATAGATAGAAACACTTTATTTTTGCATATTGTATGACAATGATGGCAATTAATAAAGTTGATGTTTCAATCTTAAATATATGATCTTTGTGGCAATGCCTTGTTTATCTTGTGATACATGGTATGCATAAGATAAAATGATACCTAAAGTTATTGATAACTCAAACAATCAAATTAGCATCAATCATGAGAAATTCATTTCTAGTCTCCATATGATGGATAAATCTAGACTCTTTTGGTTGGATAACCAGTAAGAGACATGAATCTCTTAGACATGATTAATCAATCTTCACTAATGGTAGTGGGAGAATGATTATCCTATTAGGTATAATACATGTGATGTATTTACATACCTATTGGAGTAAATGCTAATACTTCAAATGGTGTTTAAAGAAATACCAAAATGAATATCTTGAAATGTTCAAGGATATCATAGATGAAGTATGAATTTGGTAAAGTGTTAATTCTTGATGAGATCAATGAATGAAATACTTAGACCAAAATAGTTGAGATCCTTATGAGTGATTATGATAGTATATCACAGTGAGCTCATGATTAAGGCATAGTGATGTCTAAATCAAAAGGGGAGTCATACTCTAAGGAGTTAGAGAATGATTATCAAATAACTAAATTCTTCTTAAATAAAGAATACCCTACACTAATAAAGGACATTAAGAATCACAAAGGTTGTGAGTTCTTATATCCTTAACAGACACACCTCGATCATCTATATGATGAGTTGTTCATGAGATGAGTCAACTATCTAGATGAATATGAGGAACCTGATTTTGAGTTATGGTAGATGACCATTACATCCTAAATGACTTCCATGTAAACCATAAGGTATGACCTTGATGGTATCACTCATTGGGATGAAATCCATAAGTGCGAATAAGTCTTAAGTGTTAAGACACATGGATAACATTTTGAGAAGGATGATGCTTGTTGATTGCAAATTGATGACTAAGACATTTGGCATATGGATACTAAAACCGCATTCCTATGAGGAATAAAACAAGGATGTGTACGTGACACAACCTATAAGGTTTATGAATCCACTAATGCAAATGAAGTATATAAGTTACAATGGACTAATCAATGTGATTGATTGAGTACACGCAACCCAGAATTGGATCTTTACTTTGATGATATAGTCAAAGGGTTTGACTGATATGTCAAAGATAAAGAAGGGATCTGTGATTTAGTGGGAGCGTATTCACATTCCACATGTTGATGTGAAATGAAAATGTTCTAGAATGGAAATCCAAAGTGGAAATTATCTTTAAGGAAGATAGAGATGTTTCCTATGAGATAGGAATAGAGATCTATAGAGATAGTTCTCAAAAACCTCTTGACCTGGAAAAGGAGAGAGCATACATTGGCAATCTGTACTGAAGGGTTCAGTGTACACAGATTCAGTGGGAGAAAACTTGTCCATGTTACATGAAGTTAGTATCCCAAGGCCAAGTGTCCAATTCTTATGAAGAATGGGAATACTAAGAATAGATATGGATCTATCATGTATGTAATCATCCCATTATCTTGCATTATCGATATGGAAAGAACAAAATGCATTCATCATCTTGTATGTAGGACATGGCAATATGATGTGCTCATCCTGATAACTCGTATGTGGGACATGACGAGTGGATGTCTGTCTACTTCCAGTAAGGGTTACTGGAAACCATAAGAACTTGATAAGTACTTGAGAAGTACTAGTTTTGTGGTGATAAGGAAGAGTTCGATGGAAAGAGTTACATTGATGCGAACTTCTGAAAAGGACAGAAAATTAATCGCAAAATATATATGGGATATATAAAGTGAAAGTTTGTTGATAATTGGAAACGTTCCAATAAATCTGTTTAAAAGGAAATGTTGAGTATCCGTGTGTTAGAGAACAGCAATGGGTACTATATGGATCTGGAAGTTTATGAGATGAACTTATAGATATTTCGGTTATTGATGACAAGTATGGAATCCTTGATCATGCAATGTGGCTAAAGGTTAGCAAAGGAATACTAGATCGCATATTACGGCAACTCCATCTCATACGTGTGACGTACAGCAAAGAGATGTGAGACATGCAATTTATACTGACTTTGGCAAGGTGTTTCCATAACTCACTATGTTTGCACTAGAGCACAGTAACATGTGGGACATGTTTGAAGATCACTATGAATATGATTCAAGGGTGATTGGCTCGCAGTACAAGTGGGAGTCTGTTGGTATGTATGCCCTGAGATCCAATCATGGGATGATTGATGGGATACATTAAGATTGATTTGATAAACATCAAAGGCAAGCTTCCAATTCTTTCTGGTTCAGTCATATGAGATAGTGATAGAACATATTGAATGTCTAGAGAATGACAGTACTCAATGACGTATGCTTTCAGGTTGAGGACCTGAACGATGAGATCATACGGATGCTAAGAGTTTGTACATTCTTGTTATGTCCCTAGTCGGATGTCATTGTGGAAGGTAGATAGACAGCAATGACACACAAGACTAGATTGTGGTGTTGGTTGATGACAGAATCTCATTAGTCATGATATAGAGATATCAAACCAAACACATAGGTACTTTTTAGAGAACAAGTGTACCGGACAGACCCACCGTGAGTTTGACACATGGAACCATGACATGGTAGTCACAGTCAGTACTCACAGTGATGGTGGTGAGTGTGATTCTTTGACCTGAAATCACTACACTCAACACATGTCGTTGGGCACACTTTGACATCATCAAACGCAGTCCTGAAACATGGGTTGTTATAAAGGTGATTATTGGGTGGCTTTGACACATGGGGCTTTTGAGGGGTGAGTGATAGATATGGGATTTGTCCCTCCTGAGGGAGTTTGATATCCATGGCCACTTGATGAGTAGGATTGAGAAAGGTGTGCACGCATGTATGAATCAGTATGTGATATTTATGTCATACATATCTCTTCCAATCTACTCTGAGATCAAGAAAGTGAATGAACGTTGACAGGATGACTGTTCCATGTCTCGAGTTCATTTGGGATATCAGTGACAAAGGAATTATACATTCATTGTAACACCATTCACGGATTGTAGGATTGAAAGTTGTTCTCCAACTTTCTTTTTCACTTGGGTAGCACTGATGTGTGACTAGGCACCGCTCTTTGCTTGTGAAGTCATAAGTGTTATGGACTTTCACTGCCAACGTGAAATGGACCTGCAGGGTCACACACATAGGATTTAACATGGAAGAGGAGTTTTGTCCACAAACAATGTTTAGATTGATTACTAAAGGAGTTTAGTAGTTCAATTAAACACTCAATTAATTGATAGCTCAATATCATAATGTTCAAGGTGTTGGACGCATTGATTGGAGTATCGAATTGATTGAAACTGCAATTGACTGATTTTGCACAATCTGCACTCCCAACCGATCGGCTCATGTGATGAACCGATCGGCTGAGCTTGGTGAACCGGTCGGCTCAGGTAGTGAGTCGATCGGCTGATGGACAGGGTGAAACAATCGCTTCAAGTGTTGAAACGATCGTTCAACTGGTCCAACCGGGCAAGTTGGGAAAGTAGGATTGGTGAGAATTTTCCTTTCGTTTCACTTGCCCAATTTAATTGGAACAAGGATTGGTATTTGATACCAATTAGAAACAAAAGATGGAAAGTCAATCGGGAACTGACCAGGACCACGAACCGACCGGTTCAGAAATGAACTGACCGGTTGAGGTGTCCCAACCGATCGGTTGAGGTGTCAACCGACCGGCTCAGGTCCCCAACCGACCGGCTCAGAAATGAAACGATCGGTTCAGGTTGTGAGTTGGTTGTTTTGTGGAAAATCTCGAACCCTTCTACTCCTGCTTTTAGTCCCGCATTGTCCGGGATAGAGAACCATGTCCCATGACCCTCCTATATATATATGGGTATTGGGGGCTTCTCAAAGTACAACTCAGTGCAACCAGTTGCTCTGTGAAGTTGTCGTTCTCTCTGGTTTTGGTAATCGAGAGAGCCCGAGCAAGTGCTACCCGGTAAGGGAGGCATAGTAAGGGAAAGACAACTGCATAAAGTGACTAGTGGCAGGAGAGTGTGTCAGTGACTAGTATGCTGACAGGAGGGTGTGACTCCTTCCAATTCCTTGTGGGACAAGGAGATTGGAGTTCCAGGTGGTCCGTGTTGACTTCTTCAGAGGTGGGAGGTTTCTTCCGCTCGGAGGACAACTGTCAATCCCGACAGTCCCGGTGAGACCAAGAGTTGTCAGTCCCGGTGCGACCAGGAGCTGCACAGACACCGTCCAAGACCAGAGGTGAAGACCGCACAAGCCGCGAGATATTCTCACCGAGCAAGCCTCGGGACAAGGTATGATTCCACAAACCATCTCTTTCCTATTGTATAGACGTTGACGCGTTTCCTTGTTCTGGGTTTGGGGGAGAAAAATTTTTGTTTCCGCCGCCTTCTCTGCCTCCCCTAAAACCCAACACCCACTACCCTCACAAGAAGTGTGACGAGAAGGGTACTCCCACTAGAGGTGGTATCGGGCAGGATAACTTCTCATATCGCCCAAGCACTCTAGCCACATAACGGCCAAGCCTAAAGCAAGGATGTCGGGCTACCACCTTAAGGTGTATCGTGCAACCACATGTGTCGTGCATCCAAGTGTATCGTGCATCCATGTATATCGGGCTAGGGTTATAACGGGCAACAACTACCATATCGGCTAGAGCCATGGCGCCCAGGCCAACCTCATAACGCCCACTGGAGTACACCTCCATCTTCGAAACAAGGGCACCCAGGGAGAGCCTATCGTCCAACCAAGCTAGCCTCATCCTATCGGCCAACACACAAGGCAAAGACCAAGGTGTATCGCCCAAACCCAACATCATCATCATATCAACCCAGAACTCTAGTCCAAGAGGGGGTATCGGGCAACACCATCCCCAAGCCATATCGTGCAAGATACAACCCAACAAGATCGTCATCAACCTCAAGCACAAGGGCACCAAACCCTAATTGATCAAGAAGATCGGCTCACCTCTCAACAACCAAGAGAGAGGGGTCTTGCACAACCTCTATCACAAATCGGGCAACCACAAGGATCAACCTTAACATAGGTCTACATCTACCAAAAAGCTCACCTCTCGAATCCATGGTGAGAGGAGGGTGTTGCTCAAGCAACTAGAACACAAGCTCACCTCTCAACTTAAACGAGAGAGGGGTATTGCTCATATTACTAGAGCTCAAGCTCACTTCTCTAGACCAAGGAGGGAAAGGAGTGTTTCTCAACAAGGAAACCCTAAACAAGATTAAAGGTGCAACAAAGCGAGAACCATATCTAGCAACATACATGGCCGATTATGAACACAAGAAAACATACAAGGATATAGAAGAAAGTAATAGGATTAGGGTTAGAAGAAAGTAATAGGATTAGGGTTAGGAGTTATGTAACCCGCCTTAAGCAAGCTCCAAGCTCCTAGCACCAAACACACCTTTGGCCACCTCAAGAGGAAGAAGAAGAAGACTCCAAAGATAAGGATCGGCCACCAAGCTTTGCAAAGGAAGAGGTGTCGTGCAACCAAAGGGGAGGGGAAACTAAGGAACTAAAGGGATCCTTAGTAAGAGAAAGGGAACACATATATAGGAGAGGGTGGAGGAGAAACCAAGGTAAGACAAGGCAAGGTGTCGCCCACCTAGGGACACTTGTCCATGGGCAATGTCACCACTTTATGTTGCCCTAAATACATGTCCAAGGCCATTACCACATGCAAGCATCAAGCGCCCAAGTGTCGAATAGTGGTGACACAAACGAGATCAAAGGGTCAAAGGGGGTCCATGGACAATACATCCCAACACCATGCCCGACACACCTCCCTGGGTGTCACACCTATGGCCGTCACAACCATGGTCGGCACACCCATGGCCGACACAAGGTCCAACAAGGTCAAGCAAGGCACAACAAGGCCCATCCAAGCCCAAGGCAACTCAAGCAATGAGCCCAACCCTTCCTCTCAACACTAGAGGAAGCAAAGAGAGAGAAGAACACTTCTCAAGGTGACAGCTTGCCCACAAATCCTAGACTTGGGTTAATTGCAAGTAGCACCTCCAACACACAACAAGCACAAACAAACCCTAATCACCACTAAAGGTGATTAGCAAGCAACTAAACATCAGGGATAAGCAAAGTAAATAGGATAAGCCCTAAACGGAGGTCAGGGTCCTTATAGAAAGGGTTTAGGGATTATACAAGCCTACACCTAGTTCTAGAACATCTAGGTTCTAACCTAGAGGCTAAGTCATCTTAGTCCACAAATCACAACTCATTAAGTTTCTAAGTTTGAGATGTAAGGTTATGTCTAGTTTGTGTTTCATGTGACCAATGTTTGGTGTAGTTATTGTTCATGCTTTGATACCATCTGTCATGGAGCCGGAATCCCGACCCCATGAACCAAATGAATACCAAAGACAACATGCAGAAGCGTGAAATGCTTAGCATACATGAACTGATAACAAGATAAAAGCACCAACCATAGTCTCAACATTCAACAAGATATATTAATTAACATTGTTTATTATAAGCTTTCAATCACATATTCAAGAGTACACTTTACTAGTCTGCTCATGTACACTATAGATCTGCAACAAGTACACCTGACATAGCTCACTAAGCCCATCAACTACTAGCCATCTTTGAACCTATAAAATACGTGAAAAAGGCGGGTCAAGCACACGAGGTGCCGAGTACATGGCTAAAAGATACATATACATAAACTTTGCATAATTTGAAAAGAGTGAAGAAGTAAACGAGCAAGAGTAAATAAGATAAGTTCTTAGCAAAATGAGAGCTCATGTTTATGTCATTTCACTCCAATTATACCATCATATCATGTATTCGTAAGGCCTTTGATCAACTTCCCATTGTAAAGATCTATAAGGGTACTCAAGATTAGCTAACCCTTCTATACGTGAGGGACCTCGAGGCCATTGCTAAGAGCTAACCATGTTTCAACATTTTATAATGGAATTTCTATATTATGTTTGCAAGTTATAAAACGACGATACGAGACAAACATCGAGTACATACTAGAATAGTACATGACAATATTTGAGCAAGTAAACAAGCATACATATGTATCACATTTCAAGTAAGAAAGCCATAGTCATATAATTATTTAAAGCCCATACCTGATTTTGTGATTTCATAACCTAACACATCCTTGACCATCTAGCCACAACCAACACCTGATTAAGCACAAGATTGCATATATGCATTAGATTCTCATCATTAACCCTAATTAGCTCCATTTTAGAGTTTTGGTCAAGTTAGGTTCAAGCTGCTTATTGGTACATTAGATGATCTTTTCTTGATATAGGGTCCATCATAAGGGTGTGGTTCAAATTTCAAGTCTTCTTAATGTCCCATGCATTATATATGATCATTACAAGATTCAAGTTACTTACTTGCATAACTAGGTCATAAGACTCACAATTTGGGCATACGAGGTCATGATCCAATCCAGAAAAGGGATCCAAACATCAAACATGATTTAGATCAGGAAAGATAGGGCATAAGAATCACATTCAAAGTAGGGTGGATGTCCCCTGGGGTCTAGGCGTCGAACAACCAACACGAGGTACCAACATTCGATCATACATGTAGTCATCATAATAGTTCACTTATGTAATGGGGTCCAACATATGAATTATGTGAGACATCCACATCAAGGTGGTCATAAGGAAGGATATTTCTTGATTTAGAAGGGATGGACAAGAGATCAAAGTCTACATCACATTTGGGGCACAAGGAAGAAAAGCAAGTGCATAAGTCACATAAGGCAACCACTAGGGTAACTAAGATTATACACACCATCATAGGTCAAGATGGGATGACCTTAAGCAAACAAGGAATCATATAAATACTGATTTGAAGGATCTAATATGCTTTGATGTGCAAAAGAGGTCATAGTCATCATTTGATTAAGTATAGCCATACATCATCACAAGGTGTCACATTCATGCATACTTAGCGTAATATGTAATCACCATACAAAAAGGGGATTTGAGGATGATATTTAGGGTCATGAGGCATAACATAGAGTTGTTGTATCAAAGTAAGGATGAGTCTAGATGTCATTTAGGGGCATAGATATAACATTTGTCAAGGGTCATCAATCATTGTCTCAAGAATATATGTTAGGGTACATTAGCATCATGAAGCCTCCAACTAGGGAAAAAGTATGATAAAATGATTATTAAGCTACAAGGTGGCATAAGTTACTGATTAGAGTCACAAGAATCAAGAGGGATAATCATTTGAACATTATTTAACACAAAAGCACATTAAGTATGCTAAGAAGATGAAAAGATGACAATTTTGGCAAAATAGGAAAGATAAGAGCAGATTCAGGTCACTATACCAGGCCTATGTCATAGATCTTTTCGAGACAATTGATTTCATATAATATTACATGATTCTGACCACCGCAGCATTACTGAATAGGTTTATAAGGTTTGGGTATTTATACAAAGTCATTATGATAATTACCTTGGGCAAAGGTGGGTCGCTGGGCTCCCATGTGCGGCCCGTGATCCAGGCCAAGACCTCCGCTGGCTCAGGGAGTCTTCTCTCCCACAATCACACGGGCTCTCCCCTGCCTCCACGCCCAAACAGGATACGAACAGGGGAACTCTCGCGGCTCCCGTCTAGCTGCAGACCGTGCGGGGGAAGGACAGAGGTCTCGATCGGCGTCCTTGGGTGCCTCCTCCTTGTTACGGGCGATGCACTAGTCGCTGGGCGCCCGCTACTATGGCGATTCCCAGTGTGTCCTTCCAGCAGGAGCCACAATGCCCCCAGGTCCACTGTCGGTTTGGTTCCTGCGCCAATAGACGAAAGGTGGCAAGTATAGTCTCGCGCCTGTGATAGAGGCTGGAGGGCTACGATAGAGCACCGGGGGAGGGAGGTCGCCAACCTGGCCTCGTTGTATTCCTGGATCATTGACATGGGGGGTTGAGGAGAAGAGTCGCCGATGGGCAACAGAAGACTGGAGAAAAGAGAATAAAATGAAGGAGGGTCCAAAAGAGGTGGTCATAAATAGTGCAAAGGGGTTAGGGTTTGGATTCTCTTTCCCCATCATGGAGTGTTCATCCTTTTCCCGATTTGGCTGGAGGTAGGAGAAGAACTCCCCTACCATGCGATTTGTCCCCAAAGCAGAAGGGGAAGAAGAAGCAGGCCAGGTGGTTGGGCCACGCTCTAGCTGGGCCATGGATGGCCAGCCCAACAAGGTCACAAGTCATATAAAGGGGGTGAAAATAAAGTTTAATTGAAGCAATATTCAATGATTTATAACTTGAGCCTCGGAGGTCCGATCGGGGTGATTCTTACGCCGTTGGATTTATGATTGACTCCACTATAACATAGAATAGATTAGAAAGCCCAAATATCATGGTTTTGGGGTTCAATATTAGATGCAAGAAGGTGGCATTATATAGCTTGATACTTAGTCCAATTTCTCAAATTAGAGCCACATACCATGAAATTAGTCATCGGGGTGATCAAATAGCATCATAAACACATTCAAGTAGTGTGATTGAAATTAAATTAATTGATATGGGTCTCTTGAAGAGAGAAAGAGTATAATAGATGAGAGAGAAAAGTTAGGTCATCACAGATGGGGACTTTTGTATAAAGGGCACCTTTTTGTAGCACAATAATGTGTATATAACCTAAAGTAGGGTTGTGGATTAAGAAAGTGGAAAGGAGCAATAATTGAACTAAAGGGGTAATATGGATAATGACATAAGAAAGTGGACATAAAAACCTAACTTGAGAACCAAGTCAATCCTTGGATTGGCTTAAGAATCATGTAGTAACACATGGATGCATACCTTGAATTTCAGGTTGACTTGCTTGGTTGGTTGTGAGGTTAATTCTACTTATTCTTATTTGGACTGCAAATTCTCCTAAGATAGGTATGTGGTTATGCCTAAGAATATTGGTTGTAGTTTCAGGGGGTTTCTTAGAGATTTCTTCGCATGGTTTGAAGATATACGCTTGCTTGTTTATTTCATTACATACAAACTTTATAGTGACTGTGACTATCACATTATATATGGACATGACTAGCCCATTTCTAGGACACCCTTGGATCTATGAAAAGGCCATCCGCCTGGATAGGGGAAGGCATATTTTGTTACCAGCCTGAATAGGGGGAGACATGGTGAAGCCATTCACCTGGATAGGGGAAGACAGTGAATACTGCAGTATCAGGCCCTAAGGGGTTATTACAGAGGGTGGAGAAACTTTGATTGGGTAGTCATGATGAAAATGTTAAATTTGGTTTTTAAACAATAATTATGAATTATGTTGTTAGCATTACTTGTGAGATTTTGTTTTCCCCCACATACCAGTATGACCTATCATACTTACCAATGTTTTAATTATCGGGGCTTTAGGATAACCTTGCTGGAAATTAGGCGTTCAAGGAAAGAAGACATTGAAAGCAAACAAATGAAGTAAGGCCTGGAGGATATAGATAGATGTTTTATTTCTTGGTAAAATTCTAGAACCCATATTTTGTAAAAGTTGGTGAAACTATTTTTGTTTATTCTCTACCAAGTTTAGTTAGTTTAGTAGAATTTATTAATTATTTTGTATTATGTGCAAAACCATTTGATCCTATTTTTGGGATAACGGCTCTAGTTTCTTGGACTCCCTTAATTGGGGGTTGTCGGGGAGTGGGGTCGTTACATGTACACTCTGGATACTAGGATTCATGACCTTGGTATCCACTACATGTGCTATAAAGAACTCATACCCTAGTTTCATCCCCTTCCTTAACATCATAACCAGCTAAGAACATATAGGAGGAAGCCCATAACTCTTGGAAAGCTCAAAAAGCATGCTCATTGTAAAACATAAAGATTTTGGAACTATAGTCCAAGTCAATCACACATCGTATCAAAAGATCCATCCTAGGATTATAGGGAATCCACACATACTAAGTGGCATGAGATCCACTTGAAGGCTATGCCTCAAAAAGAAGGAACACAAAGGGAAACACACTTCCCTCGTCACAACAGCATTGTCCAGGGGTTACTAGCAAAAAGGTAATCAATTCTATTTTTTCCCATGAAGGTTACACTTTTTATGTATCATCTTACTTCTTAAAGCTTGGGTTCCTTGCCATTAGCATATGAGTTATTAAGATTATCATATCTCATAGCTCTTTTCTCATTAACTATTCATCATTCTTGTATATGTCTTCTCATGTTACCATGTTTTTCAACCACCAGCCAAGGAATAGATCATCAGATTCCATATTTTCTTCATTAAACAAGGAGATTCTTCTTTGATTTCTTTCACATACCATGCATATTTTACATTAACACTTTCTTACACACATAGGTTAATATAAGATCAATTGAGGTTCCACTTGATTCCTCTATCATATTCTCATTCATCTTCTCACATTATACTTATAACAAGAGCTCTCTCCTTCTTATGTGAATTTCATATCTTGAATCACTTTTTTGGCATAGACTTATTGATTTTTTACTTTATTATCTTCTTGAATTACAACTTCAAGAACTCCTCGTTTTCTTATTTGTATTTATATTTAGGTTTCATGGTGTTGTATCTTTCTCTTATAGTTACCAAACATCTAACTTTTGATAGGTTACGATGTAATTCTCATCTTCTTTAGAGTAAGATTGAGATATATGTACCATGATTTCTTATTCATTATACTCTTTAGATTGTCCCAAAATGACTACTTGATCAAAGTAATCAAACAGATAACAATCTAAGAGTTCCATGCTTGCCTTTTCTTTAAAAATTGAATACTTGGTTAGGGGATCCAAGTATTGAGATTAGGTAGTATGCACCATATTTTTATGTCATGTTCCTAACTTAGACATCATCCTAGTCCTAAGTCCTATGTGTCCCTATAGACTCAGTGAACCTAAAGCTCTAATACCAACTTGTGAGAAATCATTACACTAAATGAGATTACTCACAACACTAAACATGATCAATCACTAATTGAAGACATACCCAGAAAATAGGGTAAATTAAAATCGATATCGACATCAACACATGCTAAAAAACATTTGCATAAGGCTCCAACATCTTTCTTGTATTCATACTATGCCAAGAATTTGATACAATTTGTTCCATGGACTTAGCCACAACATATATACACAAGAGAACATTATTCGTATATTCCACATAAATAGGCATTAACATGCTAACAATAATGCAACAAAAGCCCAATTCATTTGAAACACCATATACAATCTTTTTTCGTCCAGACCTGAGAGTATAGGGATGACTCTAGGACACACTAGACAACTAAACAACCTTCTCTAGGGTTCATCACCTCAGATTCTCCTTGTTGTCATGGTACTATTGTTGTTGTTGTCGATTGTGACACCCATTACCACACAAAGTGAGATTACTCAAAACTTAACCGTGGAAGAAAGATTAACGAACAAATTACTAAAAAAACACAGGAAATTAAAATTGTTTCATAAAATTGCCAAACAGCACGAACCTTTACATACAGGTGCTTTCATGCCTCAAAGCACTTACCATGTGTGCTATCAGCCTGTTACCAGAGAACCTGTTCCATAACATATATATATACATGTATTCATTACAACTATATACAAAAAGGGCACACCAGTCAAACACGTATCAAAAGCACATCCAAAAAGTGTCTACAAAACATCCCCAAGGACCCGAGTGTACAGGGACGACTCTAGGACTCTATCAACAAAAAACATCCAACAACACTTCAAACCTTGTCAGCTACTACTCCTCTTGTTGTTGCTCAACCTCCACTACACGATCTCTACCTCTTCATGCTCGTCCACCTAAAAAGGGTGTGGGAAACCCACGGGGTGAGATTCCAAATATCAGCGGGAGATATAACTCTCCACCAACTCTATTATTATCACAGATAAGATAAACTAAGTCATTGTTAGCGGGAAGAGCAATTACTGTTTGATTTAAGAAACATCTTAATAATTTAAAAGGAATATGAAGAACATGTATAATTCCTATCAACAACATTTTATAAAGATCAAGCAAGGCCTCATCCAATGTTTTTGTATTTTGATCCTATACAAGTATATTACACGGCTGATTATGCATTTTATTATGCCCCAAGGATTTGAGTTGTACCACCCAAATCCCACCGACCACTCGATAAGTCAAAATTGGTGTCTTACAAGATTGAATGGAAGAGTTGGAATCAACAACATCACCCCTCCTCGGTCAGTACGAGGTCATGCAGTGACATCATAAGTCAGACTGCTATCAATGGCATATAGTCCAGTTGTACATATCTAGCCCGCCTTGGTACTGGTCACGGTGCTAGTGAGTTACAACTGTAGCCACACTCTTTATTAGGATATGACCACAGCTACAACCGCAGTTGTACCCTTATTGGGGAATGACTGTAGCCAATCCCAAATATATATACATTTAGGATACAATAAGATACCTCAACTTGCACCCCGCATAATCAACAATATGTGCTCTGAGTTAAACTCATTTCACCATTCAGCAAGTGTTGACACTGAATGGATCTATGGCACATGGCAAACTACACTATTAGATTCCACTTAATTAATTAGACCAATTTAAGCATCTTTCAGCATCAATCAAGTTACAACGTATAAACTCAAAACAAGATCTGTATAAACAAGGCATGGCACATCACCAAAACATACTAAAACATATAAGTACCACATCATCACTTTATGTCTACCTTTCACCATATGTCCATCACAAGGACCACATATCTTGGGGTAACTGTAACATCCCTGGCCTGGGTTATGTACTAACCCTAGGTGTTTTGCTTAAATAAGTGATTAGATACTTGCTTGTACTTCTTGAAATGTAATTAAGGCTTTTGAGGAACCTATATTTCAATTTCAGTCCTTTTTGCATAATGTTGAAACATTGTTTTGTTAATAATGGACTAAAGTGAAAATTACCCAAGTTGAGGGGTTTATTTGCAATTTGTACATGATAAGATGTTCCTATGATGTTGAGACATCATGATAATGATTATGATGTAGTGATATGGATTCCACAAGCTTGGGTACCAAGATATAGCTTGTAGAGCAATCCTTGTGCTTTAAAACCTAGTTTTGGTGTAAAGTGCAATTTACCCAAAACCTAGGATCCAACATGTAAAATATACCCTCTAGAGGATCTCTCATGTTTCTTGGCATCAAGAAGAGCAAAGAAAATGAGAGGGGTGCCTCAATTTAATGATCATGGTAAGAGTGGAAACTACTCACACTAATAATATATTAAGCAATATCCAATAAGGATGGATATTAATATACAACTTATTAAGATGTTTGGTCTCTTTTCCTTTAAACCTTGGATAATTGAGAAGTCTTGCAAGGTTTTATAAGATTTCCACGTAGCCAAGAAGTGGAGGAGGACTTGGTGGATATACTTGAGAGATAAAAGGAAATAATTCTCTTTTTCCTTTTTCCCTAAAAACCCATATACAAATCTATTATGTATATCCTTCCCAAAAACACATAACAACTGTATCCTTAGTTTCCTCTTCTCATCACCTTGCTTAGACCGACCAAGGAAGAGCTTTGGAGTAGAGGGAGGATGATCAACCTGTAGGTGAGCCTTGGTCATCCTCTACCTCGGATTCTTGGGGGAAAACCCTAAAACAAGGTTGGATTCATAGTTTCCTTCACACGTTTTCCTTTTTCTAGCCATCTTCTCCATCCAAAACTTGAAGAACGAAGCTTGGACAACCACTGGAGCTTCATCCACCATTAAAGTTAAGGAGATTGGAGCTCTGTATCAGTCCTAGAGGCGGGTTTTATAACTCTAACCCTTAAGCTTTGTTAATGCATCCTTCTTTCCTAAAATCGTTGCTTATACTTCTTCTTTAGATACCTTTGTGTGTTTTTGCTATCATCTCTGTGAAGAACAGCCCCTGTTCTTGGTTGAACAGAGGTAGAATATGATGACATTAATCTCTATGTTTATCCAAAATCTACTTTAGCAAATGGTCTCCCAACCTTGCTCAAAAGGTTTCCCAAACCGTTTGGGAGCAAACGGTTTCACTAGACCGCATAGAAGCAAACGGTCCAAGACCGTTTGGAGGCATTGACTAGGCGTTGACCATTTGGAGGATTGTTGAGAATAATGTAGACTAATTAACTACCAAAAATCATCAATTAATTCCTAGTGGTTCATCAATTGAAGGTCCAACAATCATCAAAACCCTAATCGGGTAAATTGCTTATTTTATTAATTGAATTATGTTAAAGTTTGGGTTGAATGACCCAAACGGTTTCAAAACCATTTGGAGATCACCCAAACGGTCTCAATACCGTTTGGTGATCACCCAAGACCATTTGGAGGTCAAGGGTTAAGCATGGTTGACCAACTAAGGATCCAATGATATCAAGTTGATGAGTAATCGATTGCTGAATTGGTGACTAAACCTAGGATCCAAACCCTAATTGAATGACTTGGTTTTTGATAAAATAATGGGAAAACGGTCTCAAGACTATTTGGAGGTCATCCAAACGATCCCAAGACCGTTTAGGGTCAGATCATGACCAAATTTAATGACGGTTCAATGATTTCAAAACAATTAGACTCACATTGAAGTATGTTGAAGGGTCATCGATTTCAAACCCTAATCCAATTGATCCAAGCCCTAATTGATGATCAATTGAGGGTCAATTGAGTGTCAAATCAGTTGAGGGTTGACCTAATTAACTCAATTGATGATTGGCTAACATGTGCATGATCGATTGAGAGGTTCAACATTGGAAACCCTAATTCAATTGAAGTGGTAGAGACACTTTTTGGTCCTTGCAGTTTTGAGGTGGTTTGGACCAAACGGTCTCAAGACCATTTGGGTCCAAACGGACTCAAACCGATTGGTCTCATGTGGTTTCAAGGTCGGTTGTGTCCATGCGGTTTTAAAGTCAACATGACCAAACGGTCTTCACCACCAAACGGTTTCAAAGTCAAACTTGACTAAACGGTCTTCACCTCTACTTTAGCAAATGGTTTTGGAGGTCTACTTTACCAAACGGTCTCAAGGGCAGACCAAGACCGCATGAAGGTTCAAACGGTCTTAGACCGTTTGGAAGTTTAGTGTGAAAAACCGTTTGAGGACCATGTAGGTCAAGATCGTTTGAGGTTCTAAGGGTCAAGATGGTTTGGTGATTGATTAACCTAAACCTCATGGATACTTAAAGTGATTAAAGGACCAAGTGATTAGTTGATTAGTGCATGTTATAATCAATGGTGATTATAATAAAGGTATCCTTGATGGGATAGAGTGATTAGTACCCTTGAATGAGTGAGCTTTAATGATCCCAATAGTAATGACATAGCCATGACCTCAATGTTGAGTTGACTTAGACTAATCAAGGGTGATGAAAGCATCAACTCATATAAGGGATGAGAGAGAAAAGATTTCTTATGTAATCAAGTAATGGACTCTCAATATGAAGGAATGCCTATTTAGGGTATGATCCATATTAGTGAGATCATGAAACCCAAATTATGATGGTTAATGAATTCTAACCCTAATTTGAGGGTAGTAATGGAAATATCCCTAATATATGATGAAAGTATGTTCATAATTCATAATGTGAATAGTAAACCCTAATCTAGGGTAATGTAATGCAATGTGAATAGTAAACTCTAATATAGGGTAATGTGATGCAATGTGATTAGTAAACCCTAATCTAGGGTAATGTATTGCAATGTGAATAGTAAACCCTAATCTAGGGTAATGTATTGTAATGTGAATAGTAAACCCTAATCTAGGGTAATGTGATGCAATGTGATTAGTAAACCCTAATCTAGGGTAATGTGATGTATTGTGAATAGTAAACCCTAATTTTGGGTTATGTTGTATAACATGAAGCTCTATGGCTGAGTATTGCAATGATAAGTCATTAACCCTAATTGAATTAAAAAGGGAAACCCTAACCCTGGCAAGGGCATAGTGGTGCAACCCTTAAATAGTGATGTTATTAATGTTTTGCATTATGCTGATCTAAAATAGATGTGTGTGTATTCATCTGTACTAATTATGCAGGTTTTATGGAATATTGAACATAGCCATGTATGAGCTATGAAGCTTTGCTTATCAAAAGTACTTAATAAGTTTGTAAGCAATGATATGTTATGTTGCCTTGTGAAGAGGTAACATAAGAGATTGATAGGTTATATGAGCCATATGAAATATCAGCATTGTTATTATCTTGTTTATACTGTCAAATGACATGATGGCAGTATGATACTTGGTAATAAGTGTTTTAATGATTTAAGGGTTTGAATACCCATATTCCTGAATTACAATGATGAGATGGTTAGGGATTGAGATCCCAATATTAACAATAGGTGATTTGAACTTGATACAAATAGTACTCTTTCTTTATAGCAATTGTTTTAATGGTTTATATTTGAAAACATGCCTGATGCTAAAAACATGCCATAATGTACTTCAATAATCAAGTATAATGATATCATGTAGAGCCCTGACCATAGATCCATCATTGTCAGAAGTTAGATGATGGTGAAATAGGTTTTCCTAAGGGAACTCCTAGAGAGCATACTTTTGAGTATGTGGGGGTTATGGACGCGAATATCCTTACTTCCTAATGGAGGAATTGATGTGAGATAAACATCAAATCTCTCAATCCTTCATTATATGTATATGCTGGGATGATGTATCACTAATCTCCCGATGATGTTGTTAATGCCGAATCGATGTGAGATAAACAAGAAATCCCTCGATTGTGAAGAGAGTACAGCATGCCACTGTAACTCTAATAGAGAAGTGCCAGAATACCTTGGATAGCTATTATGGCAGAGACACAAGATGTCCTGCATGATGATCCTCTCACTGACTGAGGAAGATGAGGTCATAGAAATCCGGCTCTTCTGATGACCTATGTATGGTACCGATTGCGATTTCGTAATGGTCGATTGGAGTATGAGCAGTATATCTCATCTCCTCGGGGCATAAGTATGTTTGTAAAATGTAATCAGCCGTGTAGCATAATTTCTTAGGTTGAACTACGAGAAATAATAATTGATGATGCATTGTTTAATTAGTCCTATTTGGACCAGTAATATACATGTTCTTCATATTCCTTACTGATTAAATGGCTTCTTATTCAGTCAAGTTATAATTGAAATGATTGATTAGAGAATATTTCTCTACTTAGCTATTCAATGAATTTGCCTGCTGTTGAATAATTATAATATTACTACTCAGTGTTATTCCATTATTTGCAATAACAATGCTTCTGGCGGAGAGTTATAACTCTCGCTGGGATAATTATTCAATTGTCTCACCCCCGTGGGATTCAACTTTTTAGGTAGACGCTGAGGACGAAGAAACCCTTCAGTGGGTGAATAGCAACAGCAGCAACAACAACAACATCAGGGACAGTAGTGATCCTCAGGTGGAGACACTGTCTGTCAAGTCTTGTATATAGAAATTCCTATGTGTTGTCTCTGTACTCTCAGGTCCTAGGAGTCAGTAGATGGGTTAATATAGATCTGAGAATTTTGGCTTAACATCTCAAGATTTTTCTATACTGCTCATGTACAGCTTAACAGGATAGTCAATGTTATGACTCTTGAGATGTAATGATACAGAGATATACTAATGTATCAGCTTGTAAACAACTTATTTCATTTCTTTATGCAAAAAGTTTTACAGTTGTGGTTCTCTTTACAAAAAGTTTTAAAATTTTGTGATTTTCAGTAATTCCACTGCTAATTAATCGCTTCTGCATCGTTAATAAGGTTTTATCTGAAACGTGTCCCATAATTAGTGGTATCATAGCTCTAGGTTCGTTGAGTCTACAGAGACATAGGAATAGGGTTGTAGAGTTTGTTCTAGTGTCTTCCAGTATATCTGATAGTGTCTTCTGCTCATATAGGAGGAGAAGAGAAAACTAAATATGTCTGAATCACACGAGGAACACGTTGCTGAGAGTAGTGTCGCTGCACCTAGAGAAGGTGCAAGAAACCAAGAAAGGGAAGAACATGTACCTGAACCACCCCAGTTCAACCCAGCTGACATGGGGAATCTAGCTTTCCAAGCCATGTTTGGGCAGTTCATGACTGCCATGACACACATGACTGATAGGATGCCTATACCTGTACCTAGGGCACCTACCCATCCAGAAGGACAAGGAACCGACAAGACGTTTGAACGACTTCGTCGGGTTGGAGCCACAGAATATAGTGGAACAGCTGACCCAGCATATGCTGACTTGTGGCTAACTAAACTAGAGAAGGCCTTTAGAATCCTAAACATCCCAGAGGCTGAGAAGGTTAGACATGTTGTGTATCTTCTCAAGGGGAGTGTTGGTCATTGGTGGACCATGGAAGAACAAAAAAGGCCAGGTGTGGAGATCGAATGGGAAGTATTTCGACGAGAATTTGTCAACAGATACTTTCCTAAGACGTTCTTGGATGAAAAAATCTCTCAGTTTGAGAGGTTAAGACAGGGACCTATGAACATTAGTGAATACGAGGCTAAGTTCATGGAGCAGTTGCGGTTATGCCTGCACATGGCATCAACAGATGAAGAAAGGATTAGGCATTTTGAGAAAAGATTAAACGCTGAGCTGACCACCCTTGTGTCTGCTCTGGAGAATAGGGAAAGGTTTGCTACCTTTGTGGAGTCAGTCAGGAGGATAGAGAGGTCAGTGTCAGAGAAGAGACAGACCAAGAACAAGAGGATGTATCCCCAGTTCCAAGGATCCTCATCTAAAGATTTCAAGAAACCTAGGTTTTCTATGCCTACACCACCACCTAGATTCAGTACCCAGACGCAGTGGATGTCAAATAGGGGTAGAGGATGAAAACTACCACTAGAAGGAGCTCATAGCTCAGCATCTATGTCAGTTACAGGACCACCCAGACCACAACAACTGAACAGAAGTTGTTACATATGTGGAAAGATGGGACATCTGATGAAAGATTGCAGAGCTAGAGAAGTGAGTGTGACTCAACCTCAAAGGCAGGGTCAATAAGGATCTCAAAGGAGATAGTTTCCAGGCAACACTAGAGGACGTGGACAAGCATCCCAAGCTGGATCATCGGCACCTAGTCATCGAGCACTGAATCAACCACAGGCGACGGTGAGGTTTTACGTGACGAATCCACCTGATGCAGTGATCAACCCTCGAGTTGTGGCAGGTCAGATGGAGTTGTTTAATTCTGATATGTCTACATCTTGCGTCGTATCTGTTTTAATTGATCTGGGTGCTACGCATTCCTTTATCACTCTAAGAGTGATTCTTAGTTGTGATATGACTACAAGTCATAGAGCAGATAGTTTGTTGTTAGAAACTCCTTTAATAGGATATGTTGTGTTGCAGGAGATATGTTCTCCCTGCATTCTCTTCTTTTCTGATCATCGCATTCAAGTGGATCTTATACCACTTGAGATGCATGGATTCGATGTAATCCTTAGGATGGATACCTTAGAAAGGTATAAGGTTGTCTTGTATTGTGAGTCCAAGCAGGTTGTGTTCACTGATGAAAGTGACACATGGATCTTTCAAGGAGAAAGAAAGATTCTACCCACCTGTCTTGTGTCGGCTATGGTTGCTGAGAAGCTGATGAGACAAGGATGTTATGCATTCTTGGCCCATGAGGTAGATACCACCATGTAAAGTCCTAATCCTGCTGAAGTTCCTGTAGTCAGGGAATTTGAAGATGTATTTCCTGAAGAACTTCCAGGTGTACCTCCACCTTGAGAAATAGATTTTGAGATTAATCTAGTTCCAGACACACAACCGATAGCACAAACACCGTATAGGATGGCGCCTGCTAAGATGGCAGAACTCAAGAAGCAACTGCAAGAGTTGCTTGAGAAGGGTTTCATCCGACCGAGTACTTCACCTTGGGGTGCTCCGGTCCTCTTTGTTAAAAAGAAAGATGGGTCAATGCGGTTGTGCATTGATTATAGATAGTTAAATAAAGTAACAATAAAGAATAAGTATCCTTTGCCGAGGATTGATGATCTCTTTGATCAGTTGCATGGTGCAACTGTCTTTTCAAAGATAGATTTGAGGCCGGGATATCACCAGTTACGTATTAAGGAGGGTGACATACCTAAGTCTGCCTTTAGGACAAGGTATGGTCACTATGACTTCACAGTTATGTCGTTCGGACTAACTAATGCACCAGCTACATTTATGGAACTCATGAATAGAATCTTTCGACCTTTTCTTGATCAGTGTGTTGTTGTCTTCATAGATGATATTCTGATCTACAGTAGAGATGCCCAACAGCATGAACATCATCTTTGTCAAGCTCTAACTTTACTAAGAGAGCATAAGTTATATGCTAAGATTAGCAAGTGTGAGTTCTGGTTACCAGAAGTATCTTTTCTTGGGCACATAATATCTACTTCAGGTATACGTGTTGACCCTAAAAAGGTAGAGTCTGTCCTGCAATGGGAGCAGCTGAAGACGCCAACAGAGATACGAAGTTTCTTAGGGTTGGCATGCTATTACAGGAGGTTCATTAAGAACTTTAGTTTCATAGATTTACCCTTGACTAAGTTAACCAGGAAGGATGTTCCTTTTACCTGGAGTGACAAGTGTCAGCAATCATTCCAACTGTTGAAGGAAAGGTTAACAAGTGCACTTGTGCTTGTTTTACCTGAGCAAGGGAAAGGGTATATAGTTTTCTGTGATGCCTCTAAGAATGGACTTGGATGTGTGTTGATGCAGGATAAACAAGTGATTTCTTTTGCTTCTCGACAGCTTAAGAAACACGAGGAGAATTATCTGACACGTGATTTAGAGCTAGCTGTTGTAGTTCATGCCATGAAGATTTGGAGACATTATCTTTATGGAGAGACATTCCAGATTTTCACAGACCATAAAAACCTTAAGTATATCTTTTCTCAGCATGAGTTTAACATGAGGCAGCACCGCTGGATGGAGTTAATCAAGGACTATGATTGTACAATTGATTACCATCCAGGGAAGGCCAATGTAGTTGCTGATGCTTTGAGTAGGAAATCAACAACACCAGTTTTAGACATAGCACAGTTGATTTCTTTGGTGTGCTCTAGGAGATATATGCTTATCTCCTTAAGGCAAGACAATGTACAGTTAAAAGTATCATTGTTAGCCAGGTTGTTAGCTGAGATGCATATAAAGCCTACCTTGAGACAACAGATTAAGGAGGCACAACAAGTTGATGTTGCAGTTCAACTGATTAGATCGGAGTATGGTCGTGAGAAACGAGATGGTTTCTATGACTCAGATGATCATGTAGCTTGTTATCATGGTAGAATGATAGTGCCTGATGTGGATAACTTGAGGAAGTTAATCCTGGAAGAAGCTCATTCTTCAATGTATGTTATGCATCCAGGAAGCACCAAGATGTATCGAAACTTGAAAGATATGTATTGGTGGCCTAGTTTGAAGAAATATGTTGCTGAGTTTGTTATGCGGTGTCTTATGTGTCAGCAAGTTAAAGCTGAACACCAGAAGCTTGCAGGAACAATGCAACCTTTACCCATACCATAGTGGAAGTGGGATCATGTAACCATAGATTTTGTAGTTGGTTTACCTAGAACAGCCAAAGGACATGATTCCATCTGGGTAATAGTTGATAGGTTGACAAAGACAGCACATTTCTTACCTGTCAAAACAACCTATTCTGCTGAGAAACTGGCACAGTTGTATGTAGATGAGATAGTGCAGCTGCATGGGGTCCCAGTTACCATTGTTTCTGACAGAGGTCCCCAGTTTACGAGTCGTTTTTGAGAGCGACTTCATAAAGCTTTAGGCACAAAGTTAAGGTTTAGTACAACCTTTCATCCTCAGACCGATGGACAGTCAGAAAGGACTATACAGACTTTGGAAGACTTGCTTAGAGCATGTGTTCTTCAGTTTATAGGAAGTTGGGATCTGCACCTAAGTTTGATAGAGTTTTCCTATAATAATAACTATCAACATAGCCTTGACATGGCACCTTATGAAGCTTTGTATGGTAGACGATGTATATCTCCCTTATGTTGGTATGAAACTGGTGAGTATCGACTTTTAGGTCCTGATCTTGTACAGCAGACCACTAAAAAGATTAAGATAATACAACAACAATTAAAGACTGCACAGGATAGGTAGAAATCATATGCTGATAAGCGTCGTAGACCTTTAGAATTCTAGGTTGGAGACAGAGTATACCTCAAGGTCTCACCTTGGAAAGGAGTTCTTAGATTTAGAAGGAAATGAAAGTTAGCTCCTAGGTTTATGGGGCCTTATCCAATCATTGAATGGATTGGAAAGGTGGATTATAAGCTAGATTTACCACTAGAACTGCAAAAGTTACACCTAGTGTTTCACATTTCCATGCTTAGGAAATGTCATCCTGATACAGAATCAGTTCTGCAACCTATGGAAGTAAAATTGAATGATGATGTATCTTATGAAGAAGGACCTATGTCGATTCTTGATAGAAGAATTAAGAAGCTGAAAAAGAAAGACATAAGTCTTTTAAAAGTCCTCTGGAATCACCGTGGTGTTGAAGAAGCCACGTGGGAACTAGAGGAAGAGATGACAAGGAAATATCCTGCACTTTTCTCTTAATATGTTTTGGTAATGATTTTGGGGACAAAATCCTTGTAAGGGGTGGATAATTTATAACATCCCTGACCTGGGTTATGTACTAACCTGAGGTGTTTTGCTTAAATAAGTGATTATATACTTTCTTGTACTTCTTGAAATGTAATTAAGGCTTTTAAGGAACCTATATTTCAATTTCAGTCCTTTTTGCATAATGTTGAAACATTGTTTTGTTAATAATGGACTAAAGTGCAAATTACCCAAGTTGAGGGGTTTATTTGCAATTTGCACATGATAAGATGTTCCTCTGATGTTTATACATCATGAGAATGATTATGATGTAGCAATATGGATTCCACAAGCTTGGGTACCAAGATATAGCTTGTAGAGCAATCCTTGTGCTTTAAAACCTAGTTTTGGTGTAAAGTGCAATTTACCCAAAACCTAGGATCCAACATGTAAAATATACCCTCTAGAGGATCTATCATGTTTCTTGGCATCAAGAAGAGAAAAGAAAATGAGAGGGGCACCTCAATTGAATGATCATGGTAAGAGTGGAAACTACTCACACTAATAATATATTAAGCAATATCCAATAAGGATGGATATTAATATACAACTTATTAAGATGTTTGGTCTCTTTTCCTTTAAACCTTGGATAATTGAGAAGTCTTGCAAGGTTTTAGAAGATGGCCACATAGCCAAGAAGTGGAGGAGGACTTGGTGGATATACTTGAGAGATAAAAGGAAATAATTCTCTTTTTCCTTTTTCCCTAAAAACCCATATACAAATCTATTATGTATATCCTTCCCAAAAACACATAACAACCATATCCTTAGTTTCCTCTTCTCATCACCTTGCTTAGACCGACCAAGGAAGAGCTCTGGAGAAGAGGGAGGACGATCAACCTGTAGGTGAGCCTTGGTCATCCCCTACCTCGGATTCTTGGGGGAAAACCCTAAAACAAGGTTGGATTCATAGTTTCCTTCACACGTTTTCCTTTTTCTAAACATCTTCTCCATCCAAAACTTGAAGAACGAAGCTTGGACAACCACTGGAGCTTCATCCACCATTAAATTTATGGAGCTTGGAGCTCTGGATCAGTCCTAGAGGTGGGTTTTATAACTCTAACCCTTAAGCTTTGTTAATGCATCCTTCTTTCCTAAAATCGTTGCTTATACTTCTTCTTTAGATACTTTTGTGTGTTTTTGCTATCATTTCTGTAAAGAACAGCCCCTATTCTTGGTTGAACAGAGGTAGAAGATGACGACGTTAATCTCTATGTTTATCCAAAATCTACTTTAGCAAACGGTCTCCCAACCTTGCTCAAACGGTTTCCCAAACCATTTGGGAGCAAACGGTTTCAAACCGTTTGAATGCAAACGGTTTCACTAGACCGCATAGAAGCAAATGGTCCAAGACCATTTGGAGGCATTGACCAGGCGTTGACCATTTGGAGGATTGTTGAGAATAATGTAGACTAATTACCTACCAAAAATCATCAATTAATTCCTAGTGGTTCATCAATTGAAGGTCCAACGATCATCAAAACCCTAATCGGGTTAATTGCTTATTTTATTAATTGAATTATGTTGAAGTTTGGGTTGAGTGACCCAAATGGTTTCCAAACCATTTGGGGATCACCCAAACGGTCTCAAGACTGTTTGGTGATCACCCAAGACCGTTTGGAGGTCTAGGGTTAAGCATGGTTGACCAACTAAGGATCCAATGATATCAAGTTGATGAGTAATCGATTGCTGAATTGGTGACTAAACCTAGGATCCAAACCCTAATTGAATGACTTGGTTTTTGATAAAATAATGGGAAAACGGTCTCAAGACCATTTGTAGGTCATCCAAACGATCCCAAGACCGTTTCGGGTCAGATCATGACCAAATTGAATGATGGTTCAATGATTTCAAAACAATTAGACTCACATTGAAGTATGTTGAAGGGTCATCGATTTCAAACCCTAATCCAATTGATCCAAGCCCTAATTGATGATCAATTGAGGGCCAATTGAGTGTCAAATCAGTTGAGAGTTGACCTAATTAACTCAATTGATGATTGGCTAACATGTGCATGATCGATTGATAGGTTCAACATTGGAAACCCTAATTCAATTGAAGTGGTAGAGACACTTTTTGGTCCTTGCGGTTTTGAGGTGGTTTGGACCCAACGGTCTTAAGACCGTTTGGGACCAAACGATCCCAAACCGATTGGTCTCATGCGGTTTCAAGGTTGGTTGTGTCCATGCGGTTTCAAAGTCAACATGACCAAACGGTCTTCACCACTAAACGGTTTCAAAGTCAAACTTGACTAAACAGTCTTCACCTCTACTTTAACAAACGGTTTTAGAGGTCTACTTTACCAAACGGTCTCAAGGGCAGACCAAGACCGCATGAAGGTTCAAACGGTCTTAGACCATTTGGAAGTTTAGTGTGCAAAACCGTTTGAGGACCATGTAGGTTAAGATCGTTTGAGGTTCTAAGGGTCAAGATGGTTTGGTGATTGATTAACCTAAACCTCATGGATACTTAAAGTGATTAAAGGACTAAGTGATTAGTTGATTAGTGCATGTTATAATCAATGGTGATTATAATAAAGGTATCCTTGATGGGATAGAGTGATTAGTACCCTTGAATGAGTGAGCTTTAATGATCACAATAGTAATGACATAGCCATGACCTCAATGTTGAGTTGACTTAGCCTAATTAAGGGTGATGAAAGCATCAACTCACATAAGGGATGAGAGAGAAAAGATTTCTTATGTAATCAAGTAATGGACTCTCAATATGAAGGAATGCCTATTTAGGGTATGATCCATGTTAGTGAGATCATGAAACCCTAATTATGATGGTTAATGAATTCTAACCCTAATTTGAGGGTAGTAATGGAAATATCCCTAATATATGATGAAAGTATGTTCATAATTCATAATGTGAATAGTAAACCCGAATCTAGGGTAATGTAATGCAATGTGAATAGTAAACCCTAATCTAGGGTAATGTAATGCAATGTGAATAGTAAACCCTAATCGAGGGTAATGTGATGCAATGTGATTAGTAAACCCTAATCTAGGGTAATGTATTGCAATGTGAATAGTAAACCCTAATCTAGGGTAATGTATTGCAATGTGAATAGTAAACCCTAATCTAGGGTAATGTGATACAATGTGATTAGTAAACCCTAATCTAGGGTAAATGTATTGTGAATAGTAAACCCTAATTTTGGGTTATGTTGTATAACATGAAGCTCTATGGCTGAGTATTGCAATGATAAGTCATTAACCCTAATTGAATTAAAAAGGGAAACCCTAACCCTGGCAAGGGCATAGTGGTGCAACCCTTAAATAGTGATGTTATTAATGTTTTGCATTATGCTGATCTAAAATAGATGTGTTTGTATTCATCTGTACTAATTATGCAGGTTTTATGAAATATTGAACATAGCCAGGTATGAGCTATGAAGCTTTGCTTATCAAAAGTACTTAATAAGTTTGTAAGCAATGATATGTTATGTTGCCTAGTGAAGAGGTAACATAAGAGATTGATAGGTTATATGAGCCATATGAAATATCAGCATTGTTATTATCTTGTTTATACTGTTAAATGACATGATGGCAGTATGATACTTGGTAACAAGTGTTTTAATGATTTAAGGGTTTGAATACCCATATTCCTAAATTACAATGATGAGATGGTTAGGGATTGAGATCCCAATATTAACAAGAGGTGAATTGAACTTGATACAAATAGTACTCTTTCTTTATAGCAATTGTTTTAATGGTTTATGTTTGAAAACATGCCTGATGCTAAAGAGATGCCATAATGTACTTAAATAATCAAGTATAATGATATCATGTAGAGCCCTGACCATAGATCCATCATTGTCAGAAGTTAGATGACGGTGAAATAGGTTTTCCTAAGGGAACTCCTGGAGAGCATACTTTTGAGTATGTGGGGGTTATGGACGCGAATATCCTTACGTCCTAATGGAGGAATTGATGTGAGATAAACATCAAATCTCTCAATCCTTCATTATATGTATATGTCGGGATGATGTATCACTAATCTCTCGATGATGTTGTTAATGCCGAATCGATGTGAGATAAACAAGAAATCCCTCGATTGCGAAGAGAGTATAGCATGCCACTGTAACTCTAATAGCGAAGTGCCAGAATACCCTGGATAGCTATTATGGCAGAGACACAAGATGTTCTGCATGATGATCCTCACACTAATTGAGGAAGATGAGGTCATAGAAATCCAGCTCTTCTGATGACCTATGTATGGTACCGATTGGGATTTCGTAATGGTCGATTGGAGTATGAGCGGTATATCTCATCTCCTCAGGGCATAAGTATGTTTGTAAAATGTAATCAGCCGTGTGGCATAATTGCTTAGGTTGAACTACGAGAAATAATAATTGATGATGCATTGTTTAATTAGTCCTAATTGGACCAGTAATATACATGTTCTTCATATTCCTTATTGATTAAATGGCTTCTTATTCAGTCAAGTTATAATTGAAATGATTGCTTAGAGAATACTGCTCTACTTAGCTATTCAATGAATTTGCCTGCTGTTGAATAATTATAATATTATTGCTCAGTGTTATTCCATTATTTGCAATAACAATGCTTCTGGCGGAGAGTTATAACTCTCTCTAGGAGAATTATTCAATTATCTCACCCCCGTGGGATTCAACTTTTTAGGTAGACGCCAAGGACGAAGAAACCCTTCAGTGGGTGAATAGCAACAACAGCAACAACAACAACATCAGGGACAGCAGTGATCCTCAGGTGGAGACACTGTCTGTCAAGTCTTGTATATAGAAATTCCTATGTGTCGTCTCTGTACTCTCAGGTCTTAGGAGTCAGTAGATGGGTTAATATAGATCTGAGAATTTTGGCTTAACGTCTCGAGATTTTTGTATACTGCTCATGTACAACTTAACAGGATAGTCAATGTTATGACTCTCAAGATGTAATGATACAAATATATACTGATGTATCAACTTGTAAACAACTTATTTCATTTCTTTATGCAAAAAGTTTTACAGTTGTGGTTCTCTTTACAAAAAGTTTTAAAATTTTGTGATTTTCAATAATTCCGCTGCTAATTAATCGCTTCCGCATCGTTAATAAGGTTTTATCTAAAATGTGTCCTACAGTAACAACCCCTCATCTCATCATTTGAGTAAATTATTCATCTCATATAAGGCAATAAACCATCATCAGTCATCAGACCACTTTTCCTCCTCTTTTTGTGTTACTATACCACATGTGCCTTACAAGGCTTATTCAAATAAACTATAATATCCATAGCTCATACCTGGCTATGCATATCATCTGGTATTACATGCATGGTTAGAAACTTATAACAATACATCATCAACACCATCATCTCATAGAAATCATGCCATACATATTTCATTATATCTATCAGGGTTAGGGTTTCTCTGTAATCAATTAGGGTTTATAAGGTTGGTCCAACAACCACCCTTAGATCAACACTTCCATCATTATTATGAGGTGTATTATGAGATATAGAAACATAGGTCTCATTATCATACATACATTCACCACAAAGGGTATCACATTATCTCATGTCACCCTATCATCAACATGGTGTATCACAAACACCATCACAAAACATCGATTTGGGTTATTACATAGAATATCAGTTAACCCTAAATGTGTCGGGCAACCACCCAAGGTAGGGTATCAGTTAAGGACATACTAGGTGAGCAAGCAAGGTGTCATCCTACCAACTCAGGAGAGTGTATTGGTTTGGAGCACAAGGCATATCAGTTTGTCATCTTAGATAGTGTATCAGGAAGCAACACGTAAGGGAAAGGTATCGGCTAACCCAACCTATTGGGCAATGACTTCACATGGTGTTACGGGTGTTAGGGTATCAGGAAGTGCTCACATATCGGTATCACAAGGTAATGGATCACTTAGGGTTTTAGCAACACATCTTGATCCCCACATCATTGCATATCGACAACGCCTCCCTAAGGTGTGTCAGTCTCTGCCCGAGTAGAGCGTCACAAGTCATGATGGTTAAGCCATGACGGGCAACACATCTTCGATTGTAGCACGTCTTAGATGCAAGTGTCCCCCTTAAGAGTCATCTCAGTATAAGGTACTCGTGGATCGTGACGGCTAGCATCAATGAACTTACCCACCACATAGGTTAAACAGAACTAAACAATCTGGATATGCATCATACTACTCATGCCTATGGCATAACGACCTGAACGTTACCAAAGTGTGTCAACCTAGACCCCCCCAAGGTCATGATGGCCATCAGCAAAACATGTCATTCTAGGCCTTGTTAAGATCGTGACGACTTGTCACAAGGAGTGACGGTTAGTGGCATTACAAGTCGTGACGGCCACCCAAAGCATATCGGCCTAACATACCTATCGCCTCATCATCTTCAACCTTAGAACATGCATCTTCAAGCAAGGCAAAAGAGATGCAACATAAGGGCAGCAACTAAGCAAGATTCTTCTTCCAAAATAGAACGCAAAACCACCAAGAAGTAAGTACTAACAAGTAAGGGATAACGAGCCAAAGATAAAGAACAAGATAGTAAGTAAGGGGTGATAATAACAAAGAGGGTTTAGAGTTATATAACCTGCCTCAAAGATCACCAAAAGATCCAAGCTTCAAGCTCACATGCTCAAGGTAGAAGAAGATCTCCTAAACTTGATCACCACAACACCTCCAAGGAAGAAGATGGAACCATGGTTAAGAGGGTTCAAAGAAGAAAGAAAGAAGGTAACCAAGATCCATGGCCGAGAAGAAGAAAGGAGAGAAGAAGAGCTAAGGAGCATGGCTTACCAAGGTAGAGGATGAAGGAGACACCACAAGCTTGAGACTCATCCACCAAGCTCCAAGAGAGAAGCTCCTTTAACTCAAAGTCATCCACCAAAGAGAGAATGCAAGGATAACCAAAAGGGTTCTCTTGCATGGGGAGAAAGAGGTATATATACAAGAGGGATGAGAGAGAGAGCAAGAGGAAGGTGTCATCGCCTAAAGTGACACTTGTCCACAAAGAAGGGACACATGCAACACCATGCAAACGAGGTGATAAGATCTATGTCTCACCCACTAGGTCACCTATGATGGTCATGGCTGATACACATATCCACCTACTCACAAACTGATAGGGGTAAAACCCTAGATACCACAAACTGATAGGATGTCTTTCAAGACACTCACAAACTGATACAATGCCTCTCCAATGCTCTCAAGCATGAGACAACACTTCTAGGTGCAAAGCACACCACAAACATGTGCCCAAAACATCACCAAGGATGTCACCACACAACTAGGGTCCATACAAGGTTCCAGTCTCTTTCTCTTTCCTCTAGATGATGCCAAGAGAGAGAAGGAACACACTAGAGGTGGCAAACTTGCATATCAACCCTAACTCTGGGTGAATTGCAATCTGCACCAAACCTCTCCATAAAACACAAGCATCAACCAAGCAAGCTCAAAATAACAAACTCAAGCTTATAACATGCCCTAATTACATCTTAGATGATTAGAGCAAGGTTCTAAGCAACATGCTTAAGCAGAACAAATAGGGTTATCCTAAAATGTGGGTCAGGGTCCTTACAAGCCATAAACCCCTAACAGGGATTTTGCCCCCAAAATCCTAAGAGAAAAGGGAGGGGTATTGTAACATCCCTGACCTAGGTTATGTGTTAACCCTAGATGTTTTACTTAATGAGTTTTATTATATGCTTGCTTTTATCTTTTGAAAAGTAATTAAGGCTCAAGAGGAACTTATATTTCAATTTTAGTCCTTTTTGAATAATGTTGAAACAATGTTTTGTTAGTTATGGACTAAAGTGCAAATTACCCAAGTTGAGGGGTTAACTTGCAAATTGTACTTCATAAAATGTTCCCCAGATGTTGAAACATCATAGGAATGAGAATGATGTTGAGGTATGGCTTCCACAAGCCTGAGTACCAAGAAAGAGCTTGTTGAGCAATGTTTGTGCATTAAAACCTAGTTTTGGTGTAATGTGCAATCTACCCAAAACCTAGGGTTCAATATGCAAAATACCATTCAAGAGGGTCCCTCATGATTCTTGGCATCATGTAGAGAAAATAATTTGAGAGGGGCACCTCATTTGAATCATTTTGGAAGAGAGAGAATCTTGATATTAAAATAATCAAGATTTAAGCATAAATGGAACTTTACTTCAATTTAATGTAAGAATAAATATATTAATTGAAGTACCCTTCAACCAAATTTGAGATGGTTGAATTTGCATAAGTGTGAACGTACTTATGCCTTGCAAAGGCCACGAAAATATCTAAGTGAGTGGAGAGCCCACTCACATTAGTTAATCAAAAGTAATATCCACTCAATTATGGATATTATTATTATATGAATTAAGGTGCTTAATTGATTTTCCTTTAAATTGTGGATAATGAAAAATAATTAAAGTCAAAGGAGGATGCCTTCATATGCAAGGAGTAGAGGGGGTTAAGTGTCACCATTTTGGGGAAGTTGAAGGATTGCTTTTCAACTTTCTCTCTCCTTGAAATTCCTTTATAAACACTTTATTTCCCATTCAACCAAAGACTCTTTTTCGGATTTTCTTCCTTCCTTGCTTTGGATGAGAACAAGGGAACTTAGGAGCAGTAAGGGAACGAACTCAAACCTGTAGGTAAGCTCCTTGATCATCTTCAACCTCGAATTCATGGTGGAAATCACAAATCAATGCTTGATTTCTTCTTTTCTCCAATCAATCTTCAATCCTAGCCAATCTTTTTCACTCAAAGAGTTGAGCACGAGCTAGGGATAGTTGAGAAAAATTCTTCCACCATTAAATACGTGGAGTTTGGAGCTTTGAAGTTTCTTTGAAGGTGGGTTATATAACTTGAACCCTTAAATGTTATTATTGATTTCATATCTTTATCAATGGTTGATTCTTTCTTTATTCTCAAAAATCTATTTGGTTGATTGATGAAATCATCATGAAAATCACAACAAGTTTTGAAGAAAACATAGCTTGAAGATTATGATGTCATCTTAAGCACACACCTTAATAATATATTGTGCAAACAGTTTCATAATTGAGTCCAATCGGTCTCAAGACCAATTGAGACCAAACTGTCACAAGACCGTTTGGGATCAAGTGGTCCCAAACCGTTTGAAGGAAAAAGGCTGAGGTATTTGGATGTTGATCCAATGGTTCTAATTAAATGATTTATAATAGTTTCAATGATGGAGAATCCACCAATTGCAAACCCTAATCGGGTAGAGTGGTTGAAACCCTAGTTGATAATTCGATTTATGGGTTGGTTTGGTCCAAACGGTCTCAAGACCGTTTGGAGACCAAACAGTCTTCAACCCATTTGAAGACCAAACGAACTCAAAACCATTTGGAGGCCAAGGGCTGTGATGAAGGTTTGGAGATCCAAGGGTTGTAAATCAATGAGTATTCAAGGGTGCAATTGATTCACATTTCAACAAGGTAAACCCTAATCGATTTGGTTGAAACAAACCCTAATTGGTCCATTCGGTTTTCAAGATTATTTGGGATCAAATGGTCTCAAACCGTTTGGGGGTCCTTTCAGTTTCAAGATCAATTTATCCAATTAGTTTCAAGGGAAATTGTTCAAACGGTTTCAATGTATTGTTGCTCAAACGGTTTCAAGGGCTAGATGCCCAAACAGTTTCAAAAATGTTTAAGACAAAACGGTTTCAGACCTAGGATTACCAAACGGTTTCAAAACTATTTGGAGGGCAAATGGTTTCAAAATAGTTTGAAGGTTAAAAAGGGGCAAAACCGTTTGGAGATTCAAGGTACCCAAAACCGTTTGGAGACTCAAGGTTATAAAATATCAGTTGATCCCATGATTGATAATGATTATTATCAAAGATAAGTACAATGGTTGAATCCCTAATGTACTTAGATGATTGGTACCCTTAGAGGGGTTAACCTTTGATGCTTATGGAAGCAATGACTCAATACACTATGCTAACCCTAAATGTATGTATTTGAATAAAGGATTGACTCAATCTAATCAAGATTGGAGTAATGAACATCCTAGAGAGGATGAGAGAGAGAAATTCATACATGTATAATAATCATATAGCAATCCAGCCTCAACACATTCAAAATATATATAATATGTAATTAGGGTATGATCCTTGATAAAGAGATCATGAAACCCTAATTGAGAAGGTTGATGAACCCCAACCCTAATTTAGGGCAATGCTTGGTGTAACCGTAATCTAGGGTGATGATGTGAGAAATCTTAATTGAGGGTGATGTCAAGTGAAACCCTAATCCAATGATGTGATGTGAAACTCTAACCTAAGGTAATGATGTGTAATGATATGTGACACCTTGATATGAAATACTAACCCTGATACAGAGTAAAAGTATGTGAAGCCCAAATCATGGGTTATATTGGATGAAACCCTAATCTTGGACAATATGAAGATAAACCATAACCCCAATTTTGGGCCATGGGTTCAGAAACCCTAATTTCAGGTAATGTTATGGGAAACTCTAATATAAGGATAATTTTATGTGAAATTCTAATGAAGGGTGACAATATGTGAAACCCTAATATAGGGTGATGTTATGTAAACCCGAGTTGATAAAGGTGGGAAATCCTATTCCTAATAATGGAATAGTGACTAATTTATTGATAAGTGAAACACCTAAAGGGATTAGTAATGGATGGCCTTATATCAACATTGCCTTAACTCAAATATGAGTCCATATCATTAGCAATGGTTGTATATTCTAAATAAGTGACTTATGAACAATACATTACATGATAAATGTGATGAACTGGTGCATAAAGTATTAGGATGGGAAATACCCTAATACAAGCTAAGTTAATGAACTCAAGTAAGATAAAGGTGATAAGGGAAGTGATACATCAAGATATGATAGATATCACATCCAGCACCTCAATATTTATACACCTTAATGTATTTTAAATCCAATATACTTGGATGAGTAACACATGAAGTGTGTCATGTCAATTGTTACATTGAGATGTAATGCACTTTGATAAGTGTAGGCTAATATGCCTTATGAAAGGGTTAAGCCAAAATAATAGAGTATGATGTAATCATATTCTGGTAAAGTTGAGAGAGGAATTTATATCTTGTGTTGATAATTCATTCAATGATAAGTGATGAGAATAAATAAGCATGATTAAATGCTTATGTTATCAATGTTGGCTCCTAGCTGTGTGAAGCAATGAAATAAGGCTTGATCATTAATAATATGATCTTGAGAACCTAAATGGTTATTTATGAAAAACCCTAATGGAGGGTGATGATATGTAAGAGAAATCCTAACCCTAAAAAGGGAATAGTGGTATTACTTTGTGTTGCTTGGTGCTGATATGTAAGCATTATAACTGTTATCATGAAGTACTAACCATGCAGATATCATGAGAAGATGAACATAGCCAGGTATGGGCTATGATGTTTCTTTTATTAAAGATGAACATAATATGCCTTGTTGCCTACTAAGAGGTAACAAGAGGTGAAATGAGCTTTGTGAGCTATGTAGAATGCTTGTGTAGCAAGAATCATGATTACCTTGGTTAGATGACCTGAAGGTATTAAGTTACCTGATAAGTAGTAACAAGTATTTTATGATGAACTGAGGGTTTGAATACCCATATTCTATAATCATGATGATGAACTTGTTAAGAAATGGAAATGTACCTGATGAGATGAGGGATTAAGATCCTAATACTTTATTAAAAGAGTATGGCTACAGGCCATGACTCCACAAGACAATACCAGGCATTAGCTGTGTGATCTAAGCCTGAAGAGAGGATATGCTATGGCTATAACTCTATAGCGAAGATGTCAATATACCATGGAAAGCCAATTGTAGTTTGACACATTATGTCTCTGCCATATAATCTCGTACTGATCGAGAAGGTTGATGTTACTCTGCTTAGCATATCCTAGAAGGATAAATGTTATGCATGTACTTTAATTCCTCATTAAATAAGTATCATGTTGCTTTATCAAGTTATATCTGAAATGCTATGAATAAGAATACTACTCTAATCTATTTAGACATTGATCTATCTGTTGTTGAATACAAAATTCCTCTACACAGTTTTATTCAATTAAACTGTAATAATAATGTTTTGGGTGAGAGTTATATCTCTCGCTGGGGCAATTTACAATTGTCTCACCCACGTGGGATCCACATTTTTTTAGGTGTATGTGGAGTCCTTCGGTAGGTGAAGGACAACAACAGCAGTAGTAGAAGAGAACGGAAGTGATTTCTCTGGTGGAAACATTGGCTGTCACATCTAGTATATATGTATAGAAAGTCCTATGTGTCTTCTCTGTACTCTTAGGTCCTTGGAGTAATAGTTAGTGCTTTTGAGATTTTGGCTTAGTGCCTCGAGATTTCATACTGCCTGTGTATAGTTTAACATGATAGTTGATGCTTGTAATTCTCAAAAAAAGATGATACATGACATGTACTTGTGAACTAGTATGTAATTAAATTACTTCAGTTCTTTATGAAAGAGTTTTCCTATGTGTGGATCTCTATGTAAAATGATTTTAATTTTTAGCAGTTTTCAGTAATCTGCTGCTAACGAACGCTTCCGCTTAAGTAGATCTTGTTTTTGTGATCTGTATGCCACACTTTATTGGTATCAGAGCTCTAGGTTCGCTGAGTCTACAGAGACATAGGATTAAGATTGTTGAGTCTATTCTAAGTGTCTTCCAGTCTATCTGATAGTATCTTTTTCTCATATAGGAGAAGAAGAACTTGAAGATGTCTGGATCACATGAAGAACATGCTGCTGAGAGCAGTGTTGTTGTACTAGGAGGAGGTGCAAGGGATCAAGCTAGGGAGGAGCCAGTACCTGAACATCCCCAATTTGACCTAGCTATGATAGAGAATCCAACCTTCCATACCCTATTCGGCCAGTTTATGGTGAATATGATACACATGGCTGATAGGATGCCACCACCTACACCTAGGGCACCATCCCACCATGATGGACATGGAGCCGGCAAGACTTTTGAGATACTTCACTGGGTTGGAGCCATAGATTATGCTGGTACAACTGATCCAACAGATGCTGATTTGTGGCTGACGGAGCTGGAAAAGGCTTTCAGGATCCTTGATATTCCTGAAGCTGAGAAGGTAAGACATGTTGTATACCTTCTAAAGGGGAGTGTTGGCCATTGGTGGACAATTGATGAGGGCAAGAGGCCAGGTGAAGAAGTTGGATGGGAGGTATTCCAACGAGAATTCGTTAGTGGATACATCCCTAAGACGTATCTCGACGAGAAGATCTCTCAATTTGAGAGGATCAGACAAGGACAGATGAACGTTAGCAAGTATGAAGCTAAGTTCATGGAGCTTTTGCGATTTTTCCGCATATGGCAGCTACTGATGAGGAAAGAATTCAACATTTTGAGAAGGGGTAGAACACTGAACTGACCACTCTTGTGTCTGCTTTAGAGAATAGGGAGAGGTTTTCCACTTTTGTGGAGTCGGTAAGGAGGATAGAAAGGTCTGAAATTGAGAAACGACAGACCAGCGGTAAGAAGGTGTACACTCAGTTTCAAGGACAAGGATCTGAAAGTTTTAAGAAGCCGAGATTTTCTGCACCGGCAGCACCATCAAGATTCAATACCCAGACGCAATGGATGTTAAGTAGGGGTAGGGACCGTAGTTTTGTTCTGAATAGAGCCCCCAGTACAACATCAGCATCGGTGACTGGACCTCACAGACCTTATTCTGAGACCAGGGTCTGTTACCTATGCAGACAAACGGGACATCTAGCAAAGGATTGTCCAGTTGGGAATACAATGGTGACTCAACCCCAGAGGTAGAGTCAGCAAGGCTCACAAAAGAGGCAGTTTTCTAGTAACACTAGAGGACATGGACAAGTGTCCCAAGCTGGTTCATCAACACCCAACAATCGAGCACAGGGTCAACAACAAGCAACTGTGAGGTTCTATGCAATGAATCAATCTGATGCAATAGTCAATCCTCAGGTTGTGACAGGTCAGATGAAATAGATTCATTCTGATATTTCATTTCATGATTCTATGTGTTAAAAATAAGAAATTAGTTGTTTTGAGCTTCCTTTGATTAGTCCTATGAGGACACAAGGAATATGAAGATTTATATTTTGTTCAGTATTCTTTTAAATGCTTTATAATTTCTCTAATATGTGTGAAAAAGGAAGAGGTATACATGTGGTACCTGGAGGAAGTCCAGGAATGTTAAATCATGTGATGATGATGATACAAAAAGTAAGGAACATAATAGTACATAAAGTGCATGCCACCTAATCTCAGTACTTGTATACCCTGGCCAGGTATATAATTATTGGCGATGGGGTAAGTATGGAACTCTTAGATTGTTATCTTTCTGATTACTCTGATCAAGTAATCATTCTGAGACAATCTAATGAGTATAATGAAACTAAAAATATGGTATGGATAATTGCATCATATCCTAAGTATGAGGAAGAGGAATCTGAGATAATTTCAGATCAATCTATGTGCATGAGGAAGAAAAGGAATATGATCCTCATGAAATGAGAATAAGAACAAGGGAGATGATCCCTGACTAATAAAGCATGTGTGAATAACAAAGATCTTTTCCCATGATGTAGAAATGGGAAATGTGATAAAACCACAAAATGTTCATGAACATGTTAGATAATAATAAAGAAAGGAATGAACTATATAGGGATTGCTAAGTGAACTTTCCCAACTATATAGGGATTGCTAAGTGAACTTTCCCAACTATATAGGGATTGCTAAGTGAACTTTCCCAACTATAGAGGGATTGCTAAGTGAACTTTCCCAACTATATAGGGATTGCTAAGTGAACTTTCCCAACTATATAGGGATTACTAAGTGAACTTTCCCAACTAAATAATATTTGCTAAGTGGGTTTCCTCAACTAAATACATGTGTCTTCTTTGATAAATAACCCTAGGGAATGAGGGGATGATAAAAGGAATTTGTTCCTTTGTATCCTTTCCTTTAAGGACATGGCAATCGAATATAGGCTTTGTATGATAGATTCAAATGATAAGTCTGAGTAGGAGAACCTGACACTGGATATAACTTTATGCAATCTCTATGACATTGAGATGCTATCTAGAGATATGATGACATGAGTAACAACTATCTTCCTTTTCCTGGGATTTTGGGGATGAAATCCTTGTTAGGGGTGGATAATTTGTAACATCCCTGACCTGGGTTATGCGTTAACCCTAGATGTTTTTCTTAATGAGGTTGATTATATGCTTTTTTTAATCTTTTGAAAAGTAATTAAGGCTCAAGAGGAACTTATATTTCAATGTTAGTCCTTTTTGAATAATGTTGAAACAATGTTTTGTTAGTTATGGACTAAAGTGCAAATTACCCAAGTTGAGGGGTTAACTTGCAAATTGTACTTCATAAAATGTTCCTCAGATGTTGAAGCATCATAGTAATGATAATTATGCTGAGGTATGGCTTCCACAAGCCTGAGTACCAAGAAAGAGCTTGTTGAGCAATGTTTGTGCATTAAAACCTAGTTTTGGTGTAATGTGCAATTTACCCAAAACCTAGGGTTCAATATGCAAAATACCACTTCAAGAGGGTCCTTCATGATTCTTGGAATCATTTAGAGAAAATAATTTGAGAGGGGTGCCTCATTTGAATCATTTTGGAAGAGAGAGAATCCTGATATTAAAATAATCAAGATTTAAGCATAAATGGAACTTTACTTCAATTTAATGCAAGAATAAATATATTAATTGAAGTGCCCTTCAACCAAAATTGAGATGTTTGAATTTGCATAAGTGTTAATGTCCTTATTCCTTGCAAAGGCCACGAAAATATCTAAGTGAGTGGAGAGCCCACCCACATTAGTTAATCAAAAGTAATATCCACTCAATTATGGATATTATTATTATATGAATTAAGGTGCTTAATTGTTTTTCCTTTAAATTGTGGATAATGAATAAGAATTAAAGGCAAAGGAGGATGCCTTCGTATGCAAGGAGTAGAGTGGGTTAAGTGGCACCATTTTGGGGAGTTGAAGGATTGCTTTTCAACTTTCTCTCTCCTTGAAATTCCTTTATAAACACTTTATTTCCCATTCAATCAAAGACTCTTTTTCATATTTTCTTTCTTCCTTGCTTTGGACGAGCACAAGGGAACTTATGAGAAGCAGGGGAATGAACTCCAACCTGTAGGTAAGCTCCTTGATCATCTTCAACCTCGAATTCATGGTGGAAATCACAAATCAATGCTTGATTTCTTCTTTTCTCCAATCAATCTTCAATCCTAGCCAATCTTTTTCACTCAAAGAGTTGAGCACGAGCTAGGGATAGTTGAGAAAGCTTCTTCCACCATTAAAGACGTGGAATTTGGAGCTTTGAAGCTTCTTTGAAGGCGGGTTATATAACTTGAACCCTTGAATGTTATTATTGATTTCATATCTTTATCAATGGTTGATTCTTTCTTTATTCTCAAAAATATATTTGGTTGATTGATGAAATCACCATGAAAATCATAGCAAGTTTTGAATAAAACGTATCTTGAAGATGATAATGTCATCTTAAGCACACACCTTAATAATATCTTGTGCAAACGGTTTCATAATTGAGTCCAATCGGTCTCAAGACCAATTGAGACCAAACGGTCTCAAGACCGTTTGGGATCAAGTGGTCCCAAACCGTTTGAAGGACAAAGGCTGAGGTAGTTGGATGTTGATCCAATGGTTCTAATTAAATGATTTATAATAGTTTCAATGATGGAGAATCCACCAATTGTAAACCCTAATCGGGTAGAGTGGTTGAAACCCTAGTTGATAATTCGATTTATGGGTTGGTTTGGCCTAAACGATCTCAAGACCGTTTGGAGGCCAAACGGTCTTCAAACAGTTTGAATACCAAACGGACTCAAAATCGTTTGGAGGCCAAGGGTTGTGATGAAGGTTTGGAGATCCAAGGGTTGTAAATCGATGAGTATTCAAGGGTGCAATTGATGCACATTTCAACAAGGTAAACCCTAATTGATTTGGTTGAAACAAACCCTAATTGGTCCATTCGGTTTTCAAGCTAGTTTGGGCCAAACGGTCTTGAGACCGTTTGAGTACAAACGGTCTCGAAACCATTTGGGATCAAACGGTCTCAAACCGTTTGGGCGTCCTTTCGGTTTCAAGATAAATTTATCCAATTGGTTTCAAGGGAAATTGTTCAAACGATTTCAATGTATTGTTGCTCAAACGGTTTCAAGGGCTAGATGCCCAAACAGTTTCAAAACCATTTAAGACCAAACGGTCTCAGACCTAGGATGCCCAAATGGTTTCAAAACCGTTTGGAGGGCAAATGGTTTCAAGACAGTTTGAAGGTTAAAAAGGGGCAAAACCGTTTGGAGGTTCAAGGTACTCAAAACCGTTTGGAGACTCAAGGTTATAAAAGATCAGTTGATCCCATGATTGATAATGATGATTATCAAAGATAAGTACAATGGTTGAATCCCTAATGTACTTAGATGATTGGTACCCTTAGAGGGGTTAACCTTTGATGCTTATGGAAGAAATGACTCAACACACTATGCTAACCCTAAATGTATGTATTTGAATAAAGGATTGACTCAATCTAATCAAGATTGGAGTAATGAACATCCTAGAGAGGATTAGAGAGAGAAATTCATACATGTATAATAATCATATAGCAATCCAGCCTCAACACATTCAAAATATATATAATATGTAATTAGGGTATGATCCTTGATAAAGATATCATGAAACCCTAATTGAGAAGGTTGATGAACCCCAACCCTAATTTAGGGCAATGCTTGGTGTAACCCTAATCTAGGGTTATGATGTGAGAAATCTTAATTGAGGGTGATGTCAAGTGAAACCCTAATGCAATGATGTGATGTGAAACTCTAACCTAAGGTAATGATGTGTAATGATATGTGACACCTTGATATGAAATTCTAACCCTGATGCAGAGTAAAAGTATGTGAAGACCAAATCATGGGTTATAGTTGATGAAACCCTAATCTTAGACAATATGAAGATAAACCATAACCCCAATTTTGGGCCATGGGTTGAGAAACCCTAATTTTAGGTAATGTTATGTGAAACTCTAATATAAGGATAATGTTATGTGAAATCCTAATGAAGGGTGAAAATATGTGAAACCCTAACATAGGGTGATGTTATGTAAACCCTAGTTGATAAAGATGGGAAATCCTATTCCTAATAATGGAATAGTGACTAATTTATTGATAAGTGAAACACCTAAAGGGATTAGTAATGGATGGCCTTATATCAACATTGCCTTAACTCAAATATGAGTCCATATCATTAGCAATGGTTGCATATTCTAAATAAGTGACTTATGACCAATACATGACATGATAAATGTGATGAACCGGTGCATAAAGTATTAGGATGGGAAATACCCTAATACAAGCTAAGTTAATGAACTCAAGTAATATAAAGGTGATAAGGGAAGTGATACATCAAGATATGATAAATATCACATCCAGCACCTCAAGATTTATACACCTTAATGTATTTTAAATCCAATATACTTGGATGAGTAACACATGAAGTATGTCATGTCAATTGTTACATTGAGATGTAATGCACTTTGATAAGTGTAGGCTAATATGCCTTATGAAAGGGTTAAGCTAAAACAATAGAGTATGATGTAATCATATTCTGGTAAAGTTGAGAGAGGAATTTATATCTTGTGTTGATAATTCATTCAATGATAAGTGATGAGAATAAATAAGCATGATTAAATGCTTATGTTATCAATGTTGGCTCCTAGCTATGTGAAGCAATGAAATAAGGCTTGATCATTAACAATATGATCTTGAGAAACTAAATGGTTATTTATGAAAAACCCTAATGGAGGGTGATGATATGTAAGAGAAATCCTAACCCTAAAAAGGGAATAGTGGTATTACTTTGTGTTGCTTGGTACTGATATGTAAGCATTATAACTATTATCATGAAGTACTAACCATGCAGATATTATGAGAAGATGAACATAGCCAGGTATGAGCTATGATGTTTCTTTTATTAAAGTTGTTAATGAGTCATAATATGCCTTGTTGCCTACTAAGAGGCAACAAGAGGTGAAATGAGCTTTGTGAGCTATGTAGAATGCTTGTGTAGCAAGAATCATGATTATCTTGGTCAGATGACCTGAAGGTATTAAGTTACCTAATAAGTAGTAACAAGTATTTTATGATGAACTGAGGGTTTGAATACCCATATTCTATAATCATGATGATGAACTTGTTAAGAAATGGAAATGTACCTGATGAGATGAGGGATTAAGATCCCAATACTTTATTAAAAGAGTATGGCTACATGACATGACTCCACAAGACAACATCAGGCATTAGCTGTGTGATCTAAGCCTGATGAGAGGATATGCTACGGCTATAACTCTATAGTGAAGATGTCAATATACCCTGGCAAGCTAATTGTAGTTTGACACATGATGTCTCTACCATATAATCTCGTACTGACCGAGAAGGTTGATGTTACTCTACTTAGCATGTCCTAGAAGGATAAATGTTATACATGTACTTTAATTCCTCATTGAATAAGTATCATGTTGCTTTATCAAGTTATAGCTGAAATGCTCTAAATAAGAATACTACTCTAATCTATTTAGACATTGATCTATCTGCTGTTGAATACATAATTCCTCTGCACAATTTTATTCAATTAAACTGCAATAATAATGTTTTGGCAGATAGTTATATCTCTCGCTGGGGCAATTTACAATTGTCTCACCCCCGTGGGATCCACATTTTTTTAGGTGGACACGGACGAGGAGGCAGGAATCCTTCGGCAGGTGAAGGACAACAACAACAACAGTAGAAGAGAACGGCAGTTATTTCTCTGGTGGAAACATTGGTTGTCACATCTTGTATATATGTATAGAAAGTCTTATGTGTCGTCTCTGTACTCTCAGGTCCTCAGAGTAATAGTTAGTGCTTTTGAGATTTTGGCTTAGTGTCTCGAGATTTCATACTGCCCGTATATAGTTTAATAGGGCAGTCGATGCTTGTAATTCTCAAAAAAAGATGATACAGGACATGTACTTGTGAACTAGTATGTAATTAAATTACTTCAGTTCTTTATGAAAGAGTTTTCCTATGTGTGGATCTCTATGTAAATTGATTTTAATTTTTAGTGATTTTCGGTAATCCGCTGCTAACGAACGCTTCCGTTTAAGTAGATCTTGTTTTTGTAATCTATATGCCACATGTACTTCCTCCTCATCTCTTCCTTGAGCTCCCACATGGCTTCCTTAACACCACGATGATGCCAAAGAACCTTTACAAGCACAAGGTCCTTCCTCTTCAGCTTCTTCACTCTCCTATCAAGGATCAACATTGGACCTTTCACATAGGTCATATCCTCATCAAGCTCCACCTCTATAGGTTGTAACGCTAACTTTGTATCTGGATGACACTTCCTCAACATACTGACATGGAACATTGGATGCAACCTATACAACTTAGGTGACAAATCCAACTGATAAGCCACCTTCCCAACATGTGTCATCACTGGGTAAGGTCCCATATACTTGGGAGCCAACTTACCCTTCTTCCCAAACCTCAGAACACCCTTTCAAGGAGAGACCTTCAAATATACCTTATCTCCCACTTGGAACTCCAAGGGTCTACGATGATTATCTGCATATGACTTATGTATGTCTTGTGCTACCTTCAACTGTTGTTGTACCACCTTGATCTTTTCTATCATCTGATGCACAAGATCAGGACTAAGAAGCTGGTATTCACATGTCTCATACCAACACAATGGCGACCTGCAGCGTCTCCCATACAACGCCTCATATGGTGCCATATCAATGCTACTCTGATGGCTATTGTTGTAGGCGAACTCTATAAAACTGATATGTACATCCCAACTTCCAAAAAACTAAAGAACACAGTCCCTCAACAAATTCTCCAATGTTAGAATGGTCCTTTCATATTGACCATCTGTCTGCGGGTGGAAAGTAGTGTTGAACTTCAACTGCGCACCCAAAGCTATGTGCAGTTGCTCCCAAAAGTGACTCATGAACTAAGGACCTCTGTCATACATGATAGTAGTTGGTACACTGTGCAAACACACTATCTCATCAATATAGACTTGAGCAAGCTTCTCTGTTGTGAATGTTGTCTTTATGGGAAGAAAATGTGCTGACTTGGTCAACCTATCAATGATCACCCAAATGGAATCATAACCTTTGGTTGTCCTAGGTAAACCAACCACAAAGTCCATGGTCACATGATCCCATTTCTACTTAGGTATAGGCAACAATTTCAACATTCCTACAGGCTTATGATGTCCAGCTTTGACTTGTTGACATATTGCACATCTTGCAACAAACTCAGCTACATCTTTCTTCAAACATGGCCACCAATACATATCCTTCAAATTGTGGTACATCTTGGTACTTCCTGGATGCATAACATACATGGATGAGTGAGACTCCTCCATCACCATCTTCCTTAGGTCATTAGCATCAGGAACCATTATCCTATTATGGTAACAAACTGTCCCATCATCTAACTCATGAAAACCATCATGCTTCTCGCTGCTAAACTCTGATCTGATTTGTTGTACCACAACATCCTTCTGTTGTACCTCTTTGTTATGTTGTCTTAGCATAGGCTTCACATGTAGATGTGCCAACAAACCAACTAACAAGAAAACCTCCATCCTGACATTCATTTGACTCAAGGAGACCAACATGTCTCGCCTGTGGCATATCAAATAACTCAAATGGCCTTTATCTATGGATGAGGATGAAGACTTCCTGCTCAACACATTAGCTATGATGTTTGCCTTCCCTAGATGATAATCAATTGTACATTCATAATATTTGATCAACCCATCCAGTGACACTGTCTCATATTCAACTCCTGTTGTGAAAAGAGGTACTTCAGATTCTTATGATACGTGAAGATCTGACACTTCTAACCATACAGGTAGTGCCTCTAAATCTTCAAAGCATGAACCACTACATCTAACTCTGAATCATGGGTTGGATAATTCTCCTCGCATTTCTTAAGCTGCCGAGAAGCAAAAGAAATCACTTGCTTGTCTTGCATCAACACATAACCCAAACCGTTCTTGGATGCATCGCAGAAGACTATGTATCCTTTTCCTTACTCAGACAGGACCAGAACTGGTGCACTTGTCAATTTCTCCTTCAACATCTAAAAATCACGTTGACATCTATCATCCCAGATGAATGGCACATCCTTTCTCATCAACTTCGTTAGGAGTAGGGCGACAATGCTGAAATCCTTGATGAACCTCCAATAATATCATGTCATACCTAGAAAACTGCGCACTTCAGTCGGCGTCTTCAGTTGTTCCCACTATATCACAAACTCTACCTTCTAGGGATCCACTCATACTCCTTTTGCAGATATAACGTATCCCAAGAAAGCTACCTCCCTCAGCCAAAACTCGCACTTGCTAAACTTAGCATAAAGTTGGTGTTGTTTCAACACTGTTAATGCCTAATATAGATGTTGTTCATGTTGTTGATTGCCCCGAATATATATCAAGATGTCATCTATGAAAACCACCATAAACTAATCAAGAAATGGTTGGAACACTCTGTTCATTAGATCCATGAATATTGTTGGTGCATTGGTTATCCCAAACGTCATAACCACAAACTCTTAGTGAACATACCTCGTCCTAAAGGCTAACTTAGGTACGTCACCCTCCTTGATACTCAATTGATGATATCCTGACCTCAAATCTATCTTTGAGAACACTATCACTCTACACAACTGGTCAAACAGATCATCTATCCTCGATAAGGGACACTTATTTTTTATCATAACCTTATTCGGATGTTTGTAGTCTATACACAACCTCATAGATCTATCCTTCTTCATGAATAACATTGGAGAACCCCATGGTGACATACTCGGCCTGATAAAACCTTTGTCAAGCAGTTCTTACAGCTGTCTTTTCAACTCTGCCATCTCTATCGGGGCCATTCTGTACGGTGTCTAAGCTATCGGTTGCGTGTCGGGAACCAGATTGACCTCAAAATCAATCTCTCAGGGTGGGGGTACACCTAGAAACTCCTCCAGAAACACATCCTCAAACTCCCTAACAAATGACACCTTCTGAATACTAGGACTCTTCGTCTTTGTATCCAACATGTGTGACAAAAATGCCTAGCAACCCTGTCTCAGAAGCTTTATTGCTACCATAGCTTATACAAAACACATCGAAAGAATCTTCCTATCTCCTTGAAATATCCACGTCTTACTACTATCCATAAACATCACTTACTTGGAACTACAATACAAGACCACTCTATACTTCTCCAGGGTATCCATTCTAAGGATCACATCGAATCTATGCATGTCAAGTGGTATGAGATCCACTTGAATGTTGTGTCCCAAAAAGGAGAGAACACAGGAAGGACACACATTTTGCAACACTACAGAACCAACCAACAGGGTTTCTAACAACAAACTATTATTCTAACGATTAACACGTAAAAGACAACTGCTAAGCACTTTACTAGCGATAAAAGAGTGTATTGTACTCAGATCCACCAAAATAGATATAAAGTAAGAAGAAGACAAATTTGAATGAAATAACTCCATATGACCTGCCACCACTCACGGGTTGACCACCGCCTCTAGCTAACTCATGGCATAGAATCTAGTCATTTCCTGTTGTCACCCCCGTCCTCTACTTTCCTGAGCAAATGATCCAGCTTGTGATGTTTGGCTACATCCTCATCCTCTTGCACTGTTGTGTTATTGTCTCTGTGAGTCTTGCTGGCTCTACCTCGATTGCTGAGTCACTTCATCATCTCTCATCAAACATCCCCACTTCAGATGGCCTACCTATCATACTTGTGGTAAGTCCAAGTCTCATAATGCGGCTTAGATGGCCTTGTCACTGATACTGATGTTGTACTATGAGATCTTGTAGGCAAAAAATTATGGTCTCTTCCCTTACTCGGTGACCATTGTGTCAAGGCACTAGACCTCTATAGTATTGGCAGTGTAGAAAATCTCAGCTTCTTAAAGCCACCTGATGACTATCCTTAAGACTGTGCAACCCTTTTCTTGGTACTTGCCTCTCTCCTCTTTCACAGATCACTCTATCCTTCGAACAGACTCCACAAACATGGAAAACCTCTCTTGAATCTCTAAGGAAGCTACCGAGGTAGACAACTCATTACTCAACCCCTTCTCAAAATGATGAATCTACTCATCATCAGTCCCAGCCATGTGAGGATAGAACCTAAACAACTTCATAAACCTGGACTCATACCCGTTGATCGTCATGGATCCCTGTCAAATCCTCTCGTACTGACTGATCTTCTCATCAAGATACGTCTAAGGAATGTAATGGCTAATTAACTCTCGTCAAAAACTCCTACCAACCGACTACAACACCAGGTCTCTTCTCCTCCTCTATGGCCCACCAATGGCCAGCACTCCCCCTCAGGAGGTACACTACATGCTTCACCTTATCCTCTTTAGGGATACTCGGGATCTTAAAGGCCTTCTCAAGCTCAGTCAGCCACAGATTCACATATGTTGGGTCAACTGTCCCCACATTCTCTACCGCTCCAACATGGAAAACCCCCTCAAAAGTCTTCCCAGTGCCCGTTGATTCCGCATTGGGAACCGGTGTTCTAGGCTGAGGCGCAAGCATCCTGTCTACCATATGCATCATTGTTGCCATAAACTTCCCACAAAGAGATTGAAAGGCAGGATTTTATATCATGGTTGGGTCAAATTGGGGGACTTCAGGCACTTGATATTCTCATGCCTGGTTCCTTGCACCACTACCTGGTGCAGCAACACTTCTCTCGACAACATGTTCTTTGTGTTCTCTATTCTCTATACATATTTATGCTTTCTCTTCTTCTTCTGCATAAGAAAAATTCACTATAAGACAGAATGAAGGACACTATAATAGACACAAACCCTAGTTCTATGTCCATGTAGAATCAACAAACCTAAAGCATAGTAAGCAACTAAGCAAGACTCTTCTTCCAAAATAGAACACAAAACCACCAAGAAGTAAGTACTAACAAGCAAGGGATAACGAGCCAAAGATAAAGAACAAGATAGTAAGTAAGGGGTGATAATAACAAAGAGGGTTTAGAGTTATATAACATGCCTCAAAGATCACTACAAGATCCAAGTTCCAAGCTCATGATCTCAAGGTAGAAGAAGATCTCCCAAACTTGATCACCACAACACCTCCAAGGAAGATGTAACCATGGTTAAGAGGGTTCAAAGAAGAAAGAAATAAGGTGACCAAGATCCATGGCTGAGAATAAGAAAGGAGAGAAGGAGAGCTAAGGATCATGCATGGCTTACCAAGGTAGAGGATGAAGGAGATACCACAAGCTTGAGACTCATCCACCAAGCTCTAAGAGAGAAGCTCCTCTAGCTCAAGGTCGTCCACCAAAGAGAGAATACAAGGATAACCAAAAGGGTTCTCTTGCATGGGGTTAAAGAGGTAATTATACGAGGGATGATAGAGATAGAGAGAGAGAGAGAGAGAGTAAGGGGAAGGTGTTATCGCCTAAGGTGACACTTGTCCACAAAAAAGGGCCACATGCAACACCATGTAAACGAGGTGATAAGATCTATGTCTCACCCACTAGGTCACCTATGATGGTCATGGCCGATACACATATCCACCTACTCACAAACTGATAGGGGTAAAACCCTAGATACCATAAACTGATAGGATGTCTCTCAAGACACCCACAAACTGATACAAGGCCTCTCTAAGGCTCTCAAGCCTGAGACAACACTTCTAGGTGCAAAGCACACCTCAAACATGTGCCCAAAACATCACCAAGGATGTCACCACACAACTAGGGTCCAGACAAGGTGCCCATCTCTTTCTCTTTCCTCTAGATGACGCCAAGAGAGAGAAGGAACACACTAGAGGTGGCAAACTTGCACATCAACCCTAACTCTAGGTGAATTGTAATTTGCACCAAACCTCTCCACAAAACACAAGCATCAACCAAGCAAGCTCAAAACAAGAAACTCAAGCTTCCAACATGCCCTAATTACATCTTAGATGATTAGATCAAGCATTTAACAACATGCTTAAGCAAAACAAACAATGTTATCCCAAAACGTGGGTCAGGGTCCTTACATCAATCACCTAAAAAGATGTGGTGACCCACGATGTGAGACCCAGTCCCAGCGAGAGATATAACTCTCTCCAACAGATATTGATTACATCATATTAAACAGTAAATAACTGTGCAATTGAAGTATTTAATAGCCATTTGAGCAGATTGAACAGTTCAAGCATGCTAAATAGATTAAGCATATAAGCCCAACAACAAGTATGATTATCAATGGATATACAGGTAACATATAAATCATTTTCTTCTATCAGATATCTACTCATATTTCATAAGATTGCATCTAATAACAATCGTCATCATTAGTCTGATTATCATCATATGCCTTGCTAACATCATAAGAAATCTAGTAGCATACATATCTCTAACATCACGAATATGTCTAGTAGCATAAATATAGCTAACATTGTTAGCATGTCTATCCAGTTGAACATATCTCCATCATAAGTAGAACTAACATCAAAGCACAATTATCTACTTAAGCATGATTAGTATTTTAAGCATTTCTCATTACAGAGTCATGGCTAGTGATATTAGACAAAGATAGCAACATAAATCTTAACTATCAATGTCAGTATATTTGACAGCATAAATAGGTTTAAAACATGAGCATATCTACAACATAAGCATATCTATCATATCTTATTGTACTATAAATCATCTCTATATCAGAAGAGCAAACAAGGGTTATCATCGAATGTGAGGCATTGTGTATAACCCTAAACAGATTTGCTACACAGTTGTATTACATCTTTTATTAAACCATGAGGAATTTGAGGATACCACTCAAAATCTAACTGACCATTGCTAAGTCAAAATAAGTTCCATATAATATCTAGGGAAGAGACAGACTCCAAGATCTTCTCTACCCCTGGTCAGTACGGGTCCACCAAAATGAGACATAAGGTCAAGCTGCTAACAGCCTAGTCCATCATTGGTACATGTCACATCATTAGTGAAAGGAGGTGGGTATGCATACCCTACCATCTGAGGTACAACCACAGTTGTCCTCCAATATCATCACATATATAATCACTGAGACACGAACACAAACGTTCTCAAACTAAGGGCTATGTATGACCAAAATCATCCTCCCTAAACAGTTGGATTCAGGATGACAAGCACTCTGCATACTCAACAGTATGCGCTTTGAGTTTCCCTTAGGAATACTCATTTCACCATCTGGCAAGTTCTGACACTCAGATGGATCTATGGCACAAGGACTACATGATTAGAATTTCACTTGATTGGTTACTGCAAATTGGGTGAATTTAGGCTACAACAAATAAGTGAACATACAAACCCTAATTCATCTCTAGCAGACATGGACATATAATAACTTCATAAAATATAAAAATATGAAACGTATTGTTCCCCATCTCATAATGCCATGGTACTATTCACTTGCCATTTACGAGACTACACTTGTCATCATACTATCACAGGATATAAATTCGTATCACAACATCACTGGCTATCAACCCTTGTCAACATAAGAGGATCATACCTCATTCAGGGCTCAACCATGCCCAAAGGTCATTAAGACCATCATAATATTTACTACAAGTTCATCATTATCTTTCCATGCCTTATTGCAAGGCTCAACATACATCACCATTCATGTGATACACAAGCTTAACATGATATTGCATCAATGAACTAACAAATGTTCACATGATAGCATTGTAAGATTATCTTAGCATTAAGAGCATTCCTTTATTATATCAACATATAAGGAAGCTATACAATTGGCCATCATCAAACTAACAATGTACAAGTTTAGTAGTATAAGAAAACATAGATCATGAAACTATGATCACCACTAGTTAAACACATTAGAGTTTCAATCAATCATTAGGAAGGACATTCTATCATTATATTAATCATTCAAGAAAGGATAATATGATTAATCACCATTCTCTACTTACATTAGGGTTAGGTTTAGCAAGGTAGGTTACATTAAAGTTATATTTCAGCATTCATTCACAAACCTTAACCCATATCATCCCCATATAATCTTAGATGCATAAGGTACAACATCATCATCACATTCCATATCATTCTCAAGTATGGATTCATACATAGCTCCAAATTCTACCACTAGATTATAGTATACCAGTGTTCCACAAAAATAAGAGAGTAATCCATTCTTCTATTATTCCACTAAGGAAGGCTATTCATAGTTAATCATTATCACCTGAGTTCATTAGGATTAAGTGTAGCAAGCTATAACCCATTAGGGTTATATATCAACACAATATGTTCATTATTCATTCTATTAATATGAGGGCAAAGGTAAGACTACCTTATTAAGAGTAAAACTCCCTTATTTGCAACCTCATTCAACCCATATCACCAAATCACAACATCACCCAGAATCATTGGATGTTGAAAAGGTAAGACCATTGGTTATTTACATAAATAAACACCTTAAACAAACTATTTGTAAAGCCATCAAGTTGTGACCTAAAATGAGTCACAATTTAACCCTAGACATCCCTTATTTAATAACATAAATGGGCATTTTAGGTTGTGGTTAAAACCCATAATTGGTTGTACATTATAAGTAAGCCATCATCTCAACCATCAAGCTCCTGAAATTGATCAGATAAGGAAAACCATTGAATTCAGATTGTTAGAAATCACATGTAGTACTATAGGTTTCAATCCAAACCATTAGATCAAATCCATTATTCAAAATTATTAGATGGATAAGTGTTATATCCTAACCATTCGATCAGGTTCATATTTCAGAACCATTCATTAGAGTATAAGTCTAACCATTAGATCAATTAAACCAAGAAACCAATGGTTTAGGGCTTAATTGAAGCCACATATAAAACCTTGAGTCACCATTGGTTGTGGTGACTTGATACACCATTGGTTTTGTCACATGGTGCCACCATTGGTTGATAGGATCAACACTAGTATCATCTTTCACCATTGGTTGATATCTTCAATAGGGTGCTTATTGGTTGATCATTAAGCTTCTAATTGAGCAAAAACCTGACCTAAGGGGTGACCATTGGTTGTCACCATCAGTTGACACCCTTGGTCACTACCATCGGTTGTCAAGGTATAAACCCAATCGATTGTTGCATGGTATCACCATAATTTGTGTGATAGTGAAGGAAAAAGCTTGAAAATCCTAAATTTGGACCATCGATTATTAGGTGCTTAGCACCATAGGTTGTGCTATGAATCTATTCTAGACCATCCTCTACCTTAGGAAGTTCGTACACCTATTTAAAAGTTCATCTACAACTGGAACAGAATAGGGAACACCATAAAAATTCGAAATTTCAAGTAAGCTTGGCTTCTTAAGGCTTAAATCACCATTTTTAAGCAAGAACATGAGCTAACAAACTTATAGTAAGCAATATAAGTAAAGAGGGTTATAAAACTCATCTCTAGAGAGTAGCTCAGATCTCAAACAACAAGAGTCTTGAGCAAATAAGGTAAGAAAACCCAAGATATAGATCTGAATTCGGCCAAGCAGGCACTTTTCTCCACAAAGAAGCAAAACCTTAGAAGAAGAAGCAAGAAAGATAGATTATTGAGTTCTAGAGCAACTTCTACCATGGAACAACTGAGTTCAAACCTAGAGAAAGGTAAAATTAAGAAGAACAGACAAAGAAATAAAGGAAAGAAGGGGATAATTACTCATTTAGCTCAAGATCACCAAGAAGGAGCTTTAGAAACCCTAAAGGAAGCAAAACGAAACCCTAGGTGCTTCCACCAAGTAGATCAACACCTTCTTCTTCCTTGGGCAGATCATCCACCTACCAGAAGGGGAAATACGATATCTGGAGAGATAAGAATAGATAGGGGACTGAAGGTTTCGTTTGGGTGCTTTAGGATAGGTATATAAAACTTTAGGATAAAGAAAAAGAAAAACTTGAGGTGTCCTAATAGCTCTTCATGTGTCCATGGCCTTAAAACTATTAAGGATATACAAGAAGACACACAAGAAGCTAACCCACCATTCATGAAGACATGCATATCCACCATTTGATGAATTTCCAAGCCAATCAAATAAACCATTGGTTGATAGATCCTAAAGGTAGCTCATCCATAAAGGGGTAAACCCTAAAATACCCTTGAAGAAAACACCTCCAAACTAAGGTTCAACTAGGAGCCCCATATCTCAACAAGCTAAATAATGATAATATAACATCTAAGGAACATAATGTGTGTGACAAATTGCAATTTAAGCCTCAGATTTGAGTAATATGCAGAAAAGTCCAAAATGTACATAAAATTGCATAACTTGCACAAACAGTTTCCAAATTGGACCAAATTTGAAACTTAAGGTTGTTTTATGATTACAAAGCATATAAAAAGGTTATATTAGGGTTTTAAGCATTTTATTATGGTAATTAAGCATGTTCAAAACTTTAAGCAAGGTTAGGGGTCTCACAGTTTTGTCATGGAACCGTTTGTTACCCAAATCCTAACTCCAAATGACTATGAATTCGATGGTGATAGGACCTAGGCATCTATCCCTAGAATGATATTATCAAAGTGCAAATGTGAAAGTGTAAAGCTTATCATACATGAGCAGATCACAAGATAAAGGCACCAATCGTAAGCTCAACATTTCTATAAGATATATTAAACAACATTATTTATTAACAAGCTTTCAATTACATATTCTAGAGTACGATTTTACAAGTCTGCTCATGTATACTAGGGGTCTTACAACAAGTACACCTGACATAGCTCACCAAACCCATCAACTTATAGCTTTCTCTAAACCTAAACATAAAATACGAGAAATGGGTCAACACACGAGGTGTTGAGTATGGGGCAAAAAGATATGTATACATAAAATTTCATAATTTTGAAAAGAAATTGCAAGGGTAAACAAACAAGAACAAACATTTTAAATGTTTAGAAAAATGAGAACCCGTATTTTATGTCATTTTACTCCAAACAATATCATATACCATAAGGCCTTTGACTACTTCCCATTGGAAGAGTTCATAAAGGTGCTCGAGATTAGCTAACCCTTTTATATGTGAGGGACCTTAATAACTCAAAGTCATTGAGAAAAACCTTGTTTCAACATATGTATAATGGAGTTATATATTATGTGTGTAATTTGTAAAATAATGAGACAAGACGAGCATCGAGTACAATACTAGAATACTACATGGCAATATTTGAGCAAGTAAACAAACAAGCATACAATACATGTCATTTTCAAGCAATAAAGTGATATTCATATAACTAGATAAGTCCCGTACCTGATTCAGAGTTTCAAAACCTATCCTTGACCATCTAGATCACAAGCCAACATGGTTAAGAACAAGATTGTATACATGCATTAGATTCTCACCATTAACCCTAACTAGATGAATTTTAGGTTTTTTTGGCCAAGTTAGGTTCCAAGGTGGTTAATGGTACGTTTGATGATATTTTACTAATCTAGAGGTCTTCATGAAGGTGGGGTTCAAGTTTCATATCGTTATGAGGTTTCATACATTATAAAACCATTACAAGATTCATGTCCCTTATGTACATTTTAGGGTCAAAAGACTCATAATATGGCATACAAGGTCATGATCCAATCAAGACTGAGGGATCCAAGCATCAATCATGATTTAGGTCAGGAAAGTATGGATATAAGAATCACATTCTAATATGGGTAGATGTTCCTAGGGTTTAGGCATCATATTCCCAACCTTGGGTATCAACATTTCAACATATAAGCAAGCACTGACATAGTTCATATTCCATTAGGGGTCAACATAAGACTTAGGTGTACATCCACAACAAGGTGATAAATAATAGAACAATCATCTCTAATCTGGGAGGAGAGATCATAGAATTAATATTCATGAAGAGATTAGGACACAAGCAAAGAAACTAAGTCATATGTGTCACACTAGATCAACATTAGTGGACTTAGGGTCACCACTACTACCATATCCAAACATGGGGTGAAAGTTAGACATAGGATCTCCAAACCTCACGATACCACTGATATCAAGAGTGTAACATAGTTCATTGCCACAAAGGGGACATGGTCACTATATGAATCATGTATAACATGTATCGTCATAAAAGGGTAACAACCAAGCATACTTAGTGTCATAACTAACCACCATAGAAAAAGGGTATTAGGGAATGATATGAGGTCATAGAGGGGGAAAACATTACTGGTTTAGAAGTTAGGTTGAGATCCAAAGTCATTTAGATTGAAGATCACTGCTTTCAAATATGATTCATCATTTATATCCAAACAAGATACATGAGTGCAATTAGGAATATTCATGAGCAAAGGGGGATTAGGACCTCCATTAGGGTCACAAGATCATAAAGTTATTGATTTAAGGATATGAGGATAGATCAAGTAACAGAGATCTAAGTTTTATCATCAACATACATTAAATGTGATCACTCATACTCAAAGGTCACATTTTAAGCAAAATAGGGAGATTAAGCATATTTAAGTTATGAAACCATGTCTAGATTGTAGAACTATTTGAGAGGATCAATTTGGCATATTGGTTCATGTATTTTGGCCAAATGATGTGAGATTTATGCATTTTAGAAACTTTTCATTGAAAATTTATGAAATCTCACATTAGAAACTTAGGAAAATGGGGCATGTTACATACACCTCTATCTCACAGAAGATTTTGAATGTACACGGCTGATCCTATGATCCTCGGCCTCCACTTCTGCTTGTAGCTCACGGTGTTTGGCGGCTCTACTTGCAATCTCCTGGTCAAGAGTCAATGGCGGTCGGGAGAGGCTCGTGGCGGCTGGGCACCGCGACCGACTTCCCGCAACAATGCAACCCCGTGCTACTCGACCACTGTGGCTACCAATCCACTGAAGCAAAGGTGAGGCGACGCCCTAGGCTATGATTGCGATCCTGAGATGGCCACCTGGGTCCCTCAGGATACCATGATTTGAGCGGTTATCTTGGATAGGTCTGGGGAGATGCGTGGTGGCGAAGCCCAAAAGGGTCCAAGGTGGCGCTAGGGTTGCTGGAGGTTAGAGACGAAGTGAAGGAAGGTGTTAGAGTTCATGAAAATGCAAGAAAAGAGAAGATATGAGTTGGGGAAGAAGTTTTATAGACAAAATTAGGTTTATAAGTTGAAATGGGGGCTAGAATGGTGCCACAGGTGGAGCTTGAACGAGGTAGGTGTTGGTATATGTATGCCCGTAGAGCCATCCCAAGCGATTGCATGGAGTCAGATATTAATTAATCAATTAATGTGATTATTTGGTTAATTAATGAATTCCGGAATATTCTAATTAATCCATGAGCGTTTTAATTAACGCAACGTTTCTGTTTACCGATGGGTTTAGGAAACCCTATTTCCCTTCGTATCCTGTTTAAAGGAGGATTGACAGCCGATATCTATATAAGATAGAAAGAGGCTTTTCCGTTTATGCTCACGCACGTAAACCCTAGCCGTCATCGTCCTTGGGAGAGAAAGGAGAGAAACGTGCCGCTAGCACGCCGCCACAGAGACACGACTCCTTCCCGTCGGCTTGGGAAGCGCGACGTGGAGTTCCGTCCATCCGCGTGGACGAAGTAGAGACCCAGACGTCTTAACGCCTACATTCGGAGGACGTCGACGACCACCTGTACGCGCCACGAGCAGCGTACATCACTGCTGCAAAGGAGCGTCGCCGGATCAACCTCCGACAGCGAACGGGAGAGAAGTTCCGTCCATGTAGGTCAGCAATGTTGCACCGTCGTACAGTGGGACATCGCCGGACTTGCTCCGCGATATGGTATATCCCGCAAACCTATTTCCGAATATGTTGTTGTTGACGAGATCCTATTTCAGGTTGCATGGATTTTATTTCTTCCGCCGCGCATGTTTTCTCCACAAAACCCAACAGTGGTATCAGAGCAGCGTTGATCTACAGTGTATTTGGATTAGTTTCGATATGATCGAATCGTTGTATACTGTTTTTTTGTTGCATACGATGTGAATTAAACCTGCTAATGTGCAAATCTAAACCTAATTCCACATACGCCGCAGGCTTCTATTTTTAACGTTTTGGACGGGGTCGACTATGGAAAATATTGATTTTCCTAAGTGCACGGAAGTGAAATTCCCCGCACAGGGGCGCTGCCCCTGTGTACCCCGCATAGTCTGCGTGGGAGTCAAAAATTATTTTATGGGGAATGTCTCGCATTACAAGTACTGCAATTTTAATATGTATATACGTATATGTAGATATACCTATGATACCATACACGTCGCCTTTAAAATCTGTTTTATGTGGTGAGTGCATGCACGGTTATGGCCTAGTATCCCCTTTTGTGAATGTTGTGAATGAATGTGGATGTCAATCTTGTGGATATGTTTGTTTGTGAATTTTATGGATGTATAATGGTTACATATGGATCCTTTGTATAAAGTATTCAGCTTGCATGCCGAGCCTCATCTCTTATTTCAAAGTGTAATTAATTCTTTCCTTTTATATTTGTACTCATATGATGTAATAGAGATATGATTAGTTTTAGTTTTTGTAAACTTGATGTAAGGAGGCTACTTGAAGATCCAACTCCAAGGAGTTTCCATGGAGAAGCACCATGAAGATCTAATTCCAAGAAGCAACCTGAAGATCCAACTCCAAGGAGCGTCCATGGAGAAGTAACAAGAAGATCCAATTCCAAGAAGAAACTTGAAGTTCCAACCTCACGAAGCATCCATGAAGTTGTTCATTGTAATGTTGATCATTACAGGCTTACAGGTTGATTCACAGGTGTTGCATGAGATGCATAAGACCATAGGTGGACCGTAATCCTTTGTTGCTCCAAAGGATTACAATAGTGTGGTCTCTGATCTCCAAACCATGACATAAACACGATTAAAACTTAGCGGAAGCGAATCGGTAATCAGCGGAAGACAAAAATCACGGGAAATTAAAACTTTTCGAGATAAGAACTTGTATCCATAAAAACTTCTTTCATAAAGAGAGGTAACTGTTTACATCTCAGGATAATTACTTCTTGAGTAATTATATACATCAAGATACAAAATCTCAAGATCACATAACACAAGACTCCAAGACCTGAGAGTACAGAGGACACATAGGACTGACTCTAACTACACCACATGGCAGGACAAATCTCCACCTGAGATTACTGCTGCCCCTGGTGCTGCTGCTGAGACTGGTCACCTGTAGGCTGGTTCCTTCGTCTCCGACGTCCACCTAAAAAGTTGAAGCCTACGGGGTGAGACAATTATACATAATTGTCCCAGCGAGAGTTATAACTCTTCGCCAGAAGCTTTATTATAACATCAAAGAGAATCTTAAACAGTAAAGCCTTCAAAGCATTCTATAACAGTTGCAGGTATAACAAGATCTCTACAATTTAGGAGATATGGAGAATATCAACATTATTGCAATGTAACATCAATCAACTAACTTGGAGTCATCTCTAACAAGTTATACTACATGGTTGATTATGTTTTACAAACAACATTATGCCCTGTGGAGATGAGGCTTACCACTCATACTCCAACTGATCGGTGAGAAGTCACATCAGTATCATACATAGGTCATTAAGAGAGCCGGATTCTCATGACCTTCACCTTCCTCAGTCAGTAAGAGGATCACTTGTAGGACATCTCGTGTCTCTACTACTATAGCTCACCAGGGTAAACTGGTCCTTCGCTATTCTAGAGTCACAGTGGCGTTCTGTACTCTCTTCGTCATCAGGAGGTTTCATATTTACCTACCACTGATACGGATATCTGTGCTTTCGTCGTCATCAGGAGGTTTCATGTTTACCTACCACTGATACGGTATGGAACTATAGTGAAGGATGGATGGATGCCACATCTACATCACTTTCCTACACTAGGATGTAAGGTTTTACACATCCATGTACCCCACATACTCAAAAGTATGTGCTCCAGGAGTTCCCTAAGGAAAACCTGTTTCACCATCATTTAATTTCTGACAATGATGGATCTATGATCAGGGCTCTACATTATACTTGATTAGTTAGGTACATTCAGTATTCTTTAACAGCATACATTGTTCTACAAATAATAACAATAGCATAGCAGCTATAAAAGAAGAATACTAAATGTAACAGGCCTAACTCATATCAATCATCATTTCTCATTATCCTCATCACAAGTCATCTCTAAGGCATGACCTTGATGGTATTCATGGCTCTCATAGCCCATTATCAGCATAGGATGCCACTGGCAAGGCATCAGATTACTTTACTTATTCATAAGGCTAACAACATGCCTTTAATGAATATAACATCAACATCCATACCTGGATATGATTACCCTCATATCAGAACCTGCATGGTTAATACATCTGATAAAGGTAATACAACAATAAGGAATGTACTTCCTACTCTTTTCATAAGAGTTAAATCTTTAACTCAAATCAAATAGAGTTTAATACTCAAAAGCATGCCATTACCCTTGAATTAGGGTTTACTATTCACATCACATGTCATCACCCTTGAATTAGGGTTTACTATTCACATCAAGGTGAATTAAACTCATAACATCATCATGTATGAGTAACATCTTCATTGATACTCTTGGATTAGTTAAAGGTTCATAATTAGGGTTTCTATGATCTCACACAGGTGGATCATACCCTAATTATGCTCATTTCTGTATATTGGGGATGCTTCAATTGAGTTTCCATTTAAAAAGGGTACTTTCTCTCTCTAGAAGTACTTTCTCTCTCTATAAGTACTTTCTCTCTCATCATAAGGTTAGGTGATGTCAACATCACTCTAAAACAGATTGGATTAAGGCATCATAGGCTAACATAGCCAAAAACATCATCATTATGTGATTAGAGTTACTTTCTCTCTCTAGGGTACTTTCTCTCTCTAGAAGTACTTTCTCTTTCATCATACTAATGTTTGATGGTAACATTATACTAGATTAAGTTGGATAGAGTCATTATGACTAAAAACATCATTCTCATGTAATTAGGGTTTGAATTGAGCAAGGTATAACTCAATTGACCCTTCAGGGGTATATTGGTAATTCATCCCATTGATCATCATCATGGTCAAAACCCTTAGTCAAATAACCCCTTACTATCCTATATTATCATTAGGGTTTGATTTGGCAACATTGAACCATTTATATCATCAAATGATTGAATGAGGTCAACCTTGAATCACATTGATTGATTTCAATCATTAATCATCAATTGGATTGAGATTGGTTGAAAGTGTTGACCGTTTGCCCACTTTGACCCTCCAAGACCGCGAGCCTCTTTCTAACTCCAAGACCGCGAGCCCCCTTAGGCTTCAAGACCACGAGCCTCTTCAAGGGTTCAAGACCGCGAAGCCTCCCATTGGTTCAAGTTAATGTTGAGACCGCGAAGACCAATTTGAGTTGAGACCGCGAGGGTCATGAAGACCGTTTGCCCTTCTTTGACCTCAGGACCGCGAGGCCCTTCGCGGTCTTGAGACCGCGAGCCTCCTCTCGGTCTTGAGACTGTGAGCCCCCTCACGGTCTTGAGACCGCGAGCCCTCTCACGGTCTTGAGACCGCGAGGCTCTCATGGTCTCAGCCGCTTGGTCCTTCAACAAGGCTCAAAGATGCAACCGATAATGTCAACCCATATTGAAGCCCTCAAATGGTCAAAGCTATGTTGACCACTTATGGATTTAGTCAATTAAGATTATGCTTGATCACTTGGTCATTCAATTGACCCACAATGGTTAACCAATTATGGTTGAAATCGATTCAATTAGGGTCTATCAATGTTCACCCATTAACACTCAACAGTGTGCATCAACACAAGGTTGAACCCTTCAATTGAGCTCCAATTGGGCCCAAACTTGGCCCAAAAGGTCTTGAGGTCATGTGGGTGGACCCCACATGGTCTTAAGACCGTTTTCCCAAGATTTCATCAAAGTCTAAGGTGATATGATAGGGGTTGAACCATGATTGAACCACAAAACAGAATTTTGATTAAATTAATAACTTATTTGCAATTGGGTCCTCAATTGGTCAAATTACTCAACCCTAGACCTTCAAACGGTCTTGGGTGATTGTCCTCTCGGTCTTGAGACCGTTTGGATGAGTTCCAAATGGTCTTGAGACCGTTTGCCCATCCAAATTTTGGATTCTAGTGCAGATTCATCAAGGTCTGACCCATTGAGTTGATGATCATGTCAATATTCAATTGCAATGTAATTTGATGTACTTGTACCTTCAATTGGTCAACAAATCTTGACCCCAGACCTCCAAACGGTCTTGGTTGATTTCCCTCGCGGTCTTGAGACCGTTTGGTGACCCCCAAACGGTCTTGAGACCGTTTAGGTCAATCAACCCTAAAAACCCTAATTAGGTCACCATAATTTCAGTACTGATTTTATCTAGGGTTAGCCCTAGTATTCACCCTTCAACTCTTAGCCCGTTTGGAATTAGACCGTCAAACTTGGTGAGTTGTTAATTAACATAATTTGGAACAGTAATCTCATACGGTCAACGCTTAGTCAACGGCCTTACACGGTCTTGAGACCGTTTGCCCAAAAAGGCAATTTCAGACCGTTTGAAAATCAGCAAATAATTCATTTAAAGTTGTGACTTAAAAAGGTCATATCTCCCGATTCCTTTGGAGTTAGTCTCCCAAATTTTGAGGGTAATTAGCCTATATAATGAGAAACAGATTTCTTATACGGTCCACGCTCGGTCAACGGGGACAAACGGTCTTGAGACCGTTTTCCCTGTCGCGGTCTCGAGACCGTTTGCTCACCTCGCGGTCTTGAGTCCGAGAGAGCAAACTGTTAGGACCGTTTAAGGAAAAGAAAAGCGGTGGGTTTTTCTTGGAAATCACGCCTTCATCTTCTAGCTCAAGAACAGTACGAATATCCCATGGGTTTGCTTGTAATATAGCAGGGAAAAGTAGGGAAATACTAAGAGCTATCATTAAAACGCATATAAAGATGCACATAGTAAAGCATAGGTTTAGAGTTATAAAACCCGCCTAAAGATTGCTTCTTGAGCTCCAAGCTTTCAAGCGCCAAGCTCTAATGGCGTCCTTGAGTTCCCACAGGTTGGCCAAGGTGAAAACTCCAAGGAAGGATGAAAAGAGACGGCTAGAAAGGTAGGGTTTCGAGAATTAGCCATGAAGCTGACCTTGAATTCGAATTCTAACCATGGAATTAGGCAAGAAGAGGGGTTTAAACCTACCTTGCACCCCTTGTTCGTCCTCCTTAGCTCCAAGGCAGTCCTTGGTCGTCTTTGGTGAAATGAAACAGTAAGGGAACGAAGGGTGAGTTCCCTTGCAACTAAGGGAAGGAGAGCTTATATACATGGGGTAGGATTTTCAACATTAGTTCATAAGTTTCCCTTAATTCCAACTAAGTCCTTCCTTTATTACTTGCTCGTCCCTTCCTCTTTATTCTAAGGACAAACCTTATCTTAAGTTATAGAAAAGAAGGCAAGGAAGAACAATCTAATAATAAAGTTCATACTTAAAGGGATATTGCACATATACCCTCATTATTCAATCACAAAGCCTATTTCTTAACTTGATAACTCAATTGAGGTGAATTCCTCATCATTTCTTCTCTAAATAATGGCAAGAGTCTAAAAAGATACTTTAGATGACATATTTCACAATTTGCATCCCTTAATTTGGGTAAATTGCATTTTACCCCAAATTAGGGTTTTAAGCACCGGGATTGCTTCCACAGCTGCACCTTGGTGCCTTAGCTTGGGAAATCCCTCAAACTTGGCTAAACAGATTTCTCATGATGTCTCAACATCAGAGGAACATCTCATCATGTGCAAATTGCAAACTAACCCTTTTAACTGGGTAAATTGCACATAGGTCCCTGTATATCAAAACAATGCTACAACTTTAAATAAAAAGGAGCAAATACTGAGATATACTTTTCTGAGAAACTTAATTACATGCTCAGAGTTAATCACAAAGATTTAATTACATATTTAGGCAAAACACCTAGGGTTAACTCATAACCCAGGTCATGGATGTTACAAATTATCCACCCCTTACAAAGATTTCGTCCCCGAAATCGATAAAACATACTACGAGAAAAGGGCAGGATACTTCCTTCTCATCTCATCCTCTAACTCCCAAGTGGCTTCTTCAATACCACGATGGTTCCAGAGGACTTTCACAAGACTTATATCTTTCTTCTTTAACTTTTTAGTTCGTTTATCAAGGATTGACACTGGTCCCTCCTCATAGGATATGTCATCATTCAATTCTACCTCCATAGGTTGTAGAACTGACTCGGTGTCTGGGTGACATTTCTTCAACATAGAAATGTGAAACACAGGATGTAACCTCTGTAATTCTGGGGGAAGCTCTAGTTTATATGCTACCTTTCCAATCCGTTCAATGATTGGATAAGGCCCCATATATCTAGGAGCTAACTTCCCTTTCCTTCCAAAACGAAGGACCCCTTTCCAAGGTGAGACCTTAAGATACACTTTGTCTCCAACCTGGAACTCTAAGGGTCTACGACGTTTGTCAGCATAAGATTAATGCCTATCCTGAGCAGTCTTAATCTTATGTTGTATAACTTTAATCTTTTCTGTGGTTTGCTGCACCAGGTCAGGACCTAACAACTGGTGCTCACCAGTCTCAAACCAACACAAGGGTGATCTACAACGTCTACCATATAAGGCTTCATAAGGTGCCATATCAATACTATGCTGGTAGCTATTGTTATAGGCAAACTCTATCAGGCTTAGGTGTAGATCCCAACTTCCGGTGAACTGGAGAACACATGCTCGCAACAGGTCTTCTAAGGTTTGTATGGTCCTTTCCGACTGTCCATCAGTCTGTGGATGAAAGGCCGTACTAAACCTTAGCTTAGTGCCTAAGGCTCTGTGCAACTGTTCCCAAAAACGACTTGTAAACAGAGGACCTCTGTCTGAAACTATTGTGACAGGAACTCCGTGCAAACGCACTATCTCTTGAACATACAACTCTGATAACCTTTCAGCAGAATAGGTTGTTTTGACAGGTAAGAAATGTGCTGTCTTAGTCAACCTATCAACAATTACCCAAATGGAATCATGTCCTTTGCTTGTCCTGGGTAGGCCAACAACAAAGTCCATGGTCACATGGTCCCACTTCCACTGTGATATGGGTAAAGGTTGCATTGTCCCTGCAGGCTTCTGGTGTTCAGCTTTAACTTGCTGACACACAGGACACCTCAGAACAAATTCTGCAACGTCCTTCTTCATCCCAGGCCACCAATACAGATCCTTCAAATTCCGATACATCTTGGTGTTCCCTGGATGCATAGCATACATGGAAGAATGGGCTTCTTCCAGGACTAACTTCCTTAAGTTGTCCACATCCGGCACTATCATTCTTCCATTATAACAAGCTACTTGATCTTTTGAGTCATGAAACCCATCTTGCTTCTCATTTCCATACTCAGATCTTATATGTTGAACTGCAGCATCACCTAGCTGTGCCTCTTTAATCTGCTCTCTTAGGGTAGGTTTAATATGCATCTCAGCTAACAAACCGGCTAGCAATGACACCTTCAACTGTACATTGTCTTGCCTTAAAGAGATAAGCATATCTCTCCTAGAGCATACTAAAGAGTTTAGTTGTGCTCTATTCATGGTTGATGTTGCTGATTTCCTACTCAAGGCATCTGCAACAACATTGGCCTTACCTGGATGGTAATCAATTGTACAATCGTAGTCCTTGATTAACTCCATCCAGCGACGTTGCCTCATGTTGAGCTCATGCTGAGAGAAGATATACATAAGGTTTTTATGGTCTGTGAAAATCTGAAATGTCTCTCCGTAGAGATAATGTCTCCAGATCTTCAAAGCATGAACCACAGCAGCTAACTCTAGATCGTGTGTTGGATAATTCTCCTCGTGTTTCTTAAGCTGTCGGGAAGCAAAAGAAATCACTTGTTTATCCTGCATCAACACACATCCTAGTCCATTTTTGGAAGCATCACAGAAAACTACATATCCTTTTCCTTGTTCAGGTAGCACTAGCACAGGTGCACTTGTCAACTTCTCCTTCAGCAACTGGAAAGATTGTTGACACTTATCACTCCATGAAAAAGGAACATCTTTCCGGGTTAACTTGGTCAAAGGTAAAGCTATAGAACTAAAGTTCTTAATGAACCTTCGATAATAGCCAGCTAACCCCAAGAAACTTCGAATCTCCGTCGGTGTCTTCGGTTGTTCCCATTGTAGAACAGATTCTACCTTTGTAGGGTCAACACGAATTCCCGAGGCGGATATCACATGTCCAAGAAAAGATACCTCCGGCAGCCAGAACTCACACTTGCTAAACTTAGCGTACAGCTTATGTTCTCTTAGCAAGGTCAAAGCTTGGCGAAGATGCTGCTCATGCTGCTGAGCATCTCTACTATAAATCAGAATGTCATCTATGAAGACGACAACACACTGATCAAGGAAAGGTCGAAAAACTCTATTCATGAGTTCCATGAATGCAGCTGGTGCATTGGTTAGTCCAAACGACATAACCGTGAACTCATAGTGACCATATCTTGTCCTAAAGGTAGACTTAGATATGTCACTATTCTTAATACGGAGTTGGTGATATCCAGACCTCAAGTCTATCTTTGAAAAGACTGTTGCACCACACAACTGGTCAAAGAGATCATCAATCCTCGGTAGATGATACTTATTCTTTATTGTTACTTTATTGAGTTGTCTGTAGTCAATGCACAACCGCATTGACTCATCTTTCTTTTTAACAAACAAGACCGGAGCACCCCAAGGTGAAGTACTCGGTCGGATAAAACCTCTCTCAAGTAGCTCTTGAAGCTGTTTCTTGAGTTCTGCCATCTCGGCAGGCGCCATCCTATACGGAGTTTGAGCTATGGGTTTCGTATCTGGGATCAGATTGATTTCAAAATCAATCTCCCGAGGTGGTGGTATACCAGGAAGTTCTTCAGGAAACACATCCTCGAATTCCATGACTATGGGAACTTCAGTAGGATTGGTCCTTTCCTTGGTAACATCTACCACATGGGCTAAGAATGCATAACATCCTTGCCTCAACAGCTTATCAGCAACCATAGCTGATACAAGACAGGTGGGCAGAATCTTTCTTTCACCTTGAAAGATCCATGTGTTGCTTTCATCAGCAAACACAGCCAACTTGGATTCACAGTCCAAGACAACTCTATACCTTTCTAAGGTATCCATCCCGAGGATTATATCAAATCCCTGCATATCAAGTGGTATAAGATCCACTTGAATGCGATGGTCAGAAAAGAAGAGGATGCAGGGAGAACATATCTCCTGCAAAACGGCATACCCACTCAACGGAGTTTCCAACAACAAACTATCTGCTCTATGACTAACAGTCATATTGCAGTTACGAATCACTTCACGAGTGATGAAAGAGTGTGTAGCACCCGGATCAATTAGAACGGATACAACACAGGATATAGACATATCAGAATATAAAAGTTTCATCTGACCTGCCACTACCCGTGGATTGACCACTGCCTCAGGTGGGTTCATAGCATAGAACCTCGCAGTCGCCTGGTGTTGAGGTGGTGCTGATGATCCAGCTTGAGACGCTTGTCCACGTCCTCGAGCTGCTCCTTGATGTTGTCTATTCTGAGATCCCTGTTGATTCTGTCTCGGGGGTTGTTGTGTCACACTGACAGGCCTAGAACGGCAATCCTTCATCAAGTGTCCCACCTTACCACAGTTGTAGCAACTCTTCTCCTGTTGCTGTGGTCTGGGTGGCCCAGTAACTGACACTGATGCAGAACTGTGCGTCCCTTGAAGCGGTTGACTCCGTCCTCTACCTCTGCTTGGTGTCCATTGAGTTTGAAAACTTGATCTGGGTGGTGGAGGGTTAGGTGCAGAGAATCTAGGTTTCTTGGAATCCCTAGATGAAGAACCCTGGAACTGTGGATATCTTTTATGGGTTTGTCTTTTCTCAACCACAGATCTCTCTATCCTTCGGACTGACTCAACGAAGGTAGAGAATCTCTCTCTGTTTTCTAAGGCAGACACATGGGTTGACATATCAGAATTCAAACCCTTCTCGAATCTTCTGATTCTTTCCTCATCCGTAGCAGCCATGTGCAGACAGAACCGCAACAACTCCATAAACTTAGCTTCATACTCACTAATGTTCATCATACCCTGCCTTAGTTTCTCAAACTGAGAGATCTTCTCATCTAGGAAGGTCTTTGGAAAATATCTATTGATAAATTCCCGACGAAACTCTTCCCATGAGAACTCTACTCCAGGTCTCTTCTGCTCTTCCATGTTCCACCAGTGACCAGCACTGCCTTTGAGAAGATAGACAGCATGTCTAACCTTCTCAGCTTCTGGAATTATAAGAATCATGAAAGCCTTCTCCAACTCTGTCAACCATAAATCAGCATCTGCAGGGTCGGTAGTTCCGAGGTACTCGGTAGCTCCGACACGACGAAGTCGTTCGAACGTCTTACCGATACCTTGTGCTTCAGGCTGGACAGGTGCCCTAGGTGCAGGAATGGGCATCCTATCGGTTATATGTGTCATGGCAGTCATAAACTGCCCGAACATCGTCTGTACAGCTGGATCACTCATGTCAGCTGGTTCGAACTGGGGTGGCTCTCTTGGCGACTCAGGTGCAGGTTGTTCTATTCTCGGAACTCTTGCACCGCCTCGAGGTGCACTAGCACTACTCTCTGCCACGTGCTCATCACGATGTTCCGACATTCTTATGTATCTTCTTCTCCTGAGGAGCAGAAGATTCTATTAGATAAGGAAGGAGTACTAAAGGTAGACTCGACATCCTAAGTCCTATGCCTCTGTAGACTCAACTGAACCTGGAGCTCTGATACCACTAGTTGTGGTCTCTGATCTCCATACCATGACATAAACACGATTAAAACTTAGCGGAAGCGAATCGGTAATCAGCGGAAGACAAAAATCACGGGAAATTAAAACTTTTCGAGATAAGAACTTGTATCCATAAAAACTTCTTTCATAAAGAGAGGTAACTGTTTACATCTCAGGATAATTACTTCTTGAGTAATTATATACATCAAGATACAAAATCTCAAGATCACATAACACAAGACTCCAAGACCTGAGAGTACAGAGGACACATAGGACTGACTCTAACTACACCACATGGCAGGACAAATCTCCACCTGAGATTACTGCTGCCCCTGGTGCTGCTGCTGAGACTGGTCACCTGTAGGCTGGTTCCTTCGTCTCCGACGTCCACCTAAAAAGTTGAAGCCTACGGGGTGAGACAATTATACATAATTGTGCCAGCGAGAGTTATAACTCTTCGCCAGAAGCTTTATTATAACATCAAAGAGAATCTTAAACAGTAAAGCCTTCAAAGCATTCTATAACAGTTGCAGGTATAACAAGATCTCTACAATTTAGGAGATATGGAGAATATCAACATTATTGCAATGTAACATCAATCAACTAACTTGGAGTCATCTCTAACAAGTTATACTACATGGTTGATTATGTTTTACAAACAACATTATGCCCTGTGGAGATGAGGCTTACCACTCATACTCCAACTGATCGCTGAGAAGTCACATCAGTATCATACATAGGTCATTAAGAGAGCCGGATTCTCATGACCTTCACCTTCCTCAGTCAGTAAGAGGATCACTTGTAGGACATCTCGTGTCTCTACTACTATAGCTCACCAGGGTAAACTGGTCCTTCGCTATTCTAGAGTCACAGTGGCGTTCTGTACTCTCTTCGTCATCAGGAGGTTTCATATTTACCTACCACTGATACGGATATCTGTGCTTTCGTCGTCATCAGGAGGTTTCATGTTTACCTACCACTGATACGGTATGGAACTATAGTGAAGGATGGATGGATGCCACATCTACATCACTTTCCTACACTAGGATGTAAGGTTTTACACATCCATGTACCCCACATACTCAAAAGTATGTGCTCCAGGAGTTCCCTAAGGAAAACCTGTTTCACCATCATTTAATTTCTGACAATGATGGATCTATGATCAGGGCTCTACATTATACTTGATTAGTTAGGTACATTCAGTATTCTTTAACAGCATACATTGTTCTACAAATAATAACAATAGCATAGCAGCTATAAAAGAAGAATACTAAATGTAACAGGCCTAACTCATATCAATCATCATTTCTCATTATCCTCATCACAAGTCATCTCTAAGGCATGACCTTGATGGTATTCATGGCTCTCATAGCCCATTATCAGCATAGGATGCCACTGGCAAGGCATCAGATTACTTTACTTATTCATAAGGCTAACAACATGCCTTTAATGAATATAACATCAACATCCATACCTGGATATGATTACCCTCATATCAGAACCTGCATGGTTAATACATCTGATAAAGGTAATACAACAATAAGGAATGTACTTCCTACTCTTTTCATAAGAGTTAAATCTTTAACTCAAATCAAATAGAGTTTAATACTCAAAAGCATGCCATTACCCTTGAATTAGGGTTTACTATTCACATCACATGTCATCACCCTTGAATTAGGGTTTACTATTCACATCAAGGTGAATTAAACTCATAACATCATCATGTATGAGTAACATCTTCATTGATACTCTTGGATTAGTTAAAGGTTCATAATTAGGGTTTCTATGATCTCACACAGGTGGATCATACCCTAATTATGCTCATTTCTGTATATTGGGGATGCTTCAATTGAGTTTCCATTTAAAAAGGGTACTTTCTCTCTCTAGAAGTACTTTCTCTCTCTATAAGTACTTTCTCTCTCATCATAAGGTTAGGTGATGTCAACATCACTCTAAAACAGATTGGATTAAGGCATCATAGGCTAACATAGCCAAAAACATCATCATTATGTGATTAGAGTTACTTTCTCTCTCTAGGGTACTTTCTCTCTCTAGAAGTACTTTCTCTTTCATCATACTAATGGTTGATGGTAACATTAGACTAGATTAAGTTGGATAGAGTCATTATGACTAAAAACATCATTCTCATGTAATTAGGGTTTGAATTGAGCAAGGTATAACTCAATTGACCCTTCAGGGGTATATTGGTAATTCATCCCATTGATCATCATCATGGTCAAAACCCTTAGTCAAATAACCCCTTACTATCCTATATTATCATTAGGGTTTGATTTGGCAACATTGAACCATTTATATCATCAAATGATTGAATGAGGTCAACCTTGAATCACATTGATTGATTTCAATCATTAATCATCAATTGGATTGAGATTGGTTGAAAGTGTTGACCGTTTGCCCACTTTGACCCTCCAAGACCGCGAGCCTCTTTCTAACTCCAAGACCGCGAGCCCCCTTAGGCTTCAAGACCGCGAGCCTCTTCAAGGGTTCAACACCGCGAAGCCTCCCATTGGTTCAAGTTAATGTTGAGACCGCGAAGACCAATTTGAGTTGAGACCGCGAGGGTCATGAAGACCGTTTGCCCTTCTTTGACCTCAGGACCGCGAGGCCCTTCGCGGTCTTGAGACCGCGAGCCTCCTCTCGGTCTTGAGACCGTGAGCCCCCTCACGGTCTTGAGACCGCGAGCCCTCTCACGGTCTTGAGACCGCGAGCCCTCTCACGGTCTTGAGACCGCGAGGCTCTCATGGTCTCAGCCGCTTGGTCCTTCAACAAGGCTCAAAGATGCAACCGATAATGTCAACCCATATTGAAGCCCTCAAATGGTCAAAGATATGTTGACCACTTATGGATTTAGTCAATTAAGATTATGCTTGATCACTTGGTCATTCAATTGACCCACAATGGTTAACCAATTATGGTTGAAATCGATTCAATTAGGGTCTATCAATGTTCACCCATTAACACTCAACAGTGTGCATCAACACAAGGTTGAACCCTTCAATTGAGCTCCAATTGGGCCCAAACTTGGCCCAAACGGTCTTTAGGTCATGTGGGTGGACCCCACATGGTCTTAAGACCGTTTGCCCAAGATTTAATCAAAGTCTAAGGTGATATGATAGGGGTTGAACCATGATTGAACCACAAAACAGAATTTTGATTAAATTAATAACTTATTTGCAATTGGGTCCTCAATTGGTCAAATTACTCAACCCTAGACCTTCAAACGGTCTTGGGTGATTGTCCTCTCGGTCTTGAGACCGTTTGGATGAGTTCCAAATGGTCTTGAGACCGTTTGCCCATCCAAATTTTGGATTCTAGTGCAGATTCATCAAGGTCTGACCCATTGAGTTGATGATCATGTCAATATTCAATTGCAATGTAATTTGATGTACTTGTACCTTCAATTGGTCAACAAATCTTGACCCCAGACCTCCAAACGGTCTTGGTTGATTTCCCTCGCGGTCTTGAGACCGTTTGGTGACCCCCAAACGGTCTTGAGACCGTTTAGGTCAATCAACCCTAAAAACCCTAATTAGGTCACCATAATTTCAGTACTGATTTTATCTAGGGTTAGCCCTAGTATTCACCCTTCAACTCTTAGCCCGTTTGGAATTAGACCATCAAACTTGGTGAGTTGTTAATTAACATAATTTGGAACAGTAATCTCATACGGTCAACGCTTAGTCAACGGCCTTACACGGTCTTGAGACCGTTTGCCCAAAAAGGCAATTTCAGACCGTTTGAAAATCAGCAAATAATTCATTTAAAGTTGTGACTTAAAAAGGTCATATCTCCCGATTCCTTTGGAGTTAGTCTCCCAAATTTTGAGGGTAATTAGCCTATATAATTAGAAACAGATTTCTTATACGGTCCACGCTCGGTCAATGGGGCCAAACGGTCTTGAGACCGTTTTCCCTGTCGCGGTCTCGAGACCGTTTGCTCACCTCGCGGTCTTGAGTCCGAGAGAGCAAACTGTTAGGACCGTTTAAGGAAAAGAAAAGCGGTGGGTTTTTCTTGGAAATCACGCCTTCATCTTCTAGCTCAAGAACAGTACGAATATCCCATGGGTTTGCTTGTAATATAGCAGGGAAAAGTAGGGAAATACTAAGAGCTATCATTAAAACGCATATAAAGATGCACATAGTAAAGCATAGGTTTAGAGTTATAAAACCCGCCTAAAGATTGCTTCTTGAGCTCCAAGCTTTCAAGCGCCAAGCTCTAATGGCGTCCTTGAGTTCCCACAGGTTGTCCAAGGTGAAAACTCCAAGGAAGGATGAAAAGAGACGGCTAGAAAGGTAGGGTTTCGAGAATTAGCCATGAAGCTGACCTTGAATTCGAATTCTAACCATGGAATTAGGCAAGAAGAGGGGTTTAAACCTACCTTGCACCCCTTGTTCGTCCTCCTTAGCTCCAAGGCAGTCCTTGGTCGTCTTTGGTGAAATGAAACAGTAAGGGAACGAAGGGTGAGTTCCCTTGCAACTAAGGGAAGGAGAGCTTATATACATGGGGTAGGATTTTCAACATTAGTTCATAAGTTTCCCTTAATTCCAACTAAGTCCTTCCTTTATTACTTGCTCGTCCCTTCCTCTTTATTCTAAGGACAAAACTTATCTTAAGTTATAGAAAAGAAGGCAAGGAAGAACAATCTAATAATAAAGTTCATACTTAAAGGGATATTGCACATATACCCTCATTATTCAATCACAAAGCCTATTTCTTAACTTGATAACTCAATTGAGGTGAATTCCTCATCATTTCTTCTCTAAATAATGGCAAGAGTCTAAAAAGATACTTTAGATGACATATTTCACAATTTGCATCCCTTAATTTGGGTAAATTGCATTTTACCCCAAATTAGGGTTTTAAGCACCGGGATTGCTTCCACAGCTGCACCTTGGTGCCTTAGCTTGGGAAATCCCTCAAACTTGGCTAAACAGATTTCTCATGATGTCTCAACATCAGAGGAACATCTCATCATGTGCAAATTGCAAACTAACCCTTTTAACTGGGTAAATTGCACATAGGTCCCTGTATATCAAAACAATGCTACAACTTTAAATAAAAAGGAGCAAATACTGAGATATACTTTTCTGAGAAACTTAATTACATGCTCAGAGTTAATCACAAAGATTTAATTACATATTTAGGCAAAACACCTAGGGTTAACTCATAACCCAGGTCAGGGATGTTACAAATTATCCACCCCTTACAAAGATTTCGTCCCCGAAATCGATAAAACATACTACGAGAAAAGGGCAGGATACTTCCTTCTCATCTCATCCTCTAACTCCCAAGTGGCTTCTTCAATACCACGATGGTTCCAGAGGACTTTCACAAGACTTATATCTTTCTTCTTTAACTTTTTAGTTCGTTTATCAAGGATTGACACTGGTCCCTCCTCATAGGATATGTCATCATTCAATTCTACCTCCATAGGTTGTAGAACTGACTCGGTGTCTGGGTGACATTTCTTCAACATAGAAATGTGAAACACAGGATGTAACCTCTGTAATTCTGGGGGAAGCTCTAGTTTATATGCTACCTTTCCAATCCGTTCAATGATTGGATAAGGCCCCATATATCTAGGAGCTAACTTCCCTTTCCTTCCAAAACGAAGGACCCCTTTCCAAGGTGAGACCTTAAGATACACTTTGTCTCCAACCTGGAACTCTAAGGGTCTACGACGTTTGTCAGCATAAGATTTCTGCCTATCCTGAGCAGTCTTAATCTTATGTTGTATAACTTTAATCTTTTCTGTGGTTTGCTGCACCAGGTCAGGACCTAACAACTGGTGCTCACCAGTCTCAAACCAACACAAGGGTGATCTACAACGTCTACCATATAAGGCTTCATAAGGTGCCATATCAATACTATGCTGGTAGCTATTGTTATAGGCAAACTCTATCAGGCTTAGGTGTAGATCCCAACTTCTGGTGAACTGGAGAACACATGCTCGCAACAGGTCTTCTAAGGTTTGTATGGTCCTTTCCGACTGTCCATCAGTCTGTGGATGAAAGGCCGTACTAAACCTTAGCTTAGTGCCTAAGGCTCTGTGCAACTGTTCCCAAAAATGACTTGTAAACTGAGGACCTCTGTCTGAAACTATTGTGACAGGAACTCCGTGCAAACGCACTATCTCTTGAACATACAACTCTGATAACCTTTCAGCAGAATAGGTTGTTTTGACAGGTAAGAAATGTGCTGTCTTAGTCAACCTATCAACAATTACCCAAATGGAATCATGTCCTTTGCTTGTCCTGGGTAGGCCAACAACAAAGTCCATGGTCACATGGTCCCACTTCCACTGTGATATGGGTAAAGGTTGCATTGTCCCTGTAGGCTTCTGGTGTTCAGCTTTAACTTGCTGACACACAGGACACCTCAGAACAAATTCTGCAACGTCCTTCTTCATCCCAGGCCACCAATACAGATCCTTCAAATTCCGATACATCTTGGTGCTCCCTGGATGCATAGCATACATGGAAGAATGGGCTTCTTCCAGGACTAACTTCCTTAAGTTGTCCACATCCGGCACTATCATTCTTCCATTATAACAAGCTACTTGATCTTTTGAGTCATGAAACCCATCTTGCTTCTCATTTCCATACTCAGATCTTATATGTTGAACTGCAGCATCACCTAGCTGTGCCTCTTTAATCTGCTCTCTTAGGGTAGGTTTAATATGCATCTCAGCTAACAAACCGGCTAGCAATGACACCTTCAACTGTACATTGTCTTGCCTTAAAGAGATAAGCATATCTCTCCTAGAGCATACTAAAGAGTTTAGTTGTGCTCTATTCATGGTTGATGTTGCTGATTTCCTACTCAAGGCATCTGCAACAACATTGGCCTTACCTGGATGGTAATCAATTGTACAATCGTAGTCCTTCTTAGACCTGAAGTCACTACACTTATCACATGTCGTTCGGTGTACTTTGACATCATCCACTGTGGTCCTGAATAAGGATTGCCATAAAGATGGTGCTTGGGTGCACTGTGACACATGGGGATGACTGTGAGTGATGTAGATGGAATTTGTCCTTCCTACGGGAGTTTGATATTCTGGCCACTTGATAAGCGAGACTGACAAATGCATGGCCATGCTGATGTGAGTCAATATGTGATATTGAGATTATATATATCTCAGACAGTCTTCTCTAGTTCAAGGAACATAGATTGAACATTGAAAAGGATAACAATTCCATGACTTGAGTTCAATCCGGATATCAGCGACAAAGGAACTGTACAATCACTGTAACACCAGTCATGAATGATAGGTTAAGCTGTTCTCCAACTTCTCCAATTACTTGGGTAGCAATGAAGTCTTGCTAGATACCAATCATTGCTTATGAAATCATAATATGATTATGGATATCACTGCCAACGTAATTTGGAGCCTATCGGGTCACACGCATAGGATGTATTGGAATAGGAGTATAATTGTGGATTTGATTGTTATTGCTCCGAATCACATTGATTACTAAAATGTTTATGTAATGGATTAGAATAATATTGGAGTGACTGGCTCTAAGTGCAAGTGGGAGTCTGGTATCATAGCATCTGTTGGTATATGTATGCCCGTCGAGCCATCCCAAGCGATTGCATGGAGTCAGATATTAATTAATCAATTAATGTGATTATTTGGTTAATTAATAAATTCCGGAATATTCTAATTAATCCACGAGCGTTTTAATTAACGCAACATTTTTGTTTATCGATGGGTTTAGGAAATCCTATTTCCCTTCGTATCCTGTTTAAAGGAGGATTGACGGCCGATATCTATATAAGATAGAAAGAGGCTTTTCCGTTTACGCTCACGCACGTAAACCCTAGCCGTCATCGTCCTTAGGAGAGAAAGGAGAGAAACGGGCCGCTAGCATGCCGCCGCAGAGACATGACTCCTTCCCACCGGCTTGGGAAGCGCGACGTGGAGTTCCGTCCATCCCCGTGGACGAAGTAGAGACACAGACGCCTTGACGCCTGCGTTCAGAGGACGTTGGCGACCACCTGTACGCGCCACGAGCGGCGTACATCACTGCTGCAAAGGAGCGCCGTCGGATCAACCTGCGACAGCGAACGGGAGAGAAGTTCCGTCCGTGTAGGTCAGCAGCGTTGCACCGTCGTGCAGCGGGACATCGCCGGACTTGCTCCGCGATAAGGTATATCCCGCAAACCTATTTCCGAATACGTTGTTGTCGACGAGATCCTATTTCGGGTTGCGTGGATTTTATTGCTTCCGCCGCGCATGTTTTCTCCACAAAATCCAACAGTAGGTGGCGGCTTGCGCCGGTGGCGTGCACGGAGGAGGGCGAAACAACCCTAGTTGTAGGATCGAAGCGTGCGATCAGTGGGAATAGATGAGGGCCAAAATGATCTAAGAAGATTGTCTAGAGGATGGATCCATGGATTGCTGACTTGTCTAAACAATGGGGTGCCCACCTTGTTGGGCTGCACCATAAAATGGTCCCAACAAGAGTAAAAAATGAAATAAAACAAGAGAAAAAGAACCAAACTTTGATGGCTCATAACTTGGGCTACGAACGTCTGATTGAGACGAATTTTTCACCTTTGGATTCATAATTGAGAGCTCCATCACTTGGAATATATAGGGAGAATGAATATTATATTGAATAGATTCAAAATTGCTTGCAAGAAGGTGATATGTTAAGAGCTTAAAACTTAGTTCCATGGACAAATTATATCACAAATGAGAATAGCAAGCACATAGTGATCAAAATGGGTCCTTAACACAGTCAAGTCATGAAATTGAAGCTCAATTAATTGATATGGTTCACAAAGGAGAGGGAAGGAGCAAAATCAAGGTGAGAGAAAGTCAGGTTGTCTCAAGTTTACCAAATAATATTAGAATGTACTATGCTACTATCTTCACTAGATTTAATAACCAGTACATGTTCTTCATTAACAGACTCCTATCCCACAAAGCCTTACTCAGGATCAACAAGGAGGAAAACGCAGACTTCTATCTATTAGATGGATTGTTTGATGACTTTGAGGTGATGCAACGACTCATGGAGAATTTCTAGGCTGCCACAAAAACTTTTGTCATGTTGTCTCTCCAACCCTCACGCATTTGTCCATTATCTACTTGGGCTATGTTGATTTTGTGTTTGTAAGTTTTACTTTTTGAACTGAAGAATGTAACCTATGTTGTATAAAACAAGTACTTTTTCCAATGTGAATGACGATTTAAGTTGTTCATGTTGAGTTGTTGTCCATCGACAAGTATACACTTTTTTTTTATACATCTACGTAATTTTAATTTGTTAGTATTGTTTGTTGGACGTCTAGTAAAATATTTTTGCAGTATTCATTGCATCCAATAAGTTTAAATCTTTTATCAGTGGCTATTTCAATCACAAAGTTTGTTAAGAATATATATATATATATATATATATATACATACATATACACACACATATATATACATATATATATATATATATATACATATATATATATATATATATATATATATATATATATATATATATATATATATATACATATGGAGTCAGGCTAGAATACACTCGAGTGTATTCGGAGCAGAATACACTCAAGTAGTTTTTCATGATGCAATATTTTTTTTCAAAAATCTAACCCGTTGATCTTCTTAAACATCTTGTGAACATCTCATGTACAAAATTTGAGCACATTTCGACATTTATAGGTCATGTTATAAAGACATAAAAAATTATGCATTTCAAATTAGTTTCACGCGTCGGTTTTGTTGCCCTTGGATGAGTGTCTTTCACTCATCCACATGGGCTCAAAATTTGTGTGTAGCCTAGTTATAGTATGACAGTGAAGATCAATAGTCTATATTTTGCAAAAAATAGTCTTGATAAGCAAACACACCTGAGTGTATTCATACGATCTGTACACTCGAGTGTATTCTAACCTGAGTCTCTCTCTCTCTCTCTCTCTCTCTCTATATATATATATATATATATATATATATATATATATATATATATATATATATATATATATGGACGACTTTGGTGTTTCTTAAATTATTATATAGTTGTTTCCGTATATAATGAATCAAAGTCAGATGTAGCATTTGAAATAGTGTTAGGACGTCAATACTACTTAGGCCGAACGCGTGGCCCTCCAGTACATCAAGCTTGGCATGATGCACTTTGTGAATTCCACACATTAATAGGGAGGATTGACGTCAACATGAACATATTTAAGGCCACGGTGAAAAGTGTTGAAACGTGTAGATGCAGCTCCATGCAACTTCTGGACCAATACTCGTACTTACCCACCAGGACTACAACAACCCGACCAAGCGCAATAGTTGTTGATGAGAGAGTAAAAACACCCATTGATGGCTGGAGGCACTCATAGTGGAGACAATGAGTGAAGTGCATGATATATTAGTGACTACCTTAAATGATGTAATGAACCTTATGCAACTTAATTTCATAGTTGGAAAATATCTTGTACTTTTCTTTATGTATATATTACGTATTCATATAAATAGTTTCATAGTAGCATTTCATATCACCTGTTTGATTTCACTTTTGGATTTACATGTGTTTAGCTCACATTGTTTGGATCTTATACTCGTGTTCGCACATTAACACCCATGTATTATGTCAATTTAATTAAATGAATTCATTATTGATTTAAAACATAGATAAAACAACACATATTTCATATATTCTGTCACTAGCGGGTAAAATAATATTGATATTAAAATATTAACAATAAAATTAATCATACTCAAGTCATACTCATAATTTAAATAAGCATATTTATTTTTTATTTTTAAGCATAATTAACATCGACCGCAGTCAGAATGTAAATTACATTATTCAAACGGATTCGTATTATAAGCAGATTAGAATCAAACTAGGTCTCGACTATGTTGTCAAAAAGAATCAGACTACAACCACATGTCTAGTTTGACAAATAAAATCACATCAAATTATGAATCAGACCGAGTTGCCAAGCAAAATCAGTTTAAATCCGAACTAGACTAATCCAAATACTGTGGCCCCATGCTTAGAGCATGTTTGCTTCCTTGGATTCAACTGTATTGAATTGTAATCACAAATCCAACGATATAAAGTTTATGTTTGTTTTAATGGAGCAGGAAAATAAGAAGAATCCAATATTTCACTAGCATACAGTAACAGCGGGATTTGTATTCCCAGTTAAAATCGCCGGGACGCCAAGTTTCAACAACCGAGTCGGACGTCTCCGTGTACTAGGCCCTCCTACGCGGCTGTTTAGAAGTTAGTTGAGCCTCGCTGGACCCCACTCACGTGAACAATGCAGCTATCTCTTCCGTATTAACCAAACTAAAAACTCTACTTTGCTGTATTACACAAACCCAGCAGGTAGCCGAAACCGGGATCAACTAAATTCTGCATTCTTCAAAATCCGATTAGATCCTACAAAGCAAACGTGCCCTAATTCAATCCTAACTATAGAATAAGGATCCCCTAATCAAACATCGGCTTATTGCGAAGTTTCGAACCTACGACCCTTACCTATGTCTATAAATTTTTTCTTGAAAAAGGCTCATTATGCATACTTTTGCCGTGGGTAATGATGAAAAGATTGCTACAGAATTCGTAAATGTCGCTAGCATATCAATCACCCCGCCAATCACATTTTCCTTTTCGATAGCTCCAGTAGGATCATGGAAGGGGAGAAGAAGCGTATACTGGTTGTAGGTGGAAGCGGCTACCTGGGGCAGCACCTGCTGGTGGCCCTCGCGGCGGAGAGGGCCGCCGGCGCGCTGCTTGAACTAGCATTCACCCACCACCGCCCGGTTCCTCCAGCTGAACTGACAGCTGCCATCTACCCCGCGCAGGCCTTCCGGGTCGATCTCAGGACAGGGGAGGGCTTCGACGCCGTTTCCAATGCATTCGGTCAGGTTGAAACTCTTTCCTTTGATTTCTTCCACTTCTGTCTCTCGCTAAGAGATCGGAGCTCCTGCAGTCCGCATTATCTTCTGCAACAACAAATTGGAAATGTTCAAAACGCCACTCTACTATTGGTTTCAGATGTTTGTGTATTTTCTCTTAAAACCTTTTTTTTTCTAATGTATTATCAGCCGCACGTGGTCGTCAATTGCGCCGCAATATCCGTTCCGCGGGAATGTGAAACAGACCCTGCGGGTGCGATGGCCATTAATGTGCCTTCCTCACTCGTGACGTGGCTGTCAAGTTTCTCGAACAATAGGGAAATTCTCCTTATCCATCTGTCTACCGATCAAGGTGAGCTATAATTAGTGGAGTAAATGTGTAGTTTGTTGACGAAATCTTTTTGTTCACTGCGTTAAACTTGGGATTTCATTTGGTATCCGCTTTTAGTTTGATGCAGTATGAACTTCATTCAGAAAGAAAAACAACTATCTGCAGCAAACCGACTATCCACAATTTGGCATTGCTTTATTTTGTCCAAACATAAAATAGCGCTTTCTACTTTCTGAGCTACAAATCATTTGACATCCAGTCTTGATTCTGCAACGTCACAACCAGTGGCGGGCACAGGAATTTAGGGCAGGTGAGGCCAAATTGCAAGACACATATTTTGATATGAAGAAGATAATGTAAGGTAGCGCCACAAGCTAGTCAAAATGACTTGTTTGAGGATTCAAAATGCCAATAATGAACCGATCCAAAACAATTCTCACCTTGTGTGATAAGCGCACCAAGTTCATATCATTAGGAGATCGGAAAAAATAATCGGCTCCTCAAGCTCCAAACAGAAGGGCGTGAGCCGGTTTGTCTCTTTTGGAACAATGAGCATTCATGGGCAAAAACAGCCAGTTTTCTTTAGGGTTAGAAGTGCAAACACAATAACATGATTTGGTAAGTTGTATTAATATGTGTTCAGTTTCGTTAACATTGAAGTTGTGTCAACATATATTCCATAACCCATTTTTCGTTAACATATTGAAATTGGCACGGAATTTGATTCAAGTTAACATGTTAAAATTCAAAATGGGTCCCTTGATTATCTATTGTTCATATTAATGGGATATATTCAATGGAGTAAACAACAACTATAACATTGTATAACCTGCTTGCAATCTTAACATCAGTAAATCCAAAAAGTGAAGAGGTGAATAAGAGACACTTTTCTAGATAAACATACCGTTCAATAAAAGAAAATAAATCACCACCATTCATGATGACTTAATAGTTTGGGCTTTAAAGAATGGAGTCCAAATGTTAATTTTGCAAGAGCTATATATAATGCACTAAAAGGAACAAATTACGAGGGGATTAGCGAAGAACTTGGGACTAAAGAAGTTGAGCAAGCAGTGGAAGGCTCAGACAACACTGGATGATGATCTACATGACTACATGCCCATTTCCATTACTGCTCTATTTACAATGTATCATTCATTAGTTCTGATGCTTTCGGTCATGCTTGTTACAATATTAGGATTGGTCAAGAAAGATGGCAGGAGATGTAGAATGTGAAATAGCGTCAGCCGTCATATCACGGCGTCTATATAGGAGTGGGGGTTAAAAGTGACCGTAAAAGGAGGGAGGAATGGCGGAGGATTATAGATAGCCATTAAACTAGGGACAGCATGACGCACAAATTTACCAAGTCAAGAGCGGAGCAGAGATAATCACGTGAGTTAGTTGCATGCTGTATTATAATTCTCTAAGCCGGGTGAGGCCACAACAGACATAACCATGAGCAATTCATGACACGATGCATTTCCCTCCCAAGTTGGGTGAGGCCATGGCCTCACCTGGCCTATTACTGGGTCCACCACTGGTCACAACAATATGCTAAAACTATACTACTCTGGCTGAGACAAACTGACTAATATCTAAACTAAAGACTAGTATTTAATAAAATATTGCAGCAATAGAGGTAGATTTGTTTATTCTTTTGTTTTCTCAACTCAGAAGTTAATTGTAACTTCCTTCACTTAATAGAAGAATTCACATTCAGTTATAAATTTTAGTACGTGAGGAACTCACCTTTTGTGGGCCATCATAACTATACAGATTATCCCATTCAACATTGAGTGGGATTTGAGGACTAACATGCCGCAAAATTCAACATCTGTTTTATTATTTGTTGTCCAATTCACGTTTATCAATCTAAAGTGTGTCAAATTATATAGAAATAACCAGGGAAGCACGGAAATGTTCTATGCATGTATATGGACGCTAAACAAATACAATACTGCATATAGCAATCATTAAAACTATAATAGTACATGGACACAATCCCTATTGCCTACTTATGACGGAAACTATCTATAATCTAAAAAAAATATCACTACCGTCATCACCATATATGCCTCTATACAAACCATGTTGTTGTCAGCTACATGGATCCTTATTTCCCATTTGGGCCATGGTCTCATCGACATGTAAACATTCCAAATCTCTCCTTGTAAGTTCTCCCACGTTAATGTAGGCCCACCTCCCCTCTTTCTAACTGTGCTCGACTCAATAGCATTGCTTCAAATTGGTGCATTTGTTTGTCTACATTGCACATGTCCAGACCTCTCAGGTGACCCTCACATGATTTGTACTCAATACTTGCCACCCCCACTTTATTCCTTATATAAATATTTCTCAAGTGAGCTTTCCTTGCTTTCCCACACATCCATCCAACATGTATATGTAACACCCCAATTTTTATATAACATGAGCGGAAGCTAAATGTTTTTTTTTTCAACTGGGGAGTGTCACAAACATGATACCCATAACAATAATAATAGACAAAAGCCATTACAGAATGTGTATGAAATGAATTCTAATCACATTTTCAGAATAGAAACTTGATTACATCAAACCTTCTAAGAAAATCATTTCATATAAAACTGAATTACTTCTATCACAAGCTCTGGGATCATGTAGATGGCGCCCCACCAAGCAAACCTCCTAAAGTTGTAGTTGCATCCTCTTGTCATGACCATCTGCTGAAGTTCTGTATCTGCGGACATCTCGTCCCCAGCCATGCACAAAGGGAAACCTAGGTTAGAGCAAGTGACATTGAATTTCTAATAAGATAAACATAACCATGATGTAATTGAAAGCTGAACTATTATATGAAAACTTTAAACTTATACTGAATCAATGTGTCTTTTATTTTCGTCTTTTATCTGATTTGTGGCCACCATTATACGATAAGTCCTCCTGAATTGACATATCTACGCCCTGAATTGGTACCGAAGTACCCTGAATCGGCACTACATGCCTCTGAATGACACCGAGGTGTCTCTCGCAACTACGCCCTGCTTGGTACCAAAGTACCTCTGAATTGGAGTAAACACTCCTCTAAATTGGCAACAAATGCCTCTGAATCGTCTCGAGACTAACTGAATGAGGACTTATCATATAATGTCTTATGTGAAGGTTTCAACTTATTATCTTAAATCTAAGCTTACTTAATTCTCAATTTGAACTAAAACTAAGTACTAATAGCTGAGTTCTGAATGTAAATATGAATCTGAATGTAATCTGAATATCTCCTAAGATTTGTCTTATCTCCTGCCTTGAAATTATCCTGATAAGAACTGAAATCTTATTCAACTAAACTGAAGTCTAAATCTAAATTTGAATCTTTGCTCTTAAATTCTGAACTAAATTTGAATCTAAACTCTGAATCTAAATCTTAATTACTAAATAACTGAGATTGTATCTGAAACTCCTATTAGGTATGTGGATCTAATATGACTACTTAGAATGAGTAATCTTCTAAAATATGAGAATTTAGATTCTTGTTCTCTGAATAAATCTTAATCTGAAGCTCTTATTTAATAAATGACTTAATTTAATTCTGGTAACAGATCTATAACATTTGAGTCTAAAGGCTTGGGTAGTAAATTGAATTGAACGAATAAATACTATCTGAACGTAGCATACATATCTAAAATCTATAATCAGCAAAATAACTTCATCTGAACAATGGCTGACTAATAAAAACATTATTCGATATATATATATATATATATATATATAGAGAGAGAGAGAGAGAGAGAGAGAGAGTCAGGCTAGGATACACTTGAGTGTACGGATCGCACGGATACACTCAAGTGTGTTTGCATATCAAGACTATTTTTTGCAAAATGTAAACCGTTGATCTTCACCGTCATACTATAACTAGGCTACATACAAATTTTGAGCCCATTTGGATGAGTGTAACTCACTCATCCAAGGGCAACAAAATCGACGCGCGAAACTAATTTGAAATGTATAATTTTTGTGGTCTTCATAACATGAGCTATACATATCCAAATGTGCTCAAATTTTGTGTATGAGTTGTTCACGAGATGTTTAATAAGATCAACAGATTAGATTTAAAAAAAAATATTGCATCATGAAAAACTACTTGAGTGTATTCCGCTCCGGATACACTCGAGTGTATTCTAGCCTGACTCTCTCTCTCTCTCTCTCTCTCTATATATATATATATATATATATATATATATATATATATATAGGGCGTTCATTGAATACCCGCGCGGGTAGCCTGGATTTTCGCTACCCGTCAGTCCCAAATGTAACCATATGGCAAACAAAGTAACTGGAAGGACCAAAAAGTAACTGTGTTGATAACAAAGTATATGACTAAAAAAGTAAAACCGGGCAGAATACACATGAAATATATATGTAATTGTATTTTGAAATCTGCTGTTGCAAATGAAACTATCTATGCATGAAAAGTAACAATTTGCAAGGTAAAGTAACCCTCTAAATGTTGAAAGTAAGAAACTCGAAAAAAAGTAACCGAAATAGGGGGCGGGTGGAACTATCTATGCATGAAAAGTAACAGTTTGCAAGGTAAAGTAACCCTCTACATGTTGAAAGTAAGAAACTCGAAAAAAAGTAACCGAAATAGGGGGCGGGTAGCTACCCGCGCGGGTAGCTACCCGCCCCCTATTTCAGTTACTTTTTTTCGAGTTTCTTACTTTCAACATGTAGAGGGTTACTTTACCTTGCAAATTGTTACTTTTCATGCACAGATAGTTACATTTGAAACAACAGATTCAAAAATACGATTATATATGCATCCTTCTCCTTCTCCTCCCCCCTCTCCTTCTCCTTCTCCCTCTCCTTCTCCTTCTCTCCCTCCTTCGCACTCTCTCGGTTCCTATGAAGCACAAATACTCCAAAATAGGTGCCGTACCCGTATCCGATACGTATTGGATACCAATACTCTGTAGATACTCCTGGATACGTATCGGATACTTCTAATCCGTATCCTACCGTATCCAGGCTGTATCCAGTCGGTAAAAACTAGAAAAAAATTCTGGGCATGACATTGCTTGATTAGCATTTGACACCAGCTCATGTCTCAACCCTCTTTGTTAAGTAGTAGCTTGCAGCAAGGCTGTCATAGTTGCTTCCTTGAAGTAGTTCAAGGTTAGTCACCATTCCTCTTGCTAAATGCCAATCTTCCTTCTTCTCTTTATTGTTTGTACCTCGTCTATTTTTTTGGGACTTCACTTTTTAAAGAACTTCAATATGTAATCTGGATTTTTGTTTGTTCTTTATTGTAAACCAATTCATTCACCTTTACATGGTACTTCCGGATGTTTTCCCTACTAAGGTGCAAGTTTTATGCACGTTGATGTCCTACATATTCTATGAAAGGCTTCAATTTAGTATCCTTGGTTTAACATGCCTCTTGTTTTGGTGACTAAATCCATTGTGATTTGTTATGGATTTCTATTTAGACAATAGCTATTTCATCTCCTTTGAAGATAATCATTGCATCCCCATCCTTATGTCTCCCCCTATGAAGTAGTGATACTCCAAAATAGGTGTCCTACCAGTACTAGATACATATTTGATACTAATACTCCCTAGATACTCTCTAATACATACCAACTACTTCTTAAGTCGTGTTCCCTTTTTTATTAGTAGGATATGACCTCAATGCAGCCAGGATACAACCAACCCATTTAGCAGCCAAGAGAGCACCCCACTCGTATGATCCCTCAAAATCCCAAAACCATGTGACTTCCAACTCTAGACTCCCCCTATTGTATTGTGATTTGAGAATGAAATTGGTATTTTCTGTTAAAATTTTAAAATTAACATTAAAAAAACTGTTGTATCCAGTTGTATCCGTATCTTATATTTTTGAAAATTGTCGTATCCCCATACCGCACCCGTACCAGTGCCGTATCCATTTCTGTATCTATATCCGTGCTTCATAGTAGCTTGCTATACATGAGAGAAGATAGTTTGGTATCACAGATGACACAACTCACTTTACAACACAACATTACATGATACATGAAATGTGAAAGGTTTAGAATATGATATTATCATGTCTTTTTGTAACTTGTCTCACATTAAAATGAATGAAAGGCCCCTTTTTAAATCATTGTTTGATATTATGGTATTGGTTTCCATTTCTTTAGAAATATTGTGATTTTTGAATGAAATTTGATTGTCTTCATCAATTTTTAAAATTAATATATTGGTTATTTTTAAAAATATTAAAATAAATATAAAAAAATTGCCGTATCCATGACGTACCCGTATCCTGTATTTTCGAAAATTGTCGTATCCCCGTATCCGTGCTTCCTAGCCCGGTTCTGAATAGGCTTCCATGTCTTCCTGAGAAGCACGAAGCCCTTCTTTGTCTTTTTGCATATGTTCTTTTGGTTTACTTGGGCATTGCCTCTCATCATGATAGAAAGCGCAACACACACCACAGCTGATGTGTATATGTTCATACTCCACCGTGACCCCCATCTCCCCTCTTCCCCACACCTGGAGCCACACAACGTCCGACCTACGTGCATCATATCGCAGATTGATCAACACCCTCACATCATCCCTGTCTAGGGAACACTCATCGATCTTCAACACTTCTCCTACTCCCACCGCCATCGTACCCACCGCCCTCCATGTCCACGATCGCCCAAAGGAAGCAAGTCTGATCCACACTGGAACCGTCGACACCGGCAATCACCGGAGCTCATCGACGTGCCTCTGATCTTTCACAATAACCAACTGGTTATCCATCCAATGCAACCCCAAATCTAGAATCGTCGCCTTGCCCTCTTCGTTCGACAGTCGAATTAGGAAGATGCCATGATCTCTAGACAGCAGTTCGAAATTGCCTTTGGGAAGCCATGTTTTCCTCACCCTTGCTACAAGATGTGGGTAATAGGGTCTCTTCCTCATGACATACACCAACATGGTGTGCTCCCATTTGTTCTTCATCAACTCGAACTCCACTTCATATAGTTCCACCTGAATTTTCCCATCGTCGATCGTATGATTCAGGAACTTCTCTTTCATCGCAGGTATCATCTTCGGTACGTACGTCCATTGCTTCTTCTCCGCTGCGTTTCTAGGCTCTGTCACACTCGTATCTCCGCTCGTGCTGCCACTTGCGTCCAGATTGGAGTCACTTGTGTTGTCACCCATCACAACTTCCACGCTGTTCCTCACCGTGTCCGGGTTCTGCTGGAGATGGCTAGTGTTAGTTGTGGGTGGAGAGATGGTGGGTGATGGCTTGTGACCGTGGACATCTCTGGATGGGGAAGCCGTCGACCTGGGCATCACGCTCGAGGGCCGTCGCAGACAATCGGCAAAGCGGTCGCCAGAGATAACCTTAGAGGGTGACGTGGGTTTTGTATGTATGTATATATATGTATGCATGTGTATATATATCTGGATTCTAGATGTAAATGTGTGCATGACACTGAAGATCCCATACACATAGAAGAGACTATGTTTTATAAGATGGAGAGAGTAGGCCTTTATGGTTGTAGAATGGGAGAGGGGAAGGGGGGATGCATGATGATTGGCTCGTCTAGAACACATCATAAGATGGCAGCTAAACTTGTTAAAAAAGATTAATAAGGAACTAGCTTTAGAAAGGCGCTTATAAATGGTGAAATTTTGTTAAAATTGTGAAAGTTTGTTAAAATCGTGAAAAGTCACCAATCTATGTTTTATTCAGTATGAATATGTGCCGAGCATAAAGTCATCATTCTTTTCACTATGCTCCATTATTGTTATGCTGTGCGCCTTGGCAAGGCACCCCTTGGGCCTGCCTTATCTTGCTCTTCACCTAATTTGCACCTTAGGTATTTTTGTTGGTCTTCAGACATATTATTGGGTATAAATGTTCAATTTTCTAATGTCCAAATTATATAGTATTATCTATGTTTTATGCCAAGTATCATTTTCTTCTTAGTTAATTTTCTTATTGCCCTTTTAGCTTTGTCTTGTACTATGCCTTCAATTCAATATCTATTTCAGTGTTTATGTTACGAAGAATAGTCATTACTTTGTTAAAGGTTTGGAGCTATGCCATGAAATCTCAATTTATTTGTAAATTCTCCTTCTCTTACATCGTTTATAATTATTCTCTTCTAGTCGTTGGCACTGATATTTATTAGATATTACTAGGAATTAGTTTTGTAATTTCTTTATACCATATGAAATATGTATATAAGGAATAACTATAAAAATATGTATGTACCTACATATATAGCATAAAAATATATTTATGAGGCAAGATATGTTTTATGTATATTTAAATCATTACATGTATATAAATAAGTGACACGTACACAATTTCCACAAAAAATACGTGAACGTGACACCACACATAAAGTCGTCAAAGCAACTAGACTTGTTTTGCCGCCTTAACAAATATGCTAAGCTCGGGAAACTATCCCTCCTATATACTTTCGCATTTTCATTTCATCAAGCATTCTATCTTGTATTGTGTTACCTTTCTTGTCAGATCTTGTCTTTTTTTCTTTGGGTCACAAGTCTTTGGAATTATTTCATGTATATCCATAAAAAAATTGGAAGTAATTTATAAACTATTCTTGATATCATCCGTTAATGACACTTCACAATTTTTTTTCTTGATGCATGTCATTTATCCATATCTTCTTCTCTATCTTTCTTCTATACTTATCATTCTAGGTGTCCAATATCCCCCTTCTCTAGTATTCAGCTTCTTATATGTGTCTATATAATATCTACATTTGGCCTAACTAGGTACTTTCTTAGCCTCGCTGCTAGCTTGAATATCTAGAGTGTGGTAGTGTCTATGTATTTTGTTAAGCTCACAAAAATTTCCTCTTCATTTTAATAACTTTATGCTTCTTGTCTCTTGTAAAGGAGGCCCTTTACATGTTGGTTCCCTAAATGTTCTTTAGAACCTCTTTTATACATATCTATGACCTTCAAGATTGGAGCTCTAAATGCCTTTTGTTAAAAGTTAATCACAAAAATCACCTTCTTCTCTTTCATATTCCACCACATAATTCATCTATTTCGAGAACCCTAGTACCATCCTTTGGACTTATTGTTAACATCCGAACCGCCAACTTATGATTTGGTGAATTCTTCTCTTGAGATCATTTTAAAATCATTTCATAGTTCTTGATCTACTCATCTTGTAAGGATGTAATCTTTGAAGCATAGATACAAATATGGACACAACTGTAGATATGGATATGGATACAGATACGGCTACAAGATACGAGATTTTTTATAAAATTAGGATACAAGTACGACATTGGTATAGCAAAAAAAATTATAATTAAATATACACCTATTTGTTATTCATAAAATGCAAATTCAGACCATCTAGTTTCATTTAAAGCAATGTTCAAAATTTCGACGAAATGTTCAAAATTTCGACCGAAATTTCTGTTTCCATGGCAATCAGACATCGAAATTGACTGACGAAACTCTCGAAACAGGCAGATCATCAGATTTTTTTTTCTACTTTTTCATATACTATGTACTACATAGAGCATATTTTTTTGCACAATTTTGTGTCTTTAAGTCTATATATTGTGCTTGCAAACTATAATGACTTAATTCATTGATTTCATCATTGAAAATTGACATAAAAAATCCCCATCGAAATGCCCATCGAAACAGTTCAGGGTCATTCACTAAAAATGACAAGACCCCACCCCCACGTATCCAATATGAAATATTATTACATATTTGAGTAGATCTACACTAGTAGATCATTCTGGTAAAATTTCATAAATTAATTCGTTTATTTTGCCGTCGAAACGCCAGGAACACATTTATCAAAAATTTTGTCGAAATTTGTCGAAATTTCGATTTCTTTGGCCACCGAAACGGCATCGAAATCGGACATTTTCTTCCTTGATTTAAAGTAAATATAAATGCCAAGTTACTATTTTAATAACAACGAAGTTTATAGAATAGTGCATCTATAGATTTATAATCAACATTCAACATGATTTCATTGTAATTCGAACCTCTAATTTTAGTTTGTAAGCCAAAGAGTTTTTGAAAAAATTATAACTAACAATTAGTTACAAGAACAGTCTCAAGAATCTGGAGCTATTAGTAAGTTTCTACCATAACGAGAAGTAACAATAAGCTACTTTCAGTAACAAACTAACAATATTTTGATTAGAATGTCAACTTGGTTTGTAGAACAATATTGTCTAGATTAATATTTTAAAAAGTGGGAAGTGGGAGGCGTGCGGACAACACCTTGTGGCCGCTTGAGCGCCAGGCGGGCGCTCAAGTGGCCGCTTTTTTAAAAAGCAGATGCTTATTTTCCTGTGTAATTTTGTATAAAATTAAACATATTCATATATGAAGTATCGTTATGTAGGAACTTTTACACATATCTAAACTGCATGATAAGTATAAACATTACCTTACACAACTATGTAACTAGTTTATAACATAGCTATATTACAAAAAAATGTAAAACAATTATATAAATTTGAGCACTGTTGTAACTGTCATAAGTAGTAAATTACCTGAATCATAATATACTTTTATAGTAATACACTAAATTAATACACACGGCAGTAGCCAGTACTATATATAATTATAGTTCATCAGCTAGTGGTATACAGTAAATATAGTGGTCAGTTGCATCTAACTATTTAAGTATAAGTAGTTAAGTGCACACTAGTAGATAATACATACAATGTTCAGTTAGATCTAATTATTTAAGTATTACATACTAATAGATAATACATACATTGAAGTACAAACCTGTCCAAGAGTCAAGAGATAGGATATGCGATACAGCAGAATATATAGTATATAATAATATAGGTACTTAAGTAATTATATGTATGTCTAGTTGATAATATAATATGTTTTTTAGTAGAAATACAAGAGTACAATATTACATTACCCTAAATCCCAGTAGTATATTTCAAATTACAGTAGTATATTTTCAATATTACAGTAGCATATAACTACATTGGAATACTAAAGTATTATATTTGTGGGTTGGCAGTCATTAGGCCGATAATTGGGCCTAAATTGGCCGCCTAAAACTTAATTGGGTAGGGGCGCCCTAAGTAGCCTTTGAAGCGGCCACTCGAGCGGGCTGAGTGGACAATAAGCAGCCGCTTAACTCCAAGCCACTCCAAATCCGCTTGAAGCTCCAATTGAGCGGTCAACACCTTGTGACGCTCAGGCGGCCGCTTGGACCGCTTTTCAAAACACTGGTCTAGATCCATAATTACTATACGCACTGATTTTCATGGTAGTCCCAAAACTCTCAAGTTTTATTTGAAAGCCAAGAAAAAGAAATTATAATAAACATATAGCTATCAGTAACAATGGTACATACTGACAAGTAAATCAGGTTTATGTATGCATCCCCATATAAATGGGCCGTGGCCGTATCCATGAAGTACCAAGATGTAATTATGAAGTATCCACTCTTTCAAAAGTGAAAAAAAAACTCTGGATACGTCTGGAGAAGTATCGATATGTGTCCCGACATATCTAAGAAATACCAATGTCCAATACATATCTGGTATAGGTACGACACCTATTTTGGAGTACCCATGCTTCCTAGGATGTAATCAATCTGCCTACAATTGCGATCATTGGGAAACCAATCAAGTTTGAAAATGCCTAAAATGAGTGTTCGTCAATTTCACATCATAAGCAAGTACAATTTCCAAAAGTCGATTCACCTTCACTATTCCTATTGCTACGTCCAAAATCGCCACACTTTTTCAAAATAATAATTGTTGCTTTCAACATGGCCTTTCAAATCTCCTCCAATAAATTTTTTTTCCTACATTGGTATTCCTTGATCAAATGCAGTTTGCGGCTTCTCTCACTAGAGGAGCAAAATGCAAACTGCATCCTAAATTTTGCAATACGAAGGAGAACCATTAATGGCCTGATAGAGGTACAGGGAGCCACTGGATCTCTACGGTCACTACCTACCACCTCTAGTTCTTGTAAACTTGTGACTGGATTGGAGGAGAAAAAAATAGGGTCATGACTTGACAAGTAGCTATTGGGAACCAGGTTGGACGAACGATCAAAGTTGATATCACCACAATGCAGAGAAGGGGGCATTTTGCCAAGACTTGCGGTGGAGATCACTCTGGGGAAACCACTCACACCATCCATCTACATCGACGGGAGGAAGTACCAGATCCAATACGAGAATATACTAGTGATATGCCTCAAATGCAGGAAGGTCGGACATAAAGACAAGGAATGTCGAAACAAGGGGTGTGAGGGACCTAGTGAGACAGTGGTGAAAGGCATGCCGAATCAGTCAGGTGGAGATCTGTCGGAAAACTAGCAGTTCTCAAACGACATCCATGCACGTCCTTTTGCCAAGAAACCGAGAAGAATATCCCAATCGAAAGAGGGAGAAGGTGTTCATCCTCTGAGGGCACGTTTGGGTTGCCGGATTCATCCGGATTACTGCAAATCCTGCAGTTAGGGAATCCATGTACATGGATTAAGTTGTTTTGAAAAGTCCCGGAGAACTGTAGTTTACGTTTGGTGACATGTGGAGACGAACAGGGCCGGCGGTTTGGAGTAGCTTACAGCCAGTTGGAAACGCACAACAGGGGCGATGGATATCGGCGTCCCTCGCTTTTGAACTGGAGAGTAGTTTACTGCATTTATATTATATTCTGCGAATGCAGGATGATGTCCTTTTTTCCATTACGGCAAAGCAAATACAAACTTTTTGTTGCTGGATGCACGGATTCAATCCTTTACGGTGAAATGCAGCTAAACAAACGTGCCCTGAATAGATTTGAAACCCTGCAGGAGTCTGGAAGTGAAGAAGAGGTAGAAGAGATCGTCAAATATACTTATGAGTCTAGTCGGAAAACAACATGGATTGACTGGAGGGAGAGGAAAAGAAACCATAAGAACAACAAAACAGCCTCAAGAAGATGTACATAGGGGTGCACAAGAGTCAATGCACACGTCGAATATCAATACCCAGAGGAGGGCACCAGAAATACCTAGGAAAAAATCCAACCCTAATCACACAGCAGTACATGCAACTGGGAATGATGTGGTTGAAGGTTCTTAAGGTCAGCAAAATCCTTTACAGAATATTCAGTTCATTGCAGGTGAAACTTTCATAGGAAACTCATCAAGGAGTTCCAATCCCTTGGTGGGTGTCCATTTGAGGAACAGAAAAAAGATCATACTACCAGACCAACTCAGACCCAACACAAGGAAGCGGGGCAAGCAATCACACCAGCAAGAACTTGAGGAAGAAGTAAGAGCTAATGAGGGTGAGGTCAACACACAACCCACTGTGAATTGATGATTGTGCTATCGTGGAACATCCAGGGTATCTGTCACCAAGATACCCAAACTGTCCTGAAAAACCTGGTACGTAAGTATCAGGTATCCATTCTATCTATCATAGAACCGCACACACGTGAAGTGCATGCTGACAACATTATTAGACACTCTGGCTTCAACAGGTCCCATAGAGTTGCAGCTCAGGGGTTCTTTGAGGGATTTGGATTCTGTGGAATGAGGAAATCCACAAAGTGGAAGTGGTGAAGTCCCACAAACAATTTGTTCATTGTCGGATTGATGAGAAGGTTTTATTTACGTTTGTCTATCGTAGTACCCTACGTTTCAGATGACGTTTGATGTGGAATTGTCTCAGCAAATCAGTTCTAATTGTAGTGAACCTTGGGTGGTTGTGGGTGACTTTAATGCCCACATTTATAGGGGGGAAACGTTGGACTCTTTGAGCTGTAAGGAGTTCGCTAATGCCCTCTGACTCTGTGAACTAGTTGGTTTGGGGGCACAAGGACCACATATGACTTTCAAGAGGGGTTTGCTTCAGATGCGCTTAGATAGAGCTGTGGGTAATAAATTATGGATGGAGAGTTTCAACTCAACATCGGTTGATGTAGTGGAACACATTAGACCGAATCATGCACCAATCCTTATAATGGCTCTACCAGATACCAAAAAATACACCAGAAGACCACATACACTGGCACAGTGACAAGAACGTAAGGAGTTCAAACTGGGGCAAAGGGACGGGATTCATGAACAAGGCCAGTAACTTCCTACGAGAGGCGCTGAAATGGGATGGTATGATTAGGAAGAAGAGATGGCAGAGAAAGAAATTTCTGATAATCAATATTCATGTAGCAACTTTCAGAACATTATAGTCCGGAGGTGAAGAATAGGATTATTGACCTCCAGGTTGAGGTAATGGGTTTGATGAAGCTAGAGGAGATTGAATGGAAGCAAAAAAACACATTGTAAATGGCTCAAGTTGGGTGATTGAAGTAACAATTTTTTCATACCATGGTGAAAGTGAGTAGGTGGCAAAGCAAGATCTCGAGACTCCAGAAAGAAGATGACTGGATTGAAAACAAAAATGATCTGGCTGCATTGGTGAGGGGATTTTTTCTGAATCTCCCCATAGATCTGAGTCCAAGATCAAGAACACGGAGAGTGACTGACTATGTGGGCTCATATCCATAGTAACAAAAGTCTCCGAATTTTACGAAAAATCGGCAATTTTTCACGATGTTATAGGCTCCCGAATATTCATCACGATTAATACTCCAATCGCCGATTTTTCACAACTTTTCACGATTAATCCCGCTTTTTCACGATTTATACGATTTTTTACGATTCTTCATGACTTTTCACGATTTTTCACGATTTTTCTCTTTTAAGTCGCTTGCTCTTTTTTTACCAAACCATGTACACAAAATTTCTAATACACACTAAACCTCAATGCCCCCACTCCTCTGGACAGTTCATGTTATTTCTCAACTATTTTTTACTTCTTTTCCTACATTTTTACTCACTAAAATTGTATGTCTTGTGGCCGTAACAGTTACATGCATCATATACGTATGTACATACATTTATCTATATATATTATATACACATGCATACATGCATATATATGCATACATACATACACACACACACACACACACATATATATATATATATATATATATATATATATATATATATATACTTATATTGCCGACTTATTCTCGATTATTTCCAAATAGTTGACCGAACTTTGACCGAAATTTATCGATCTTTTCACGACTTTTCTCGATTTTTTCCGAATTCCGATTTTTTCCAGCCAGCCGAAAAGTTGCCGAATCCCGAACTTGTTACTATGCTCATATCCAGCTATGAATGAACAACGACAATTGATGTTTTCCAGCTTACCTGAAGAACATGAAATTAAGGTGAGTTTATTCGCAATGTCTCCTATGAAGGCCCCAGAGCCCGATGGTATTGATGCCGGTTTTCTCCAGTCCAATTGAGAGACCAATAAGAAAGATCTTGTAACTTTTGTGCAGAATCCTTTCAAAGGATGCCCTCTTCAACCTTCATCCACTGACTCTTCAATTGTCCTTATCCCTAAAACACATAATCCAACCTGTTGTAGCCATCTTAGACTTATCTCTCTGAATAATGTTTGTGTTAAGGTAATATCTAAGATTCTTGCGAACAGGATAAAGTTGTTTCTGCAGGACTGGATCTCACCGACTCAAACAAGTTTTATACTGGGGAGAAGCCTTCATGACAACGTCTTGCTGATGCAGGAAATCATCCACTTACGGAAAAATTGGGATCAAGAAGACCGTTTATGGCAATTAAAGTGGATACTTCTAAATCTTACAAGCTCAGTTGGGATTTCATTTAGGACTCTCTTTCTCGAACGAACCTGCCACAAATCATCATTAATCTGATTATGCAGATTATTACTACTGGCAAGCCATCTATAATTTGGAACGGTGATCAGTCCAACCTATTCGGTCGACTAGGGGAGTCGAGAAAGGGGATCCCTTGTCTCCATACATTTTTGTTATATGTATGGAGCATTTCTGTCAAGCCATTCAAGATGAGGTGAAAAACCTCAGATGAAAACCTGCTTCTTTTACCAATAAAAAGATCAAATTCTCTCATCTCTGTTTTGCGGACGATCTGGTCGTCTTTGGCGAGGTATCTGAGAACCAAGCCTCCTGCATCTTGTGTTGTCTTCGCAAGTTTGGAGTTGCATCTGGTCAGGAGGTGGCACAGGAGAAGTCTTCTGTCTATTTCTTCAGGAACACATCTGTAGTGACGCGAAGGTCTGTGTGTCGTAAGCTGAACATGAATCACGTTGACGATCTCAGTAAGCATCTGGAGATCCCTATTATCCATAGGAGGAACTCAAAGGAGAAGTACGTGGATCTGGTTAACAAGTTTAAAAAAAAAGTCAACGGCTGAGCAAGTAGGAACTTGTCACTAACGGGGAGAATTACAATGGCTAAGTCTGCTCTGACATCCACAACTTCCCACATTATGCAATCTTCTAAGTTACCAATCTCTGTCTGCAACAAGTTGGATCAAATTACACGAAGTTTCATCTGGAAGGGGAATGCTCAGAGGAAAGGAGTACACTTGGTAGCATGGGAGAAGTTGCTCGCACCTATGTCGAAAGGTGGTCTTGATGTGAGAGCCACGAGAGAACTCAACGAAGCACATGCACATTTAATGAAAATCACTTATAAGCTCCTTAGTCACACTGTGGGCATCCCTTCTACTAGCTAAATACAAGCAGGTGGGAGGCAATAAGGCAAAGGGTTCCTTCACCTGGAAGTATATCATCTCAATACCAATATGTGAAGGATAGACTGGCAGTGTCAGTTGGCAACGACATTCATAACCAGGTTTTCAGATCATTGGTTAAGGGGGGTACTAATTCCAGACGTGAGGGATAATCTACGAATTCCGGAGGAGCTCAAGGACCTTACTGTTTCAAGCCTTGTGCTGGAGGAGGGGGCTTGGTACGTGGATTTTCTGAAATTATATCTAAAGGATGAGTCCATTGAGATCCTCACTTCGATGCCGACCCCCACACATGAACTCTCTGACAATGTGCTATACTAGATGAATCATGCACATGGAAGAGTTGAGATCAAGCATTCGTACCCTGAACTGATAGGACAAAGCTCGAAGGAGACCGTAGTTGAGTGGAATTTGATTTGAAAACCGCCGATTCCCACAAGGACTAAGGTGTTTTTATGGCTAGTCCAGCACGAGGGTTACTCACGAATTCCATGAGGATGTTCCACAACATGTCTGACTCAGATATTGTGAAATCTGTCAGTTGGAATCCGAAACTTGCATCCATGTTCTTAGAGACTGCCTGAGAATGAGGCAAACGAGGCAAACTTAGACAGCTCTCAATCCTAGCCTCAATGCAGAGTTCTTCAATGAGACTAATGTCAGTGACTGGTTGAAGAGTAATCTGAAAACCGTGTCAGTCAGCAACTGGAACGCTACCATTGCTTTTACTTGTTTTAGAGCCTAGAAGCACATGAATGGATTTTTTTTCGTAATGACGCTACTGCCAGAGACATTATCTGAGATATCCGTATAGCTGAGGTAGACATCTTGAGGGCTTTTGTTCATCAACTTCACCACAAGAATAGAAGTGTGTCAATAGCTTTACCTAAATGGAAAGCTCCTCGGGCAGGTGTGATCCAAATCTCAGTGGATACGGCTACTAAAGTGCATCAAAATGATCAAAGCACCAGTTACATCTTGAGAAATTCGACTGGGGAATGGATTGAAGGAGGCGCAAGGAGGCACTCTGGTAATGATCCGCTCGAGGGTGAACTGTTAGCTATTCTCAGTGGTCTTCAGGCGGTTAATAGAGAAATCATGGACAACTATGAGCTATGTACAAACTCGGAACTAGCAATTAGATTTCTAGATAACATCCAAAGCTGCCTTCCAAGTATTTGCCGCTAGTACAGAAGATAAATATGGTCAGGATGGGTTTCATATCTTGCAACATTCTCAAAATTAAGAGGGAGACTAACGAAGTAGCCGATAATTTGGCCAAGTGGGTCCTCAAGACTCAAAACACGGACTTACATAGTCAAGTGTGCCCAGAAGATATTAAAGATTTTCTGATTCAAGATAGGATGTAGTGCTGCGTAATTGTTTATTTCCTCGCAAAAAAAATATCCGACATCCACCAAAAAAAAAGAACCTCTGAGTGACTAGGCTACTTTGAGTTTGGAATACCTAGAGAACCTCAACGATTCCCTTCTTGTAGTAAAGATTCATGGAATGAAAGCGGGACCAATCTCAACGTTGGAGATAGTAAACTATAGTTCCCTAACTGTTTGCTTTGTTTGGACTTTGTTCTAGACATCACTGGATAACAAAGGAAATTTAATAAATCTCAAGTTACTGACGCCTTCTAGTAGCAGTATGCCTATTAGGATTTCAATATTGCCATATTAAGTTTTACCATATAATCACTTAGGCACTCCACCTTTTTGAGCTAAGGAATAGATAATATTTAGATGTATTCTTATGTCTATGAATGAACACGATCTCTTGGGTACATCAGGTATGGTTTCTTTATCTATAGCCATAGATGATTTGGGCAAGTGGTGAAAATTTCTGTTGTAAATAGTTGTTCCAGTATGATAGCCTTCTCACTCCATTGTTTAAATCCAGTTTTATGTATGATTTCTTGCATTAAAACCTTTAGTATGCTTTTAAGGCGTTAATAATTATGATCTGACATGAGATTTAAAACCTTGGGTAAATAAAATAATTGAAAGTTAACTAGAAATATATATACCAACTCCACTCCATTAAGTATTATCTAATTAAATCTTACTGTTTGGGTTACTTTATTATGTGCATTTCGTTTCAGTTAATCTTTGATGTGCTCATCTGATGAAAAGTTTGATTAGTTTATGAAGGAGAAAAATCATTTTACAGGGAAGAAGATGAAACACTCCCTGTCAATATGTATGGAAAATCTAAGCTGGCAGCAGAACAATTTGTAGCTTCCAATTTCTCAAATTTTGTAATCCTGAGAAGCAGTATTATATATGGACCTCAAACAGTTTCTCCAGTTCAGAAGTCATTACCAATTCAGGTGCCAGCTACTCCCGATGTGATTGCTAAGTCTGACTTTATTCTGTTAAAATACTGCATATGAGCTCTTCCTTTTCTTTTTGGTTGCTTGGTTGTGCACACAGCCTGCATGCATCGGACCATGGGAAGAAAGGTGAAATTGCAATAGGCACTAGACAGTTGGGTCCTGGAATTTGGAATGGCCAGATGTAAAGTGACCATTTACTTGCTCTCCATGTCTAACATATCCATCTCTATACCCATATCACCTGAATGCTTGTCTGCATACACTCTGTTCTCAACAATTCCTTGTGTACCTTTAATGCAAGGAAACTAGTATATCTATGGAAAATATTTTTGTAGTAAACCATGGACATTGTTGCAGTTTCTCTCTTCCAATACCACTTGAACCCCTTTTGCATCCCCAATAAAAGAATCCCATAAATACCATTTCTCCCCATCTCCTCAGCCAATCTGATTTCTCTCTGTCTTCCCATTTTATCACTTTGCTATCACAACTTTGTCACAGTTTTACCATTATGTTGCGTCGTTTATCAACAAAGATAAATCCATAAGCCATTGCTAGAGAAGCTATAACGACCCCCTCCCCCAGTCATCCCCTATTCAGGCGGACCGAGAGGGCAAGAGCCATTATCAATCATACAAGACCGCAGGTTTAGCAAATAACCAGAAACAATTAATAAATTTCACTTAATAGGAATGAGTTTGTACAAGATTGAATTTCCACTAAGGAATTACATAATATGTTTTCTAAACTGACAACATGAAAAGAAAACTAACTAAATCCTCCAAAGATTACATTATTGTCTTTTCTTTGAATGCCTTCTTTTCCTGGATATTCGTTTTCATCTGACTTGCAGATTAGCAGATTATACTAAAACGACGTGAAACAAAAGCACGGTCAGTATAACGAGTTATACTGGTATGTGGGGGAAACAAAATGTTCACATCTATTAGTAACATAACCAAGCAATTATTGTTACAATTTTTTTTATCGTTTTCTTCATAACTTCTCAACCGTTTTTACTCAACCTTTGGTATACCATCTCTTAGGGTTTTGTTACTACATCAGACTTTAGGCGACCTCTCAATCTGGAGCTAGGTACCCTATTGGCCACCTCTCAATTTGGACTAGGTGCCATGTAGGTTTTCCCAATCTGGAGCATGACCTCTTATGACCTTCCCAATCTGGGTCCTAGTCTTTAGTCATCACGATGACATTACATTTCTTTCCATTCTCAAATTTCCAGAGTTGGTATGCCGGTTCGAGCAAGTTATAAGTGTTGATTTATTGAAGACTGCATATCTCGGTACTACCAACCTGTGTGTTAGTAGTACCGACTCATCAACAGTAAAAGATACAGAACTTGAAGAGTTATTCTCGGTACTACCAACCTACTGTTGGTATTACCGATATGTCGGCAGACCGACGGTTCTGTAGTCTCATTTTCTCTTTTTTTTGTTATTCTACATGTATTTGTTTCTTCTCTCTCTCTCTCTCTCTCTCTCTCTCTTTATATATATATATATATATATATATATATGCTAGGGCACACACTGTACCCTTAGCACTTGTAACACAACTTTCACATGGTATCAGAGCGGGTTCACTCCTAGGAAACCCTAGACCAGCCGCCGCCGCCTCCCCCCCCTCTCTTCCCCTTCTTCTCCGGTACACCTCCCCTCTCCTACACTTTCTCTCTAGCTGCAGTAGTCACCGCCACCGTCGGCCTAATTCCTAATCACATCTCCTCCATTTGTGATTAGGAAATCTCAGTTGGGGGCTGTGGATGCGTCAGTTACACATCTAATCCTTTCGACGTGACATGTATCTCTCCGTCACTTCTTCGTTTATCGTGACGTGTATCCCCCCGTCACCCCTGTTCTATTCTGACGTGTATCATCATGTCACTCTATCTTTTGCTTGAAACATGGAGGACACCAAGACATCTGTGGTCTACAATGAGATGTCACCTATCCCATCCATCAAGCTAAACGGGAAAAATTATCTCTTGTGGATGAATGTTGTCCATATAGTATTGGAGTCCAAAGACAAAGCAAGACATGTTGATTCTGATCCTCACACTTCTACTACCGAAGGCTATGCTCAATGGAAGCGTCATGACAGTCTGATGAAGACATGGCTATGGGGGAGCATGGAACATGGGATCGCTGCTAGGTTCATGTTCTACACTACCACCAAAGAAATATGATATGCAGTAAAGAAACACTATTCTCAAGAAAAGAATGCTCTTCATCAGTTCATGATCTATGACTGCCTATTTGCAGAATGATAAGGAGACAAACCTTTAGAAGAATATTTTGCAGTGATCCAAGCTATTGCTCAAGAGTTGAGCTTTTATTATCCGGTGATTGTCAAAGAACAAATTAAGGACCGAGACGACTTGATCACAACAAAGTTCTTATTGGGTCTGAGTTCTTCATGCAGTTCAGCCCGCAGTGTTATCCTAGCATCTGACAAACTTCCTGGCTTGGAAGAAGCCTTCTCACGGATTATGCAGTCCAACTTTGAACCGGTTGATTCTACATCCGTCCCATCTCTCGGAGGTTCTCATGCCACTGTTGCTGCTGTAGTAAGAGGAGGACGTCTAGGTACAAGCCGAGGATGTGGCACACGTCCTAAGTGCACTTTCTGTGATAAGCCGGGAGCCCGGGACACACTGTTGAAAAATGTTAGAAGAAGCATGGCAGGCCTGCTGCACCTCTTGTGGGGGCATCAAACTATGCTGGTACTACTGCATCTTCTAAGACTCCTGCGTTGAGTTCTGGACCTTTTGGCGTCACACTCACCGAGGAGTATGATAGATTTATTATGGCTACTCAGCATCTAAGTATGGGATCATCATCATCTTCTTCTTCAGCACACTTAGCCTCTAATACTGGTAATCAGGCTACCTCCTTACCGACTTCTGGTTCAAATTCTTCGTGGGTGGTTGACTCTGGAGCTTCACAACATATGACTAGTATGAAGAGAGTGCTTCATTCCATTGACACATATTCCTCACCAATCTGTGACTATAGTAGATGGTTCAGTGTGGAGTGTGTTAGCCAGTGGATCTGTTTCTCTGACTCCTAGGATTGATCTTGAATCTGTACATTATATACCTGCATTTCCATTCAATCTTCTTTCTATTGCAAAATTGATTGATACTCTGAAATGCACGGTAACATTTGGACCTTATTTTGTCTTACAAGATCTCAAGAGTATGAGGACGATTGGTAGGGAGCCTAGGAAAGATGATCTCTACCTCTTCCATGGTGAAAGTTTGGTTCGCCAAGTATCTGTTCCTGCTCCTGCTATCCTTTTGAGCGGTTTTCCCTTACTGTGACACTACAAATATGGACATCCTTCTCTGGAGAGCTTGAGGAAGTTAGAACCTGAGGTGTCACATGTGTCTTCTTTAGAGTGTCAGCCCTGTCAATTGGGAAAACATCATAGAATGTCTTATCCCAGTTGTGTCAATAAACGGGCTTCCTGTCCCTTTGAGTTAGTCCACAGTGATGTTTAGGGTCTTGTAAAAGACAACAACTATAATGGCTTTCGCTATTTTATTTCCTTTGTGGATGATTTTCTCGCATGACATGGATTTATTTGTTGAAGAGTCGAGAGTCTGTTATCCATTGTCAAGCGTTTTCATCAAGAAATAAAAGTCCAATTTGATTGCAATATTAAAATTCTTCAATTTGATAATGCCTTGGAATACGTCTAAAGTGCTATGGCTGTTTTTTGTAGTTCTGTTGGAATGATACATCGGACGTCCCGTCCTCACACTCCTCAACAAAATGGGGTAGCTGAGAGGAAAAATCGTCATCTTCTTGATATTGCCAGGACAATTATGTTTCAATCCAACGTTCCTAAAAGATTCTGGTCGGATGCTTTACTTACTGCTTGCTTTCTTATTAACAGACAACCCTCATCGGTGCTTCAGGGACGTACTCCTTTTTCTGTCCTAAATCCTAGTGATCAACCCTTTCCTATTCCCCTTAGGGTGTTTGGTTGTACCTCCTTTGTCCGCAATTTTGATCCTAAGGTTGATAAATTATCCCCGAGGTCAATTAGGACTCTTTTTCTTGGATACTCTAATACTGACAAAGGGTACAAATGTTACTGTCCCAGTCTCCGTTGTACGTTTGTGTCTAGGGATGTAACTTTTCATGAGTCCACTCCATATTTCTCTAGTATTCCCAGTAGGGGGGGGCAATTGTGTGAAAGTGAGATAGTGCCATCATCAGATATTAGTGAAAGAGTGCTACTTATCATTCCTGAATATACTGTAGTTTAGGAAGAGCAGTCAGCAGATGCTACTACAATTCAGTAATTTCTACATGTTTACAGCAGACGAGCCAGACAAGATCCAGAGGAGGTAGCGTCTCCAGTCTCTGAGCCTTCCCCATCTTCCTCTACTCAAGAGAATCCTGAAGAACCATCTGATCTTGATGTTCCCATTGTTGTCTACAAAGGTACTCGTTCTTGTGCTGTTCGACATCCAATTGTAGGTGTGTGTTGTTTGTCAAGATTGTCTAAGTAGGCATGTTCCTTTTCTCTTGGGATTGACTCTGTGGTCATCCCAAGAAATCATCTTGATGCTATGAAGGATAATGGTTGGAAGCATGCAATGCAATTAGAAATGTCTGCTCTTCTACAAAACAACACCTGGGAACTTACTGACTTACCTTCAGATAAAAATGTTGCAGGATGCAGATAGGTGTTTACAGTAAAACACTAAAACATAATCTAGATGGTTCATTTGAGAGATTAAAGGCTCGACTGGTAGCAAAAGGCTATACTCAGACATATGGGGTTGATTTCTTTGAGACCTTTTCGCTTGTCTGAATTCAGTGTGGATTATTATCTCTCTGACTACTACTTTTGATGGCCTCTATTTCAACTTGATGTCAACAATGCATTTCTCCATGGTGATCTACAAGAAGAGGTGTATATGGAGCAACCTCCTGGTTTTGTTGCTCAGGCGGAGTGTCAGAAGGTGTGTAGATTGAAGAAAGCCATCTATGGGTTGAAACAATCTCCTAGAGCTTGGTTTGACAAATTCAGTGAGATTGTATTACAACTGGGCTTTTCACGTTCCGTGACTGATCACCCCTTATTCTATTCTAGTTCTTCTGCTGGATCTATTATTATTGCAGTTATGTTGATATAGTGTGATAACTATAAATGTGATTGTATAAATGTGAATAAATCAAAATGTATATATACATGTACACATATGTGATTGTATACTTAGGTATATTGTATATGTATGTATATATGTTAATATATCAAAAGGTATTCATATAAATGCACTAATGTGTGTGGAAATTTTTATATGTATTACAATGTATACATATAAATCAATGACTATATATTTAAACGTAAATATATAATAAAATGTGTGTTTTATGTATGCATGTATGTATGAAATACATGGACATAAGTTCTGAGATTTTAAAAAGCGGAGTTTAATCGGCCAAGTGGGAGTATATGCGGCTCATGACCGCTTAGTGGACCGATTAGCAATATGCGGTGCAGTAGGGTGACTGAATAGGTATATGCGGCAGTATATGCGGCCGTGCGGACCGATTTCCCGAACAATGGTTATCACTAGGAGTGATGTTGCAGGCATATCTCGTGTGAAAGAAGGCTTGCAAAGGCAATTTCACACTAAGGACCTGGGCAAAATGAGATATTTTCTGGGTATTGAAGTACTTAGATCTCATACAGGTACTAATTTATCTCAGAGGAAATATGTGCTAGATTTACTTCATGATACATGTATGAGTGAGTCCAAGCCAGTGTCTACTCCTATGGATTATCATGTGAAGGAGATACCTGATGATACTGATTATCCAGATCCAGGATACTACAGGAAAATTGTTGGTAAATTGATATATCTAACACTTACTCGTCCTGACATCTCTTTTGCTGTAGGAGTGGTGAGTCAACATATAAGCTCACCACGACAGTCACATTGGACAACAATGTGTCGTATTCTCAGATATCTGAAAGGTGCACCTGGGAAGGGAATAACCTACTACAGACCTAAGACTCCTGTTTTTACTCTGACTCTTACTGGCTATGCAGATGCATATTGGGATGGTAATCTGAATGACAGGAAGTCTACTTCTAGATATTGTATTTTTCTAGGAAATCATCTTATTACCTAGAAAAGCAAAAAACAGAATGTTGTGGCAACATCCAGCACTGAGGCTGAATATAGGGCAATGGCTTGTGCTTGTTGTGAGTTGCAGTGGGTTCAATCTGTAGTTCTGTACTTTCTGAATTAAAGATTCATGTGTTGTCTCCTATAGAGCTCAAATGTGATAATCAAGCTGCAATTTATATTGCCAAGAATCCAGTCTCTCATGAACACACCAAGCATATAGAAGTTGATTGCCACTTCATCAGAGATCAGATCAAGAATGGAAAAATTATGACTCCTCATGTCAGATCTGGAGATCAGCTCACTGATGTTCTCACAAAGCCATTGCATCCAACCGTCTTCCTAGATTTTTGCAACAAGCTGGGCATACACGATATATACGCTCCAACTTGAGGGGGAGTGTTGATATATTGAAGACTGCATATCTCGGTACTACCGACTTGTGTGTCGGTAGTACCGACTCATCAACAATAAAAGATACATAACTTGAAGTGTTATTCTCGGTACTACCGACCTACTGTCGGTAGTACCGACATGTCGGCAGACCGGCGGTTCTGTAGTCTCGTTTTCCCTTATTTTTCATTATTTTACATGTATTTATTTCTTCTATAAAATATATGCTAGGACACACACTGTACCCTTAGCACTTGTAACACAACTTTCACAATAAACATAACATTGTGATAGGCATAGTGACTTTATAGATTGCAAGAAATAAATATCATCCAAGCATTTAATTTCAAGCAATCCAAGAAAACTTCGGAAAATGTTGGGAAACTAAAGCGGCTAGTCATAGGCGTAACCACACACCTTGATCAGGTGTTCTTGATGTCCAAGCAAGAGAAGTCAAACAAGCAACCAAGCAAATTATCCTGAAAGTCAAAGCAATACACCCATGTGTTATTATTTTATCTAAATCATCATTGAGACTGACTTGAGTCTCACGTTACGGTTTTGCGGTCAACTTTAGGGTTTCATTAGGGTTTTGGCTTCCTAAACCCTAGTTTCCACTTTTCATAACTTTTGGGTTGACAAACCCTAATTTATCATTAATTGCACTTTTAGTCTCTAAGAAACCCTAATTTATCAAATTATGGGTTGCTAAGTTCACATGACTTTCAAGTTGCTCTTTTTATCCATAAAAGATCAGTCTTTGATCATTAACATCAATTGAATTCATTAGGATCATCAAAACTTAGAATTTAGGGTTTTGATTCATTTAATACATTAAAGATGCCAATTTTAAGCACTTCTCAAACTAGAAGCAGATTTAGATAGTGTACGTATTTTTGTTGGATTGCTTGTATTTTTCTAAGCAAAAATCATATGTTATTTGCCTTTGGCCGATTGTCTACTAATTACTAGGATTTTTACAAAATTAATTTTTTAGACCAATAAGGCCTACCACCTAGGTAGAGAGCCCCGGGCCCCGCCCTGCCAACTCGGCTGGGCCGACCTACAGTCTCTCGCCAAGTCAGTGGCCCGTCCGCGGTTATCTTGCTGACTAAGCGAGGAAAAAGAAGGGAAAAGACCAAAAGGGTCTTACCTGATTTGAAGACGAGCGAGGTTATTTCGGTCTTTCACTCGCGACCCTTCTTCAACCTCTGTTCGCTCTTCTTTGCAAACCAGGCGGTGAACCCGTGAGTTGACCTCGAGATCCCAGCCCTTTGAGCGTTGAATGAAAGTGTGACCACCTTCGCTGACCTGTGACGGACTCGCTGGTCCTCTCAATTTCCTCGGTGAAGGTTAGAGTCGTCGGGATGGTGAAGGGATTCTTCCGTCGAGGAGAGGCAGGGGTCGAGGAAGAGATCAACGACGCAATTGAGACCAGAGAAACACACGCGAAGTCCGACCGAAGCTTTGAAGTTGGTTCGTAATCTCGCAGAGGGCCTGTACCTCTATATTTATACCCATCCTTGTCAATAAGGTCGTCTCCCAAAGAGAAATTGGGTGATTCCTCTAGACACCTCTAAACCAGGCAAAACCCAGGATAGGCGGGGTTGCCATTGTTAACATGTCTTTTATTATATGTTTTATAAGTTTTGTTATTTCTCTATTACTGCTATACCTAGATGTAAATTACCCTTTGATATATAAATAAGAGAGACCCTTTGGCTCTCTAATGCTGCAGCACGCAGCCGTCAATCTCCTGTCTCCCGTGTCTTCTCGTTTTCACTTCGACATGGTATTAGAGTGGCTTTGATCCGCCGCCCCGCTTCCTCACCAAGCCGCCACAGCCCTCCCGCCTCCTCTCCCCTTCTCAGCAGCCACCGCCGCTCGGCTTCTCTAGGCGCCGCTGCCGCCGGGCCGGCTGGAACAACAGCCAGCTGCCGACGCTGGTGCTGCTGGACTAGCAACCGCTAGCCGTCTTCATCGCTGGACTGATAGCAGCTTTTCCCTCGCTGTTGCAGGTCTAGCCACCAAGGACCGGAGCCGCCAACAAGCTTTCGATTGATTTATAGCAGTTTTCGACTAGTTCTTGGGAGTCGGAACTGCTGTTTGGGAGTCTCCGGGTGATCCAACGGCTATCTAAAGCCCAAACCGAGGGACTCGTCTCTTCCAGAGTGCTCTCCTAATCACATCTCCTCCATGTGTGATTAGGAAAAATAGTTTGGAGGCTGTGGATGCGTCAGTAACGCATTTGTCGTCTTTTTCAGTTGTGATGTGTATCTCTCCGTCACTTCAGCCTTCATTGTGACATGTATCAGTCCGTCACAAAGCCTCGTTATATCATGGGGGACACCAAGATGTCTACGATCTACAGTGAGATGTCACCTATCCCCTCCATCAAGCTAAACGGGAAGAATTATCTCCTATGGATGAATGCTGTCCATATTGTTTTGGTGTGTCGCGACAAGGCGAGATGTGTTGACTCTGCTCCCCTGGCTGCTACTGATGAAGGACACGCTGAGTGGAAGCGTCATGACAGTCTTGTGAAGACCTGGTTGTGGGGTAGTATGGAACCGGCGATTGCTGCAAGGTTCATGTTTTATTCTACAACCAAGGAGATATGGGACGCAGTGAAGAAGCATTACTCTCAGGAGAAGAATGCTCTTCGCCAGTTCATGATCTATGATCGTCTTTTTGTAGAGAGACAGGGTGACATGTCACTAAAGGAGTATTTTGGAGCGATTTAGGCCATTGCTCAAGAGCTGAGTTACTATCATCCTGTGACAGTTGCTGAACATGTCAAAGACAGAGATGATTTGATTACTGCCAAGTTCTTATCTGGACTCAATTCTTCTTGCAGTTCTGCCCGGAGTGTCATCCTTGCTTCTGATAAACTGTCTAGTTTTAAGGAAGCCTACTCGAGAATTCAACAATCCAATTTTGAGTCTGCTGATCCTATTTCTGTTGTATCTTCTGGGGAGTCTCATGCATCTATAGCTGTTGCAGTGAGAGGAGGATGACCTGGTATGGGCAGAGGACGCGGGACCCGTCCTAAGTGCACCTTCTGTGACAAACCAGGACATATAGTTAATAAATGTTGGAAGAAACATGGGAGACCTGTTGCACCACCAGTGGGGGCAGCACATTATGCCACTACTACAGAGCCCTCTCCGTCTTCTTCTATGGCCTCTAGCTCTTCAGGTATCACTCTTACTTAGGAGGAGTATGATCGGTTCATTCAGACTACACAACACATGAGTATGGGATCGTCATCCTCAACAAACTTGGCATCTACTGCGGGTAATCAAGCTACATCTCTTATAGCTTCTGGCTCTACTTCATCTTGGGTGGTTGACTCTGGCGCATCACAGCACATGACTGGTATGAGGAGATTGCTCCACTCGATTGACTCGTATATCCCTCACCAATCTGTTACACTGGTAGATGGTTTAGTGAGGAGAGTGTTAGCTAGTGGATCTGTTTCTCTAACACCCAAGATTGATCTTAAATCTGTACATTTTGTGCTTGTGTTTCCATTTAATATTCTTTCTGTTGCAAAATTGATTGGCACTGTAAAATGTACAGTAACATTTGGGCCTTCTTGTTTTGTATTGTAGGATCTCAAGAGTATGAGGACGATTGGTGGGGGACTTAGAAAAGGTGATCTCTACCTTTTCCATGGTGACAGTCTGCCTCGCCTAGTACCTGCTCCTGCTCCAACCGTCCTGTTGAGTGGTTCCCCCTTACTATGGCATTGCAGATATGGACATCCTTCTTTAGAGAGCCTGTGGAAGTTGGAACCAGAGTTGTCCCATGTGTCGTCTTTAGAGTGTCAGCCATGCCAGTTGGGAAAACATCATAGATTATCTTATCCCAGTCGTGTCAATAAATGAGCATCTTGTCCTTTTGAGTTGGTTCATAGTGATGTATGGGGTCCTGTTAAAGACCAGAGTTATAATGGTTTTTGTTATTTTATTTCCTTTTGTGGATGATTTTTCCCGTATGACATGGATCTATTTACTCAAAAACCGAGTCTGTGCTATCTATTGTTAAACATTTTCATAAAGAAATAAAGGTTCAATTTGACTGCAATATCAAAATTCTTCAATCTGATAATGCTTTAGAGTATGTTCAAAAGGCCATGTCTGATTTTTGCAGTTCTGTGGGCATGATCCATCACACGTCTTGTCCTCACACTCAGCAAAATGGGGTGGCTGAGAGGAAAAATCGCCATCTCCTTGATGTTGCTCGGTCTATCATGTTTCAGTCTAATGTGCCTAAGAAATTCTGGTCTGAAGCCCTTATAACTGCTTGCTTCTTAATTAATAGACAACCATCCTCTATTCTTAAAGGGCAGACCCCTTTCTCTATGCTACGTCTCATGGATCAGCCTTCTCTGTCCCCCTTAGAGTGTTTGGTTGCACTTCTTTTGTCCATAATTTTGACCCTAAGGCCAACAAACGTCTCCTAGGTCTATTGAAACCTTGTTCCTTGGGTACTCCAATACTAGCAAAGGATACAAGTATTACTGCCCTAGTCTTCGTCGCATGTTTGTGTCTAGGGATGTTACCTTCCATGAGACCACTCCATATTTTCCCGATGCTGAGTAAGGGGGAGCAGTTGAGAGAGGGAGTGCCACCAACTTTTCAAAGTGAGAGAGTGGCACCATCTGTGCAGAGTGAGGGAGCGCCACCAATCATTCCTGATTATACTTTTATTCAAGAAGAGCAGGTAGTAGATGGGCCAGTTATTAAGCACTACCCACATGTTTATAGTAGGCGAGGCAGACAAGATCCAGAAGAGGTAGCGACACCAGTCTCTGAGCCTTCCTCATCGTCCTCTACTCACGAGATTCATGCAGATGCATCAGATCTTGATATTCCTATTGCTCTTCGGAAAGGTACTCGTTCTTGTACTATTAGACATCCTATTACAAACGTGTGTTGTCTGTCCCACTTATCTAAACAGGCTCGTGCATTTGCTATTGGGATTGATTCTGTGGTTATACCGAGAAATCACTATGATGCTATGAAGGACAGTGGCTGGAAACAGGCCATGCAGGTTGAGATGTCAGCTTTATTGAATAATGGCACTTGGGATCTTGTTGACTTACCTGCAGAGAAGAAAGCAGTGGGCTGCAGATGGGTTTTCACCATCAAACACAATCCTGATGGGTCAGTTGAAAGGTTGAAGGCTAGATTGGTAGAAAAAGGCTACACACAGACTTACGGTGTTGATTTCTTTGAGACATTTTCTCCAGTTGCTCGTCTGAATTCTGTGTGGATTATTATTTCTCTGGCTACTACTTTTGATTGGCCTCTGTTTTAGCTTGATGTCAAGAATGCATTTCTTCATGGTGACTTGCAGGAAGAGGTGTATATGGAGCAACCTCCTAGTTTTGTTGCTCAGGGGGAGTGTCAGAAGGTGTGTAAACTGAAGAAAGCCATATATGGACTGAAACAGTCTCCTCGAGCTTGGTTTGACAAGTTCAGTGATGTTGTTCTACAGATGGGCTTCTCTCGTTCCATGTCTGATCACTCTTTATTCTATTCTAACTCTTCTTGTGGTTCAATCATTATTGCTGTATATGTTGACGACATAGTGATTACTGGCAATGATTCTACAGGCATATCACGTGTGAAGGAAGGTTTGCAGAGACACTTCCACACGAAGGATCTGGGTAAACTGAGATACTTTCTGGGCATTGAGGTACTTAGATCACATGTAGGTGTCAATCTATCACAGAGGAAATATGTGCTTGACTTACTGAAGGAGACATGCATGACTGATTCTAAGCGTATATCTACTCCCATGGATTATCACATTAAGGAGACGGTTGATGATGTTGAATACTCAGATCCAGGATATTACGGGAGGATAGTTGGTAAGCTGATATATCTGACTGTTACACGGCCTGACATTTCTTTTGCTGTAGGCGTAGTGAGTCAGCACATGAGCTCACCACGACAGTCACACTGGATAGCAGTTTTTCGAATTCTGAGATATCTGAAAAGTGCTCTTGGAAAAGGGATCACATACTATAAACCTAAGGTGCCCCCGTCTACTGTGGCCCTTACAGGTTATGCAGATGCAAACTGGGCTGGTAATCATATTGATAGGAGGTCTACATCAGGGTACTGCACGTTCCTAGGTGATCATTTAATTACTTGGAAAAGTAAAAAGCAACATGTGGTAGTAAGATCCAACACTGAGGCTGAATATGGTGCTATGGCTCATGCATGTTATGTGCTACAATGGGTTAAATCTGTTCTTACTGAGTTGAAGATTCCTATTTTATCTTCCATGGAGCTCAAGTATGACAACCAATCAGCCATACACATTGCCAGGAATCCTGTCTTTCATGAGCGTACAAAGCATATAGAAGTTGATTGCCATTTTATCAGAGATCAGATCAAGAATGGTACTATTGTGACGCCATATGTCAAGTCTGAAGAACAACTGGCAGATATCTTGACAAAGCCATTAGGTCTAGCAACATTTCAAAATCTATGTGGCAAGCTGGGCATACACAACGTGTACACTCCAACTTGAGGGGGAGTGTTAACATGTCTTTTATTATATGTTTTATTAGTTTTGTTATTTCTCTATTACTGCTGTACCTAGATGTAAATTACCCTTTGATATATAAATAAGAAGAGAGACCCTTTGGCTCTCTAATGCTGCAGCACGCAGCCGTCAATCTCCTGTCTCCCGTGTCTTCTCGTTTCCGCTTCGACAGCCATGATCCCTCAAACCGAAGGGATCACTTTACAAACTTGCTCACACGCATCGATCAACGAGGAAAACGATCCAGAAAACTCGGGTTTCTGTTCCTCCTTCCTAATTGGTCGCGAGCTAGGAGATAATCGTATCGCCGTTGGATTCTAGATCTGGCGGCCCACATCGCGCACGCCAGATAAAAGATATTCTATTAGAATTATAAATTGTGACATTTAATTCTTTCCCCCTATAATGCACACACTTTAGGGATTTTTATAAAATCCATATCTCCTAAACCATCCATCCTTTTAATCTCAAATTTTAAGGGAAAGTCTTTAATGACTTTATCTATATGTCTGCAAAGTTTGGAACCAAAACTCAAAAAGTAAAGGGACTTTTCTTCATATGCAAGTCCCCTTCTATTTTATGCATTTTAAGGCATCAAAATCAATCCATTTCTCTTTCTTCCTTTTTTATTTGCTTTATTTTGTCTATTATTTCTATTAGAAATCATGTGCAAATGAAAACTAATTAATAGTGGCCATCTTTGCCACTTTCTAGAGAATTCTACACAATTCTCTTAAGCACATATAATTATTATATATTTTCTTTTTGCTTATAATGAGATTTTGTTTTATCCTTTTCCCTTTTATCCATCAATGGAATATTAAAACAGTAGAATTCACGAAATCCATCATTCAAGGGAAAATTGCGAAGAAAGCCATTCTTTAAAAGAAAGCATGCAAATTTCCAATCAAGTCTCTTTGCATAGAATAATTGCATTTCAATTATTTAAAATACAAGTGAAACTGAGGTTATAACAGAAGCAATGAAATGATTGTTTTCCCTTGTATTTTTCCCAGGACAAATAAGAAGCTAGTATTAAACAATTTCCAGCACTATAATATAAGCATATACTAGAGCCTTATGCGAGAATAGGACAATATTATTATTGGATTTTGTAATTGCCATCATCCCTATCTTTGGTTATCCATGAACCTGCTTAGGGTCTGAACTGCTATACTGGCTTCCCAAGTCTTCTGCTCCGTATATACTGAGTACTTGGAAGGTTGGATTAATCTATACTTTGCCAAAATCCTCAAAACACTGGTGTTTTTGTTGATTTGGATTGGTGGTGAAGTTGATCCCTGGATACTTTATTTTTGCCTCAACTTTTGGCAGAAGTTTTGGGCTCTTCGACGATGTTGACCCAAATAAATAGGCTTTGGCCTCGACTTCGTCATAGTTGTTGACATTTAGACGATATCCTCCACACCAGGTCAAAACTTTGACGAGCCGAATCCAGTTGGCTGCTTGTGGTCTAAAAGTTCTTAAAGTGCCATTACATTTGCTAGCAACTTGCTATTGCATGACAGAGTGCTTGCTGCTCCTTGGATCTTGCTGTTGTGCATTGGTGAAGAGAGCTCCTTCTTGCCTTGGGAGTAAAGAACTGGAGAATGTCTATTTGCTCTTTTGCTGGCATGAGCCATTTCTTACCTCATTATATTGGTTTTTCTATTCCAAAACAATAGCTGGATTTAAGCTACATATTAGCAAGATCTAAGGAAATCTAGCATCTAATCTCGATCTGTTTAGATCTAGCATATATCTAACCTAGATCTACTTAAATTTAACATTGATCTAACTAGATTAACTTAGCTTTAGCATAGATCTCACTAGTTCACCCTCTATGAAAATAAATTAGATAATGATCTAGACTTTAGAACTTTGTTCAACTGTGCCTATATAGCGACATGTTGCATCACTACCCGTATGCAGTGATAAAAATGCAAGGGATTTCCACACAATGACGTCTGGTTGTGTTGAAGGACAAGCAAGAGTTTCCACACCTTGGACATGTGTGGGTAAAGAAGATAATCCTGTTGCATCATTTCTGGATGTACAATGGTAACATTTTAAACGGAGGCAGATTAAGAAGCGAGTTCAAGACAAATTATTGTGGGTCTTGGAATATTGCCTCTATAACATGAAAGTCTTTGAAGATATTACACAACACAGTCAGAAAAAAATTGATATCGCTTGCTTGCAAGATGCCAAGGGGACATGTAAATGATGCTATGTGATTGGAGACACATGATATAAAATCTGGTGTAGATGTACTGACAAACATAGAAATCGTGGGGGAATTATTGTTGATAAGTTGTTAGAGGATGATGTTGCCGAGATCATAAGGATGGTGATAGAAGCATAACTATTAAGCTTGTTTTTAGGGGAAAGTTATTCCGATATTTCTAGTGCTTATGCTCCCCAAGTTGACCTTTGCAAGGAGGCTAAGAAGGATTGTTGGACTACCAAGGATGAGTAGATGCAAGGAATAGCGACAATAGAGAAAGTCACTATGGGGTGCGAATTAAGTGGCAATGCTCATTCATTTTCTTTCTTTAATGAATTTGAAGCATCTAGAAACACCTAAAAGGTGTGAGACTTGGCCTAGAAGCAAACCTAAACATGAGGAATAGGATTATACAATTAATTTTCCCTTTTGGGATTATTTAACATGTTATTTAATAAAATGGGCTTTAATATAATGTTGGTTGAGAGAGTTTATGGTGGTGTTGGATATGGCAACAGAATTGAAGGAGAGAGGATATTCGATCTGCAGTTGCCTATAATGTTATTTTGACACACCCAATTTAGAGAATAGATTCTTACTCTGATTACTTTCAAGAGTGGTGCAATTGTTAACAAATTATTGTTTCCTTACAAGGCGGGTGGATTGAAAAGTAAGCAAGCTGCAAGGATTGTAAAGTGATCCCCGGGAAGAACTTACCACCCAACATAGTTTTGCTGATTTTGGATATTACATGAAAATCAACAAAGGAAGTAAGTAGTAATGAAACCTAGTGTTTTAGTAAGCGTCTTAGGCAGTCGCTTATGTGGCCGCCTATGTGGCCTAGGCCCCTGGCTGCTCAGTTTGGTCTTTAGATGGCAGTTAGGCGGCTCTGCATTAAGCGCCTCTTGAAACCCGTTTAGCCGGCTTAAGCAGCCTCCTGAGCACTGTTTCTGGGCACCCGCCTGATGCCACTTTAAGTCAAAAGCAGGAGCTAGACCCACTTCCTAGGTCCAAGATGGAAATGTAATGTAACGTACTTAATATGTAATATTAGACTATCGATATTGTGTAGCATTATTTAACATGTTAATCATACTACTATTGTATTAGGTGACTTAAGTATGTATCGGAATACGGTATAATAGTTCACTACTGTGTAATACTACACTAATGTTGCTACTTGCTGCTAGCCTGCTACTATGTAATACTAACTACTATGTACCATTAAGTCTGTATTTATAACAAAGAATACTATGTATATGTAGTTTCCATCCATACGTGGTAAGGGATGAGAAGTGTAACAAGTCTTCTATCCTTTCCTGAAATGTCGGAAATATCATGGACGCCCACTTTACTGTTTGTTCACTTTCTTGTTTGTAGAGGAGAGAATATATTTTTCAGTTTCACGTCAAGTTGATTTTAAAGCAGAAGTATTGGTTATGAACTGTGTCTCATATAAGTAAAGCCAGCTCTGGAGTTGGATTGACATCCATGATCATTTTTTTTCTGTTGCACTAGCATGCATCTAGATAGTACGTTATGAATGAATTTGTGAATCTTTTTTCTTGGTGTAACTATAAAATTTAAATCTGACATTGGATTCAGATTGTGCTGGATTGTCTTGAAATGCATGTGTCATAGGGCAGACCGTTGTACAAAAAATAGGATTGTGTTTTAATGAGACTGCTTGTCTGTTGCAGTGGATTGACAATGTCCTCTCACGCAACCAAGAAGCTGAGTTTTTCTTTGATGAGTTTCGCTGTCCTGTCTATGTCAAGGATGTTGTGGAAACTATATTTACTTTGTCGAAGAAGTGGTTCTCAGGTATTATTGGTGAATCTTCATTCAGCATGTGCTAAAAGATACCTCAACCATGTGTCCTTGGGTATATTAAACTGTATCTCATCTAATGACAGAAAATAGAGCAGATTGTGTAACCTTCATCTGCAAGAATACAGAACACAGTATAACTTAATAGTTACATTACTACCTGGATAGTCTTTCTACAGTGGTTATTGACATGTTTTATTGTCCTAGGCATCATATCATAGATTTTACATGATCAGGTTGCTAAGCATTATCTATTCCCAGCCTTCTGCCAAAATTCTATCATGCAACCTTTTGTATATCTTTCTTCAGTGTGTTTCTGTTGTATCCATATTTTTATCCAAGTTTACTGTTAAACTTTCTTATATAACAGATTGTAAGTTCCTAATTGTTGAACTAATAACCATGTCAACAGACCAAAAGCCACTTCAGCTTCTTCTGAACGTTGGTGGACCAGACAGGGTTTCTAGGATGCAGATGGCTGAGACAGTTGCTTCTGTCAGAAATCACCAAACTTCTGTGATCAAGGGAGTTTCTGCTTCATCGGTATGTTTAAGCAATAACAATGTGTACGGTATGAATGAAGAACAATGGGAATATGTAGAACGGGACACAATGGAAGAAACTTCTTGTTCTGGGTTTATTTTTTCAGTAGGGGAGCAGGAAACAAATTGAAAGGCCATTGAGAATCAAGAAGGATTCTAAGTATGTGAGGTTCAGACAATTGCACTGAACAGTACTTATTCTGATCAATGGCGTGCTAACAAGAATGCCATTTGTATGAACGTGTCTTTGTGTTCTACACAGAGACACACATCCCTCACTTTTAGCCTCTCAAGTTGAGACAAAGTAATAACACGTTATTATTTGACCCTCATCTTAGTTGAATAGAGTATTCATGGTCCGTAATCCATTCCTCTAAGCCTTTTCTAGTTAAATAACTTACATTGGCTCTGCTTGCAGCAGGAAGCTGATGGTTAAGGTAATTCTGTATCTCACATCGTATTCTTTGTTGTTTTTTTGGACAGGTTAACCGTGGAGTGGTTTCTCCTGCTGATATATCTATGGATATAAGCAAGCTGGTTGAAATTCTTGAAATAACTCCTGTGTCCTTCAGAGATGGCATTGACCTGACACTAAGCAGCTGTTAGCAATTGCTTACCATTACCTTGCAATAATAATAACTTTGTATGCTGATTTCTTCGGTATAAACCTGAATCTCGTATCACAATTTAGTTTAAGATTGGCGTAGTAGATGATGTGCTACACATTATGTGAGACGATTTGATTATGTCGATTTCCCAAACTGAATATTAAACATGCATACTCGGGCAGATTTCTACAAGCAACGGCCTCACAAGTAAATATTTTTATATCAGAAATAAATACTGGTTATATGCAAAATTGCACCCCTTTCATGTTTCGTATATCATTTGAATAGGTGGTAACCAGTCTCTTAGCCTCTGTTTGGGAATGAGTTTAGTCAGGGTTGAAACCGGATTGACGCTTGTCTTTTGTGCCATGTAGGCGGTTCAATGCATATTTAAAATATAACTTGTTTGCAAACTTGGATTAAACGGAGGTTGGGAGGTCCCATTATGACCATTTGAAACCGGATATCCAATTAACTCAACCCTGCTTTGAGCAGGGTGGGTTGAAAACTCATCGCCTCACCTAATCATCAAGGGCATTGGATTGTAATTTTTTTAAGCCAACCATCATGCGACAGGTGTTTAAATCCAATGCAGGTCTGCTCAAAGTATCTTGCCGTTATCATTGTTCTTGTGCCATTTCATTTGATCTTGGATTGTTAGGAACAACAAGAGGTGATGATTGGTGTTTTCTTTAGTGCAATTTAATAACCAACCCTTAACTAGTCTTTAATGAAGAATATAACAATAAACATCAAAGGTGAACGTTCTTGTTTGTTTTCTTATCTTCAATAAGAACTTATGAGGGTTTCTTATAATCTATGCACTTATATCTATTTCTGCGACACACAACCATTTTTCTAGGTGTGTACTTTTAATCTTCTCCATGCTACATTTGTATCATCTACTGTATTATGTCAACAAACTCATATCCCCAATTTGTTGTCTGCTATCAATGGGTCTCTGATGTTGTTATTTTTTCTTATAATCATTTTCATCCACTCAATTTACCATGATAGAGAAGTAAATGCTACAATGAAATTGTAAGTTCTAGGAGCACATACAGTTCTATTTATCAACATCAAGGTTGTCATAACTACTAGCATGTTCTCCACATAAGACCTTGCGAATTTCCTCAAATCTTAACTTAGACCCTATAGCACATATTCTTGTTGATTGGATTCAACATGTTGGACGCCCTTTGTCACCAACAATTGCATTTGTAACCATCCAGTAAAAATGTGTCATCTAGTCCCATAAAACCTTAAAATTCTACATCTATTTAACAAAACCATTTTCATCCAGTTTAAGGTTAAAATGAGTAGATGTAACTCTAAAAAGTTTCTTGAAATTTTCATTTTTTTGACAGTTCAAGGATGGAATTCAGTTATTTCCACAACTTAGAACATTGAACTTCACAAGCTCATGAACACTAACCTTTGACATTGCCCATGCATATAGTTTACTAACACAACCACATAACATGAATCAATTGTGTACTCCACTATAATATAATTACCATAGAGATGTACTCATCCGTTATACAACCTTAATTCCCCTAATCCTCATCTAACCCTAGGAGTAAACCAAATTATTAAAAAAAAACCAATCTCATTGTTCTTAGATGACCCCCCAAATTGGGAGTTGCTACATAGACATTTTATAACTCTAAAGATGTATACATCCTTGGATCCATTCCCACCACCAATTTCTTGAGATATGCAAGAAAATTCATTACTCCATAAAAATATCATTGTTTTTATGTTTTAAGATGTGTAATTTCCCCCACTTCACTACTACATAAGAAATTTGACTTGGATGTATTGAATTGATTTCATCTTTGACTTATATCTTGCACTAAGTCTTACTCTGTAACAAACCATGTACACTCGAGTATATAGATGTTGTGAGTGGAGCAAAATCTAAAATATCTACCAAGTTTTAAAGTTCACAAATTCCAAGTAACAACTCAACTAAAATATGAAGATGATTGATTTTTAGCAAGTACCTTCCAATGATGCACTCAAATAGGATTGAGTTACATCAAACTTGGTTGTTTTGTCTCATATCCCTAACAACCACTATTTTCATAATGTGGGATACTTCAAAAGTTGGTACCTAATACTTATATGTGTGTTTAGCATAACACAATGAGGAACATGTAATATTTAAAAAGTATGCATGATATCATCTTTGGAAGATTTTTGAAAAGATATGAGACTTAAGATTCAATCTAAACTAAAATATTTTATTCAAGTTGAAATATGTAAATAATGAATCTAAACAATCTTAAAACAACCGTCATTACACACTAACCATTTCTAGGATCTACTAAATTTACTTTGTTTGTTAGAACTATATATACTGAGTTTTTTATATTATTATTTTGTTTTTGACCATACGACTAAATTTTGCACTCTATTCAAAATCTTTGTAGGTTTTCCAGTATGTATACCTCAATTTATTTGCATTCTATTTAAATACCACAACATTTTCCAATATGCTCCAAATTACAACTAGTCTATGATGTCTATTTAGATTGCTTCTATATTTTCTCTATAAGATCCAACTCAAATTGCCAAAATTAGGTGAATCCTTGCCTGCCATTTTGACATAATTATAAATATAACCAACTATAGTGTGATGAAACACATGCCTTGATCTATGTTTCGTAATAATGTCTCATGCTAGAGAAACAACTCAAAATTCCATTGAATTCCCACAAACACATGATTCATTTGAGGATAATATTGTAGGACACCACCTTTCACTAAGAAGCCAAACACCTAGACCTCTTCCTCTCCACTCATACTAAATGTCTAACCTATGAGAAGGAACCTCTAGTATGATTTTTTTGGTGTTGAAATGAATGGCTAAATTCAAGTTCTCTTCTACTATGTTATTTAAATGTTCTCTTCAACTATGATTTTTCTAAATGTTCTTTAATTGATATTCTAATGCAAACCCTCTCATGAACTCTACATATATGTTTTAAACATGACAAAATGGGAATGTTCTTCTTGATGAAGGACAAACATTTTGTAGAAATTCCTCTTGAGTGAAGAATCATCTGTATCCTTGGTGTAGGTTTTTTATTAGCACTAACGATCATCATATTGTTGAATGAGACAAGGATATCACGCCTTTGTCAAAGGTCTCACCAAATATCCAAAAGTACCTCAAATTCATCTAAAAAATTCTATATACAAAATATCCAAATTCAGACTAAGAGGGTGAACAAGTCCCACTCACGTATGGGGAATTTTATACATTAGAAGTAGAATGGGATACACCTAAGAACAACATTGTGTGTCCAAATCCATGAGAAGTTGCAAGACCTCAGCACATCAAGGGCATGACTCCATCATATGTAGCAATGAAGCTAGATAAGGTTTGGAATACAAGGTTGATGGCACCTCACACAATACTCATATGTCAATCATTGGCAACAACTCAACACAATACACTAATATGATGGGTCCTAAAATAGAAGAATCATGAATTGGAAGATGTCAACATTCCCCTCAGTAATCCACTCAATCAAGTATGGAAGGATTGAGAGTACCCCAACCAGAGTGTAAAGCACATCAGAATATCATGATATGACACGCAAATTTGCTGGTTCCATCATTGTAAATATCACAATGAAAGTCATTGTGACACACTTTGGAAAGAGATCTTGTAGTTCAAGAAAGAGAATTATCAAGGTTATGATTGGGCAAACCAATTATTACTATTACCACCCCCTTTCATGTTAAAAGAAGCTCCTTTCTTCCTATAAGTGATAGAGAAGTAGATTCAAAGGGAGAAGTTAGTTTAATTATATCAATATCATCGAACATGAAAGTAAATCATTACGAATTGACATGAAGATCCTCATGTTTGAGAATACAACAACAGGAGACCTATGGCACATATAAGAACATAACCCTAAAGAATTTAGACAAAGTTCTCCCTCTACCCAATAAAACTTTGTGGAACCAACTTCCTAGAAAAGGGCATACATGTACTTTTTATCTATACACACAAAAATGTCAAACGGGAACATTGCAAAAATATGTTTCTTTTCCAATAGGGGTTTCCATTTTATATAGACACAAGCATAAATAGTTGAATTAGTGATGAGGTTCTCAATCACCAATGGAGGTGGAACCTTCACTTTCTCTACATGAAGTTCCCCCTTTTAAGTCGCCAACTAAACAAAATTTATCAGCATTGGGCATGGAAAATAAGAGTAGAATGATAAAATTGGAGCATATATTCCTCTATATATCTAGGATCCTATCATTAGCGTGATATGGTGATACATTGATCTTTTCATAGATATATGACGATATGCCCCAAGTAGACAAAGATGTTATTGTACATCAACTGTCAATCACCCCAAACTTACAACTAGTAAATAGAAGAGCAGTCAACTTCTAAAGATCATACAGGTGTCTAAATATCTTACATTGGATACCTCAAATGTTTCACATATAAAATAAGGTTCACAAAAATTAGTCCTATTCTAAAGAAGGATGGACTTATACAAATGTGTGTGGATTATTGTGGCTTGAGCAAATCCAACCTTGAGGACAATTTTACATTAATGCACATTGATGATCTAGTAGATAACACAGTTGGACATGGTTGCTTATCATTAATAGATGATTTCTCTTGTTACAAATAGATAAAAGTGGTAGAGGAAGACATATATCTTCATTATAGAATGGGGTGTATTTTTCTACAAGGTGATGTTTTCAACTGAAGAATGCCCGAGCTACTTATCAAAGGATCATGTGGTATATTAAATGATTTAATGCTCAAATAACTTGAAGTAGATGCGTACGACATGATAGACAAGTCCAAGGGTCTAGACAATCACATCACTTGAATGGAGAATGTCTATTAGTGTCTCATCAATGTCATTTATGGCTCAGTCATTCTAAGTGTATCATTAGAGTCAGTTTGAGAGACCTTGGAGGTTATATTGTGAGTATGTTAGGTATCAAAGTTGATCCTTGAAAAGAAAAGGTCATACTAGACCTACCATCTTCCAAGACTAAGAAAAAAATTACAGGGCTTCTAAGCATACTACAGTGCATCACTAGGTTCATTACAAAGTGACACCAATTTGGGAACCATTCTTTAGATTCCCAAGAAAGAATTCAAATCAAGGATGTAATGTAAAGTGACAAGATGCCTTTAACAAGTTAAGCTATATTCGATGAATTTTCTACATAGGACAACCTCTTGTATTTCATCTCTTTGTTAATGATGAATCAATGGAAGGAATCTTGATTCCACAAAGTAAAGGACATAAGGATCATGCCATCTATTACCTTTATAATAAGTTCTTGTAGTTGAAACGTTGTATTCTATAGTAGAAAAGTATAGCTTATCTTTGGTCCATGCATTTAGAAAGCTATTTCACTACTTGATGAGTTGCACTATAAAATCAGTCGCATAATAGATTCTCTCACAAACTTATTTGAGTAGTCATTTCTCATAGGTAGACGTACCAAATGGCATGTCCTTTTATTTGAATCCAACATATTGTATGTGCCCTCTATCAAAGCCAGTCGCTATCTAACCACTTGGCTAATAATTCCCCAAAGGCAATACAAAGCATGACTTTAATTCCTAGATGAAGACATTTGGCACATTGTTGGAGAAAAAGAACAAGAAGAAGTAGAACCTAAAGATGGAAACTTCACTTTGACGATGATATTAAATAATGGGGACCAAGAACCATCATTGTGTTGGAAGACCCCATGACAATTTATAGCCTATGAAAAAGAGGCTCAATTTGACACCACCAACAATGTTTCAGATATGAAGCAAAGATGGGAAAAGAATAAGGAGTTGGTAGGCTTTTTACTCATAATTTCTCAATTTAATGGCCTCTTGAGGACCAAATATGAGAATTTCTTTCATATCTAGGGTATTTGACTTCCTTATCATCAATGTTTGAAGCCATCAAATTTACCTCCACCAAAAAGAGTAGGAATATATTTTGCATACAACTTGGCAACTCTATATTCTCGGGATAAAATTGAAAAAAGAATATACTAACAAAGTGCAGACACTACTTCAGCCAACATACATCATAAACATTGAATCATCAAAACATCATGAATAAGATCGATGGTACTTTGACTTAGAATGGAATCTGGAATCACATAGTTTTAGTGAAGATGCCACAAAATAAAACAAGAAAATAGTCAAGCGTTTAGCCATGAACTACATACTAGAATCATGTCAATTGTATCCAAGGTTGTACACTCAAAGACTAATACAATGTTTCAGTCATCTAGAAGCAAATATACTAATTAATAAAGTAATCACATGGAGGGTTTTGTGGTACTCACATGAATATGATCATGATTTCCAAAAAAATTGTGCTCATGGGATACTTCTAGGGCACAATGTAGGTTTATCGTGTCCTTTTATATGCAATTACAAGAGTTGTCAAATCCACACAAGTTACATCCATGATCTGCCAACAAACCTTAACAATACGGTCACACAATTTCTATTCTCAGTACAAAAAGTGACATGACGGGTATACCTGAAGTCATGAAACAATCATGATCCTCATCATACTTGTAATGACCCTAACCTGGGTTATGAGTTAACCCTATTTGTTTTGGATAAGTAAGTTGCTTATAAATTTAATATAATCCCTCTAAGGTGTTTTTTTATCATGTGACACACTTATGTTCCAAGTTTGGTCTTGATTGAATGTTGTTTGAGCAATGTTCCTTTGTTTTGGACCAACATGCAATTTACCCAATATGAGAGGTTATGTTGCAATATGTCACATGTTGAACGTGCCTTAAGTGTTTTATCATCATAATAAAGAGAATGATGCTAAGTGGTGGCTTGTGGAAAGCCTAAATTCTAAGTTTGAACTTGTTTGAATAATGTTAGTACCTTGTGCACCAATTTTGGTAAAAATTATAATTTACCAGAAATGTAGGGTTGATATGCAAAATACCACCTCTAGAGTGTCCCTACTTCCTCTATGTATCATTTATAGGAGATAGAATGAATGAGACACCATGTTTTAATCATTTATGAGTGGTAGTATTCTTGGTGATGAAAAGACCAAGAAAGGGGTTGAATGGAAACCCTAATTTGAGCTTGTATTGAGTGTATTGAGTTGTAGTGTTAAATGGGAGTCCCTATCGACCAAGGAGCCAAAGAGGAGACCCCCATATCGTGTTTTTAACTCTTAGACTTTGCAAGAACTAGCTAAGCACCTCAATAAAGCAATGGATATCAGCTTGCAACTTTCCTTGGGAAAGGTTGCATTGAATCGTGAATATAATAATAATGTGAGTGGAAGCGGATTGTCCTAGAAGATAACCAAAGGGGGCCGACCCTTATCCCTTGCATTATCCTCAAGTTTTTATTTTGCATGGCAAGATAAATATGGAATGCATGTAGGTACATGTGTCAATCCATGCATGGCCATGTGGCACCTACTAGTAGTAAGGTGATGACGCATCTTACACTCTCTCCCATGAACCTCAAGTATATATACCCTTCCTTTCACCCCTTAGTGAAATTTTTCGAATCATACCACCTCCATGCTCTTATATATCACGCATATAGTCTTGGTATCGTGCTTAGGTGAACTGGTATCAGGCATATGCCTTGGGTATCAGCCATAGCAAGTGATATTGGCCATAACATGTTGATATTGGCCATAGCATGTTGACATCGGCCATAGCAAGTTGATATCAGCCAAATGAAGTGATATTGGCCACAAGTGAAGGGGATATCGGCCACAAGTGAGGGCATATCGTGCATGAGTAGTGAGGTATCGTGAAAGGAGCTAAGGATCAAGAAGGATCTTAAGTCTTAACCCTAAGGTGATGCCATGATCATCTTCAACCTTGGATTGAAGCATGGATCTAGGGTTATGATCTTCCTTTCTTTTCTTCTTCACCAAGTTCTTAACTATGGTGATTACTTGTATATGAAGGAGTTGTGAACAAGCATTGGACTTTTGATAAGTCATCTTCAACCTTAGGAACGTGAAGCTTTGGAGCTTGGAGCTTTGAAGTTTTTCTTGAGGCAGGTTATATAACTTGAACCCAATTATATTATTATGCAATTTCATTTTTGTCATACTTGTTAAACTACTTGCAATTTTGATTTCTATTGAATAATTGATGATCCTTTGAGTTCTAAAAGCTTCATGGGACTGTTGTCCATGATTTAGAACAGTAATAACAAGAGTCTAGAGGTTGATGGTGATGACATCATTAAGGGTAAAGTTATATCGGGTTGAACACACCTCTTTGCCCGATATTGTGTGAAGCACACATTGCCCGATATGATGTGAAGCACATACACACCTCTTTGCCCGATATGGTATGAATCACACACACACCTCAAAAGTGATATGGAAGCAAGCACACACCTCTTTGCCCGATATGGTGTGAAGCACACACACACCTCAAAAGTGATATGGAAGTAAGCACACACCTCTTTGCCCGATATGGTGTGAAGCACACACACACCTCTTTTCCCGATATGGTGTGAAGCACACACACACACCTCCTTGACCGATATGGTGTGAAGCACACACACACCTCAAAAGTGATATGGAAGCAAGCACACACCTCTTTGCCCAATATGGTGTAAAGCACACATACACCTCTTACCCGATATGGTAAGCACACATACACCTCTAAAGTGATATGGTAAGAAAGCATACACCTCTTTCCCAATATGGTAAACATTCATACACCTCAAAAGTGATATGGGTAGTAAGCATACACCTCTAAACCAATATTGGGTTAAGCATACACCTCTTGGACGATATGGTGTTGATCACACATCTCTAAAACAATATGGTGGGTAACCCAATACACTAGATGACAAAAGTGTTAAGGTGGCTAATACCCTAGAACATGTGATGGCCAATACACTAAAGTATGGTGTGGCCAATATCTTCAAGAGAGGTGAGGACATTACACTCATGTATGGTGAAGGTGATACACCATATGATTGGTAAGGTTGATACCTTGATGGGTAAGGGTATGAGGGATATGATGACATCTAGCCCAATATACACCTAACCCAATACATGTGTTCAACTTGACATACATGATTCAACCTGATACACCTTGTAAAGGTGAGGGTAAAACACTCTTAGGAGTGATGAGTGTAACACCAAGGAAAGGTGTGATTAATACTTTGATAGGTGAAACACCTAAAGTGGTTGATAATGGTCAACCCTATATCAACAATGCCTTAACTCGAAATGAGTCCATATCACTTGATGATAGTTGGATAATTCAAATATAGGATAAATGTGATGAGTTAGTGCATAAAGTATTAGGATGGGAAATACCCTAATACAAGATAAGTTGATGAACTTAAGGAAGTTAAAATTGATGAGGGAAGTGATACACCAAGGCATGATAAATATCACATCCAACACCTCAAGGATGATATACCTTGATATTTTTGGATGAGTAACACATGAAGTGTGTCATATCAATTGTTACATTAAGATGTAATGAGTTTAATGCACTTTGATAAGTGTAGGCCAATATACCTTGAGAAAGGGTTAAGCCAAGTTAATAAAGTATGATGTAATCAACATCCTAGTGAGGATGCGAGAGAAACTCATACTTTATGTTGATAATCATTTAATGATAAATGACAAGAATAAATAAGTATAATTGAATACTTATGATTTCAATGTATGCTCCTAGATGTGTGAAGCAATGAATTAGGGTTTGGATTAATAATATGAACTTGAAACCCTATTCGGCTATAAAGGGAAACCCTAACCCTAATAATGGCCTTGTGAGCTATGTGTATAGTTGTTGCCTAGTGAGAGGTGACAAGATGTTCAATGGCCTTGTGAGCCATGAAAAATAGTTGTTGCCTAGTGAGAGGTGACAAGATGTTCGATGGCCTTGTGAGCCATGTAAAATAGTTGTTGCCTAGTGAGAGGTGACAAGATGTTTAAATGGGCCTTGTAAGCCATGTGTATAGTTGTTTCCTAGTGAGAGGTGACAAGATACTTAATCAAACCATGTGAACTATGTGAAATACTTGTACAACAAGTGAAATGAATACCTTGGTCTGAGGACCTAGAGGTAATGGTTACCTGTTACAGAGGTAACAATGTTGTGTGGTGATCTAAGGGTTTGAATACCCAGATCCAATAATCATGATGATGACGATGTGAAGGGATGAGAATTCCCAGTAATGTGATAAGGGACTGAGATCTCAAGTGTTATGCATCTAAATGTGTTCCTGACATTTGAAAAGTACTCGATAAATGTATTACAACTTTCTTTGTAGAATTTGTTTATGATTGATGCTTATAACTTGTCTGATGCTAAAAGAATATTGTAATGCACTTAATATATCATTAGAAACCATAAAATGTTGCCCTGACCATAGATCCATTAGCATTAGAATTTACTGAATGGTGAAATGAGTTCCCTGCGGCATAACCTGAAATGCATATTTTTGAATATGTGGGGGGGCATAAGCTTGGACAGCCATGTGTGAGCCGATCCCCTTAAGAACATAAATGGGGATTTGGCTGTGTGAAACCATATCCTGGCTCAAGTGAGACTTCAGTCGTAGACTTTATGTTGAGCACAGTGAACTGGCCCGTAGCTCAGAGTATGGCTATACGCCATGACTCAGTAATTTCATAACTGGGGATGGTTGTTAGTAGATGTTCCCCTAAGAGAGTACATGCTGATGCAGTAACTCTGAGCGAGGATGCCTAGTACCCTGGCACGCTCTTTTTGCAGTGACACGAGATGTCCTGCCAGCAGATGACACGAGATGTCCTGCTTAATCATGTATGGTCTCGTACTGATCAAGACAGCTGAGGTCATGGCAACCAACTCTCCCATTGACCTTGTATGGTACCGACTTATGAGCGAAGTTTGTGGTCGGTTGGAGATGAATGGGGTATACTTCATCTCCTCAGGGCATAAGTGTGATTGTAAAATATGATCCTCCGTGTAGCATATTTGCTTAAGGATGGAATATGAAAAACATTTTTTGATGCACAATTTAGTTATACATCTTAGCTTGATAGATGTTATTTATGATTCTTTACATTCCTTGTAAAGTAGATAGATGGTTTATTTCTCTATCATGAGTAGATGCATCATTCTCCTTAAGTAAGGAGATTACTTTGTTCTATTCATACAATGGTTAATGCTCAGTTTTATAATACTTATCTGTGATAATAATATGGTCGGTTGAGAGTTATATCCCTCACTGGGAAAATTGTGTCACCCCATGGGATCCACAATTTTTTTAGGTGAGCATGTACAAGGCAGTGGAGACCTTTCTACAGAGGAGGAACAACAGTTGGGGAAGTAGTAACAACTCAGGTTGTGTGTATTGTCTGTCGTGTCTTATAGATAGAAGTCATATGTGTTGTCTCTGTACTCTTAGGTCCTTGGAGTCAGTTCGTAATGGTTTCAGGAACAATTTGAGGATTTTGGCTTGAATGACTCAAGGTTTTAAGTTGCTTCAGTATATGTGTTGATAGAGCAACCGTTATATGTTGTCCTAGAGATGAGAAGAAATAGTGTTTGTACAATGTGAATCGTGATATGTATATGTTTTGGATCTTTCAGTAAGAATTTCCTGGAAGAGAATCTACTTGCAAATGATTTTAAATTTTAGTGACTTTTGTTAATCTGTTGTTTATGATTATTCCGCATTAATTAGTAATGATTTGGTTGTTGGTTTGGTGGCGATTGTTACAAGTTTGGTATCAGAGCTTAAGGTTCGCTGAGTCTACAGAGACATAGGACTAAGGCGTTGAGTCTGTTCTAGTGTCCTCCAGTATATACTATAGTGACTTCTTCTTATGCAGAAGAAAGGGTGAAGTTTAAAAATGACTGGAGAACACGAGGAACACAATATTGCTGAAAGCAATGTTGTTGCACCAGGAGAGGGTGCAAGGGATCAGGTAAGAGGAGAACGAGTGTCTGAGAATTCTCATCTTGACCTAATCAGGATAGAAAATCCTACTTTTTATGCTCTTGTTGGGCTGGTTAGGACAACAATGATGCATATAGTATACTTGATACTAGCATTATAACCTAGGTTACCAGTCTTCGATGTAGAAACTTTGGGTTTTGAAAGGGTTCCTAAATGACATAGTCATGTTGGAACAATAGAAAATGTGGAAAGGATTAGCATATGGAAAGAAAATAGACTCTTCCATAAGTATAGACATATAGTACATCTGTGATGGCAGTGCTCAAGGAGGGGCAATAAGCTGAGAATTAAGGAAAGGTCTTTACAATTCTAGAGACATTTGCCTAGTTGTTCTAAAAAGCCAAAGTTTTGATGCCACCAGTGTAATAAATGCCTAGTGCACCAGGGCAGTAGTCACTAAGTAAAGGCAAAGGTCCTAACTTCACTAAGTAAAGGCAAAGGTCCTAACTTTCCACCTATAAGAACTCCTGGCTTAGCTTCTACATCGATAATAAGACCGATAAGACCATGGTACAAGGATAAGGCATGTTATAGATATGGACATGTTGAGCATACTAAGCTCTTTTTTTCAAAAAGAAGGGAGGAAATGACCCAACAACTGAGGTAGACTCGGCAGGGCTTACAAAAGTTACAACCCAATAGTGTAAAAAGGCAAAAGCAACAACATGAAACAACTAGACTCTATGTGTTGAGTCAACCTGAAGCGGTAGATGACCGCGAGGGGTAGCAGTCAGATAGAGCTTTTTCATTTTGATATGCCTTATCTTGATTTTATCTTATAATCATAAGAAGGATTGTTGTTATTGACTTCCCTATTGATTGCCCTATGTGAACATAGGGAAGAAATGATGAGGACTAGAATTTATATTCTATTCAGTATTCTTTTAAATGCTTTATAATTGCTCTTATCTATGTGAAAGAGGATGAGGTGTAGAGATGATGTCTGGAGAAAATCCAGGGATGCTAAGTCTTATGTTTTTGATGATATGAAAAGTAAGGAATATGATAGTAAACAAAGTGCATACTACCTAATCTCAGTATTTGTATACCCTGGACAGGTATTCAACTATTGAAGATAAGGTGAGTATGGAACTCTTAGATTGTTATCTTTGTGATTACTCTGATCAAGTAGTCATTTTGAGACAATCTAATGAGCATAACGAAACTGGAAATATGGCATGGATGTCTTTATCACATCCTAAGTGTGATAAATCAGAATCTAAGATAATCTCAGATCAATCTGTGTGTATGAGGATGTAAAGAGTATAATCCTCATGATAAGAGAAAGAGAATAAGGGAGATGATCCTTGTTTGATAAAGTCTGTGTGAATAGTAAAGATCTTTTTCCATAATGTGGAAATGGGAAATGTGATAAAACCATGAAATATTCATGAACATGATAGGCAATAACCAAAAAAGGGATGATGATATGTAAACGTCCAAATAATTCCTATGCAGATGGCTAGGAACTTAAGATGAGACAGGTGCAAATGACTCATGAACAGTGAAATTAACTCATGTAAAAATCTTAGGAGATGATGATGTCTCCTCTTTGATGAACAACCTTGAGTAATGATGGGGTGATGAATGGAATATGTTTTTCTGTGTTCTTTCCTTTCAGGGACATGGCAATCAAGTGAGTCTGAGGACACTTTATGTGCCTGAGTTAAAAGTGATCTTTTGATGGATACTTAGAAAAGTATCAGTTTGTCTTGGACTTTGGTTCCAATATAAAAAGATATGTGCAATATATATAATGTCCCAAGATAAAAGAAAGATCTTTTTGTATGTTTGACTTTGGTATTAATAATAGAGAAATGGAAATGATGAGGATATGATGTGTTTTCGATACATGTGAAGGATACCAAGGTAAGGAATATTGGTATCCAAGATGTGTTAGGTGGTATGGGAAAGTGAGAATACTAATTCTGATAAGATGAATAAGGTTTAGTTACCTAGAAGGGGCAACCTTGAGATAACTCTAGTATGGAAATAATATGTTAGGGGTTTATGCTCTGCATAAACATAATGTTGATAAGGATGTATTAATTGAAGAAACAATTGAAGAATCATTTTGAGAAGTTGAAAGCTTATCAAAGCTAAAAATAATTTGTTAATGTATCCCTATCTAGATCTGTTGAGGCCGTTTATTCATAGCATCTAGATATATATTTGAGATAAGTTCTTCTTTAGTAAGTGACCTTTCCTTATGACAAGAGAATGTACAACTAGGAAGATACTTGGTACAAATCATAAGAAAGTTTAGTTTTATGTCAGCATATTAGAGTGACACAACAAATGTATGATAAGACTTGTAGTCCCAAGTGGGTGACATAACGTAACCCTAGTCTTTCCTTGGATTTGAAATGCTAAACTAAGTGAGGAGTATGGAAGACTCCCAAGGCCAAGAATCTTATCACATAAAAGATGTAGGTTGAGAAGGTGAAAAATCAATAAGGTTTGACACCTGAATTATTCAAAGTATGAATAGTACTTCTCTGACTTAGAAAGTGTTACCTGACACAAAATTGACTCTATAGTCAGTAATGGAAAGGACAACTGAGTATGTGTCATGTGTGACAGATCTTATGATGATCTTGAATGAAAGGACCTTGTGATGGTCAAAGTTCAACGACATCTCCATGACATCAATATGTTATGTGGAGACTTGATGATATGATGCATGAATGAAAATTGTCTTCCTTCATCTGGGATTTCGGGGATGAAATCCTTGTTAGGGGTTTATAACTTATAATGACCCTGACCTGGGTTATGAGTTAACCCTATTTGTTTTAGCTAAGTAAGTTGCTTAGAACTTTAATATAATCCTCTAAGGTGTTTTTTTATCATGTGACATAATTATGTTCCAAGTTTGGTCCCGATTGAATGTTGTTTGAGCAATGTTCCTTTGTTTTGGACCAAAGTGCAATTTATCCAAGATGAGGGGTTATATTGCAATATGTCACATGTTGAACGTGCCTTAAGTTTTTAGCATTATAAGAAAGAGAATGATGCTAAGTGGTATCTTGTGGAAAGCCTAAAGTCCAAGCTTGAACTTGTTTGAATAATGTTAGTGCCTTGTGCACCAATTTTGGTACAAATTGTAATTTACCAGAAATGTAAGGTTGATATGCAAATAACCACCTCTAGAGTGTCCCTACTTCCTCTATGTATCATTTAGAGGAGAGATAATGAATGATACAACATGTTTGAATCATTTATGAGTGGTCGTATTCTTGGTGATGAAAAGACCAAGAAAGGGGTTGAATGGAAACCCTAATTTGAGCTTGTATTGAGTGTATCGAGTTGTAGTGTTAAATGGGAGTCCCTATCAGACAAAGAGCCAAAGAGGAGACCCCCATATAGTGTTTTTAACTCTTGGACTTTGCAAAAACGAGCTAATAACCTCAATAAAGAAATGGATACCGGCTTGCAACTTTCCTTGGGAAAGGTTGCATTGAATTGTGAATATAATAATAATGTGAGTGGAAGTGGCTTGTCCTAGAAGATAACCAAAGGGGTCCGACCCTTATCCCTTGCATTATCCTAAAGTTTTTATTTTTCATGGCAAGATAAATATGGAATGCATGCAAGTACATGTGTCAATCCATGCATGGCCATGTGGCACCTACTAGTAGTAAGGTGATGACACCTCTTACACTCTCTCCCATGAACCTCAAGTATATATACCATTCCTTTCACACCTTAGTGAAAAATTTCGAATCCTACCACCTCCATTCTCTTATATATCGTGCATATAGTATTGGTATCCTGCTTAGGTGAAGCGGTATCATACATAGGCCTTGGGTATCAGCCATAGCAAGTGATATTGGACATAGCATGTTGATATTGGCCCTAGCATGTTGATATCGGCCATAGCAAGTTGATATCGGCCAAATAAAGTGATATTGGCCACAAGTGAAGGGGATATCGGCCACAAGTGAGGGCATATCATGCATGAGTAGTGAGGTATCATGCAAGGTGCTAAGGAGCAAGAAGGAGCTCAATTCTTAACCCTAAGGTGAGGTCATGATCATCTTCAACCTTGGATTGAAGCATGGATCTAAGGTTATGATCTTCCTTTCTTTTCTTCTTTACTAAGTTCTTAACTATGGTGATTCCTTATATATGAAGGAGTTGTGAACATGCCTTGGACTTTTGATAAGTCATATTTAACCTTAGGAACATGAAGCTTTGGATCTTGGAGCTTTGAAGTTGTTCTTGAGGCGAGTTATATAACTTGAACCCAATTATATTATTATGCACTTTCATTTTTGTGATACTTGTTGAACTAGCAATTTCGATTTCTCTTGAATAATTGATGATCCTTTGAGTTCTAAAAGCTTAATGGGACTATTGTCCATGACTTAGAATAGTAAGAACAAGAGTCTATAGGTTGATGGTGATGACATCATCAAGGGTAAAGTGATATCGGGTTGAAGTACACACCTCTTTGCCCGATATGGTCTGAAGCACACACACATCTCTTTGCCCGATATGATGTGAAGCACACACACACCTCTTTGCCCGATATGGTGTGAAGCACACACACACCTCAAAAGTGATATGGAAGAAAGCACACGCCTCTTTTCCTGATATGGTGTCAAGCACACACACACCTCAAAAGTGATATGAAAGTAAGCACACACATCTTTGCCCGATATGGTGTGAAGCACACACACACACCTCTTTGCCTGATATGGTGTGAAGCGCACATACACCTCCTTTCCCGATATGGTGTGAAGCGCGCACACACACCTCAAAAGTGATATGGAAGCAAGCACACACCTCTTTGCCCGATATGGTGTAAAGCACACATACACCTCTTGCTCGATATGGTAAGCACACATACACCTCTAAAATGATATGGTAAGCAAGCATACACCTCTTGCCCGATATGGTAAACACACATACACCTCTAAAGTGATATGGGTAGCAAGCATACACCTCTAAACCAATATTGGGTTAAGCATACACCTCTTGGACGATATGGTGTTGAGCACACATCTCTAAAACAATATGGCGGGTAACCCAATACACTAGATGACAAAAGTGTTAAGGTGGCTAATACCCTAGAACAAGTGATGGACAATACACTAAAGTATGGTGTGGCCAATATCTTCAAGAGAGGTGAGGACGTTACACTCATGTATGGTGAAGGTGATACACCATATGATTGGTAAGGTTGATACCTTGATGGGTAAGGGTATGAGGGATATGATGATGTCTAGCCCAATTAACACCTAACCCAATACATGTGTTCAACTTGACATACATGATTCAACCTGATACAACTTGTAAAGGTGAGGGTAAAACACTCTTAGGAGTGATGAGTGTAACACCAAGGAAAGGTGTGGTTAATACTTTGATAGGTGAAACACCTAAAGTGGTTGATAATGGTCAACCCTATATCAACAATGCCTTAACTCGAGATGAGTCCATATCACTTGATGATAGTTGGATAATTCAAATGCAGGATAAATGTGATGAGTTAGTGCATAAAGTATTAGGATGGGAAATACCCTAATACAATATAAGTTGATGAACTTAAGGAAGTTAAAAGTGATGAGGGAATTGATACACCAAGGCATGATAAATATCACATCCAGCACCTCAAGGATGATATACCTTGATATTTTTTCATGAGTAACACATGAAGTGTGTCATGTCAATTGTTACATTAAGATGTAATGAGTTTAATGCACTTTGATAAGTGTAGGCTAATATACCTTTATAAAGGGTTAAGCCAAGTTAATAAAGTATGATGTAATCAACATCCTAGTGAGGATGAGAGAGAAAATCATACTTTGTGTTGATAATCATTTAATGATAAATGATGAGAATAAATAAGTATGATTGAATACTTATGATTTCAATGTATGCTCCTAGATGTGTGGAGCAATGAATTAGGGTTTGGATTAATAATATGAACTTGAACCCCTATTCAGCTATAAAGGGAAACCCTAACCCTAATAATGGCCTTGTGAGCCATGTGTATAGTTGTTTCCTAGTGAGAGGTGACAAGATGTTCAATGGCCTTGTGAGCCATGAAAAATAGTTGTTGCCTAGCGAGAGGTGACAAGATGTTCAATGGCCTTGTGAGCCATGTAAAATAGTTGTTGCCTATTGAGAGGTGACAAGATGTTTAAATGGGCCTTGTGAGCCATGTGTATAGTTGTTGCCTAGTGAGAGGTGACAAGATACTTAATCAAACGATATGAACTATGTGAAATACTTGTACAACAAGTGAAATGAATACCTTGGTCTGAGGACCTAGAGGTAATGGTTACATGTTACAGAGGTAACAATGTTGTGTGGTGATCTAAGGGTTTGAATACCCATATCCAGTAATCATGATGATGATAATGTGAAGGGATGAGAATTCCCAGTAATGTGATAAGGGACTGAGATCTCAAGTGTTATGTATCTAAATGTGTTCCTGAGATTTGAAAAGTACTCAATAAATGTATTACAACTTTCTTTGTAGCATTTTTTTATGATTGATGCTTATAACTTGTCTGATGCTAGAAGAATACTGAAATGCACTTAATATGTCATTAGAAACCATAAAATGTTGCCCTGAACATAGATCCATCAGCGTCATAATTTGTTGAATGGTGAAACGGGTTCCCCATGGCATAACCCGGAATGCATATTTTTGAATATGTGGAGGGCGTAAGCTTGGACGGCCATGTGTGAGCCGATCCCCTTACGAACTCAAAATAAATGTTGATTTGGATATGTGAAACCATATCCTGGATCGAGTGTGACTTCGATTGTAGACTCTATGTTGAGCACGGTGAACTGACCCATAGCTCAGAGTATGGCTATACGCCATGACTCAGCAATTTCATAACTGGGGACAGTTGTTAGTAGATGTTCGCCTAAGAGAGTACATGTTGATGTAGTAACTCTGAGTGAGGATACCTAGTACCCTATCACGCTCTTTTTGTAGCGACATGCAATGTCCTGCTAGCAGATGACACGAGATGTCCTACTGAATCCTGTGTGGTCTCGTACTGACGGAGACAGCTGAGGTCATGTCAACCAGCTCTCCCATTGACCTTGTATGATACCGACTTGTGAGAAGTTTGTGGTCGGTTGGAGATGAACAAATTTACTTCATCTCCTCAGGGCATAAGTGTGATTGTAAAATATGATTTGTCATGTAGCATATTTGCTTAAGGATCAAATACGGAAAACATTGTTTGATGCACAATTCAGTTATACATCTTAGCTTGATAGATGGTATTTATGTTTATTTACATTCCTTGTAAAGTAGATATATGGTTTATTTCTCTACCATGGGTAGATGCATCATTCTACTTAAGTAAGGAGATTACTTTATTCTATTCATACAATGGTTAATCCTTCTTGTTAATATAAAAGAACCTCTAATCAGTTTTATAATACTTATCTGTGATAATAATATGGTCGGCGGAGAGTTATATCTCTCACTGGGACAATTGTCTCACGTCATGGGATCCACAATTTTTTTAGGTGAACGTGCACGAGGCAGTGGAGACCTTTCTGTAGAGGAGGAACAATAGCTGGGGCAGCAGTAACAACTCAGGTTGAGTGTACTATCTGTCGTGTCTTGTAGATAGAAGTCTTCTGTGTCATCTCTGTACTCTTAGGTCATTGGATTCAGTTCGTAATGGTTTGAAGAACAATTTGAGGATTTTGGCTTGAATGCCCCGAGGTTTTAAGTTGCTTCAATATATGTGTTGATAGAGAAACTGTTATATGTTGTCCTCGAGATGAGAAGAAACAGTGTTTGTACAATGTGAATCGTAATATGTATATGTTTTGGATCTTTCAGTAAGAGTTTACTGGAAGAGAATCTACTTGCAAATGGTTTTAAATTTTAGTGATTTTTGTTAATCCATTGTTTATGATTATTCCACATTAATTAGTAATGATTTGGCTGTCAATTTGGTGGCGGTCATTACAATATTTTCCATCAACTACTCTACCAAATCAATAAACACAACATCATTTTCTTCTACCATATCCATTCATGTAACCAAGTTCATTGATGCACATTGATTATACAACGAATTCACCAAAGAAGTTATTCCCTAGAGTTTATCCTTTAAAGCGACAATCAATTCAGATGCAAAAAATAAGATAACTATAGTAGTAGAAAGGATCGATCCCATGGAACAACATGTTTAAGAGTTTATTTTAACCCATTGTTAAGAGTAATATTAAAAGTCCAATTTTGAAGAGAAATTTTATCTAAAACAAGAATTAAGAATTGTAGAAGAAAAATGTAATAAAATCTTAGATTCAATATATATTAAGAGATAGTGGGGATCTGGATGTCCACCACCATAGACCATGTATTAACATTAATTGATTTAACTCCTTAATTTTTATTGATTAGATTGGGACTGTGCATATTTGTGTCCTTGCTGAACACAAATCTAGCAAGGGTTGGACTTCTCACAAACCTAAGATCTCAGTGTTTGTGGATCCTTGTTTAACTGTCCATTAAGGTTCTATCAGGGATTTTTTCAAGCTAGGTGATCTCGTCACTATGAATTATAATCGATGAGAAAATTGAGGGATCAATTCATTAGTCAAGTAACAAGATCGGATGGAAACACGTATACTTATATAAGTCTTGGAGTCAAATACAACTAATATAAAATACATACTATGTGGATGCTTCCCATGCCTCATTATGAAAGGAACTACTCCATATTTCTCAAAATAGAACAAAAGAAAGATAGGGAGAGGATAAATCATGTTTCTAGGAACTAGAGACACTTCTATAGAATTCTTGACAAAGGCACAACTCCTCTTCTCTCCTTGCTCTATTCTCCCAGAAAGGGATCTCATATGATGTGAGGGTGATGGTTTTTTTTAGAAATACCCCATCCTTTTGAAGGGAAGGAAGTGCCCAAAAAACTCTAAAAATGCATCTGGCGACTGTTGGAATGCCTAGACTCGGCACTCCAGTCGGTCGGTTGGTATCTCAACTGATCAACTAGGAGGAAGTTGAAGTGTGGCTTTTATGGAAGTCAATCGACCAAATGGGGATCAATTGGTTGATTAAGTGGAATGATACTTTGGACTGAAGGTAGGCTAGTCAACCGACTTGAGGTGAGTCAACTGGTTCGTGTGTAAAAATGTTCCTTCTTGATTGGCTTATGTCAGTCGACTGGGTGGCCAGTAGACCGATTTGGGTTGCGGCTCCTTCCAAATTAGGCTTCTGAGTTGGTCGACGAGAGGGGTCAATCGAATGATTGGTCTTCGAGGAAGCTATAATTATGCGGCGAAGGGATCCCGATCTTTTGATACTTTGAGCAATCTGAGGGTTCTTGATCTTTGAGATTGAAGGAGAGATATTGAGTTCTTCTTCTACAAATAATGACCAAAACTCTTTAAAATTATATTTAAAGAGATAAAAGCAAAACTAATGCAATTAATTCCTAAAACTAGGAAATGGTAACCAAATGTCCCAAAGAAGCAATCTAAAAGATGCAATAAAGATGGATGAATATGCATTCATCAAAATATCCCAAACTTGAAATTGCCCATCCTCAAGTAACAGAAAATCACAAACATACACCAGTTAATACTAACATATTGTACTCCTCACTTGCATAACACAACTTTATCCTTACCACCTTTTATGGTTAAGTGACCGTAATTTCCAAAAATCACAAAACACAATTTTTGCACATTCTCCACACAATTATTTCATGACTTGTTCCATTTAAAAACATGTAAAGAAACATATTTCATATATTAGACGCATGCAATGATAATATGGGATCTTGTGTAGTAAATGGGGCCAAACACATGGATAAGGGTTAACAAATATTTAGGATTTGAAGTCTTGGCTCCGTTACGTCTAACCAAAAATAGAGATAAATTTCCCTTTCAAAATGATGATAATCAAACAAATACGGCAATGAAAGTGAAGTGAATCAATATACAAGGCAAGATAGAGCTTGAATCTTTTAGTGTTTTTTCATATATGGATATATTTTGGATTGAGGTTCACTAAATCAGAACTCTCACCAATATACAATTTTCACTCCCATTGCATACCCTTAGCACAGTGTAATAATCCTGAATTTCTCTCCCTAAGATAATATCCTTTCTCTATCCACTCGAGACCCAAATCACTCAACTGAATTCGATTTCATCATTGGAATCTATTTCTTTAGTAATGACAAATTATAATAAATGGTATGGAATTGTTTACAGATATGTCTTTACAGAAGCACATGCAACAAATTGGACAGCTAGCCCATTTTGGATGGCAAAGTTTATAGTTCTAAATAAAAAATTATTGGATGTAGAAGAAGGCATCATAAAGTTCGTGTCGGTTATATATTGAATGCGACGAAGGAGAGAAATTGAATCATCAACTAGCACCCCAAAAGTATCAAAAGTAAAAAGTAGAAAGTGATGATGATTTTCTTCACAATTCGCACGATGTTTCAAAACCCATCGTCATCCACAATTCATGGATAATTGAGACTTCCATTATCAATTGTCCTTAAGCTGACTAACTGTTACACTTCCTCTAGGTTATGTTTCCTTTAGAATATGCATCTAAGCTTACAAAGATATGATAATTTTTTTTGTTTTTCATATTTCATTGCAAAGACACAAAAGAATACATTCTATGATGAAGGTAGAAATCATGATAATAATGCTCTACTATTGCACTAGATAGATGTGGATCCTATAAACTCAAAATAGTATAACTAAAAAGAAAATAAAGATAGAGTTATTCCAACACCCCCCTAAGATTGAACGTGACTATGTCCTCATAGTCAAAATCTAATCAAAGAGGTGGAACAGTGGTAACAAATCAGAATGGTGGTGGCGGCATGTTTGGATCTTACGGGTAAAAAGTGCCGGTGAATCTAGGTGGTTGTTGTGGAATTTCTAAAGGCAGTAGATAGTTGCCAAACTATCCCCAGCTCCATTAATGATCAAAGAATGGTTGGTGATAAGTCTCCACCTGTTGTAGACGAATGTGCATGTTCTCCTGGTTGGCCAGAGAAGGTGCTCATTTTCAAAATTGGCCTGCTTATTTTGATACAGTCATCCTTGAACATCGTGGATGCCCACCAACATTGTGGATTGTTGTTGTTGTCCCTGTTGAATTGATTGTGTCATCCTATACATACCTACCATAAAATATGGGTATTTCTGAGCAGGAGGTGGAGCAGAGGAGCTTGAAGCTGCGTGTCTTTATGAAGCCATGTAGATGAGTCGATGTTGTGTGAATGACATGGTTGCCTCTTCCTCATCCTTCTCATCATCTTCGCCCTACTTTGGCTTGGTGATGTCTTGTTCCTCCTCTTCCCTCTTGCCATCCTCTTCTAACCACCTCATGTTTCACACCCATCGTAGGTTGAAGATGGGTTCAGGTAGATTCCTTTCCCGCCACTAGTCATTTACTGTACAACAAGCATACACCTTTCCCTGGTGCTTTCTAACGAGGTGAGCCCTCTGGAAGTGCTTGAAATCCATCTTGAACATCCTCAACGGGTTGAAGGTAGAGAGGTTGAGGTTGAGGTGCATGGATATTGGTGTAATAAGCCCTCCAAAGTGGATTGCTTCCTCTGTGCCTGACGCTTGACCACTAGCATGTGTTGTAAAAAGAAAGAGTCAAGGTCGACCTTCTCTTCCCCTAAAGACAAGAATGCCCAAAGGATGTAAAGGTCAACCTGCTACTGTGATGTCCCTGGATTTTCTAAAACTTAATTTAAAATTTGTCCTCCAAATTGAAACTCTCACCTCAGTGAGAATGTCAATTTAAACACCCCACACTAGGCTAAGAAGAAGAAAATCAAAGGAACCAACAGTAGCACATGCACATGAACAATAAACAACCCACAACACATGTTCACCATTCAAGATATAATTACAAAATGAATTGTTACAAATTGATATTACACATTGAACATTAAACTTTTACATATACATGTACTACATTCTACAACAAGATCTTTACAACATGTCCACATGTACATCAGCTCGTCACACAACTCTCAACTATCATAGTCTTCAAGAGCATGTATCTACAATCTAAAACAAAGATTACATGTGGTACACGTTAGCATAATATTCAAAAATATTGTACTGAGTACACCTATGTGCCTTTTTATATACCTCTCATTACTAAGACTTGGCAATAAGATAAAGGACAAAAAACCAAAATAGCACACTTTAATAAAAATATGTACTGAAATAGCACCAAAGCCATCTTAATTCCCGAAAAAGCCCACTTTCTAAGGAAAGCACCAACACTTTTGGCGTTTTACTATTTCCGGGACTAAAAGCGCCAAAAAGATGGCGTTTTCAGTTGAAAGCGCCCAAAACTAGGCATTTTCAGGTAAAAGCGCCAAAAATTAGGCGTTTTCAGGTGAAAAGTGCCAATAATTAGGCGTTTTCATGTGAAAAGTGGCAAAAATTAGGCGTTTTCATGTGAAAAGCGCCAAAAATTAGGCGTTTTCATGTGAAAGTGCCAATTTTCCGACGTTTTAGAACAAAGGCACCAACTTTTTGGCATTTTCAGACTTAGGCACCAACTTTTTGGCATTTTCAACCATCAGTCGCGGCGACAGAGTCCCCCTCCCATCGTCTCCAGGAAGACCATAGGAGCTGCGCTTAAGCACGACTCTCTCGGCCTTGTCAACCCGAGCCAACCTCTCGGACAGACAAACTGGGCAGAAGCCAGTGAACGTGCGGGACGGGTGCCTGTCACATCTCGTCCCCGAGCCGGTTTCAAGATTCATCTTTTTTACCTCTTCAGGACATGTCTTGCACAGAGGAGCAACACCAAGCGGGGGCAGGAAGAGCAGAAGCTGGAGTTTGAGAGCAGAGGCGGTGAGGGCCACGACATGTTTTAATATCCCTATCAGTGTCAACCAAGAAAGTACCGTCGGTGAGGGCCACGACGTCTTATGGCATATACTCAAATGTCTCCCTTCGATCGACTTATTCTGGTGTACGACAGTCTGCAAGACATGGAACTCATGATCTCCGATCCAATCTTTTCCAATTCTCGACCACCAACTGTCTTGTCGTTCGTGTGCCTGCTATCTAGACGTCATGGCCCGACGAAGAAAGGAGCCAACATCTACGATGACAATCAAACATGTCCCAAAATTCATACACTGCCCGCACTATCATCATCGTGGTCATGGAAGTCACGAAACCGGTTTCTCTGAGCTGTTAAGGCGCCACAACCTCTGCTTCACGGAACGTGACGTGCTTGTGGGATCTTTGAGTGGGTTTCTGATTCTATCCAACAACAATATCATGTGCTACTCGATCTACAATCCGCTCATGGGAGCGATGAGGGAATTGCCCCCCAGTCCAATTTTGCATTATGTGTCTCATCATCACCTAAAAACGCCTAATTTTTGGCGCTTTTACCTAAAACGCCTAGTTTTGGGCGCTTTCAACTGAAAACGCCATGTTTTTGGCGCTTTTGGTCCCGGAAATAGTAAAACGCCGAAAGTGTTGGCGCTTTCCTTAGAAATTGGGCTATTTTGGGAATTAAGATGGCTTTGGTGCTATTTTAGTACATATTTTTTATTAAAGTGTGCTATTTTGGTTTTTTTGTCCTAAGATAAAACTAATACTTGGTAGTAACAAAAGAAATATATAACGAGAAGCATACTCGAACAAAGATGTTTATTAACAAAAGAGAACACATATTTTAGGCATATTTTCTATTATATCATCCATGCATTGATAGGTGCAGGTTGAATGCACGGAAGGCCTTATGATCAACTACAAAAGAGTTGGACCATTTCATAATGTGATCATACTACCAAAGAGTTGGATCACTTTCAAGTACTTGACTACCAAAGAGTCGAAGTACTTTATTTTCTAGCACTTGACTGCCAAAGAGTTGAACTGCTTGGATATAATGGAACAGATATATGGTGTTTCATGTGTTCATAGCCATAAGTATGGAAAATCAAACAAGATATCATACAAGAACAATCACTTCATCCAATAGCATATGCCAAGTATTATACTACACATATAATACAAGCATATTTTATAATAAGCCAAGTAAAAGGTGAAGCTTACTTTGATCAAGATATCCTAATAACCACATTCCTGATGTCAACTACATCTTGGTCAAACCCTGATAAAGACAATATTACACATCACCATCTCGTTACTTTATATCTCATCTTAACCCTAATTATGTCCATTCTAGGGTTTGACTTAGTCTATTAGGATATTCCCATAATTACTCATCTTATATTATTAGAATCAGATTATTGACCATATATTCCATTTATATTCCATATAAGGGTTCATTCATTATTATGTGCACATATATACCTAAGGTCGTATTTATTAATCCTTGTTAGGGCTTCTCATCATTTTAAAGAATAATTAACATGTAACATGATTTATATGCATCATTACTGGACTCAGAGTTACATTTAGGTTCCAAGTACTGATGTGAGATTACACTGAAATTTCCAGGGCTTCTTGAGCATATTTGTAATTGCACATTAATTAGGGTTATGAGCCCTAATAAGCCACATGAGTCATATTACCTGATTCCGTGTATCAACATTATAATATCTGATATCATATGCATTATAAACATGATTATGGACTTTCCAGACATATTATCATAAATTTAGGTCATCATTTGATATTTATTATCTATGAAACAAGTATTAACATCTTACATGATATTACTGACATTTAAGCTTCAAATGACTCATAGCATGGTCACATGTTGTTCTACTTATTTTTTTGAGAATTTTGGTACCTTATTTGTAATTTTCTGATAACTGAGCTAATTTTTATAAATTATCTAAGATCTAGGAATATTCTAGAATTTTGAGTTTATAATTACGTTTGAGCCAACCGGCCGCAACCACGTGGCTATAAGTGGCACGGATCTCAGCCAGAGCCGGTTGGTTCTCCAGTCTAGATCTGCATGGTTTGATCTGGGTTCTGTTGGGTTTTCTTTCTGGTTCAGCGAGGCCGGTCCGGTTCAAGGTTGTAGACCCAGTATGTTCTCTCATTTCTTTCTCCGTTTCTCGCCTGCTGAAACGCGGCTCTGCTCTTCCGTGAATAGGTGTTGCTGCTACTATGCTCATCTCCGGCGAGCAATCAGCAGAGCCTGTGTGCTCTTCTTTGGGTACCAAGGATACCATCATCTTCGGCATAAACCACTTGACCTCCGCGGCTACTCGGGTACTCCCCGGCGCCTCTAGATCGTCATCCCTGTGAGCTCGCCGCCACTTGTAGCTGTTGCGGAGGTGCAGAAGAGGCGAAATGCCTCTATGCCATGAAAACCCAACACGAAGGTTCTGTGAGCACCCGCACACATCCAAAAACTACTACGTCATCATTCTCGACAAGAAGGTCTGATCCCAAGCCACCGAACACCACTTTCTCCTTTGCCTGAAATGGTGTTGGTCGGCCATGGAACCACCATCGTAGGGCACACAAGTTCCTGCACTCGTCTCCTCAAACCTCTATCTTCCTTTTCCTTTACTAATCTTGCTCTGATCTTCCCTCTAAACTCCATGTACTTCTAGCTTGCATCACCTGTAAGTTGTGATGGAGAAGCGCTAGAGATGGGGAGGTGGAACTCCCTTGTCTCAGATCTGTCTCACCCAAATAAAGGGTCAGTCGACTCTTCTCCTCATATTGAATCTAACTGCCTGGTTGGACTCCTCATTCATAACCACGATCAACGAGCCACACATCATGGAAGATCTCCATTGCGGTCAGTCTCTAACTGCAAGGTCGAAGACAAAAGGCCAAAGTCGTCCGATCTCATCTAAAGTGTTGGCATCACACCGCACAAGGCTAGATCTGTGACCTTTCCTTGAAAAGTGCCACAACCATCGAACTAAAAATCTAGGGCCTAATCTTGTCCACACAGACCCATCCCAAAAACCAGGCATGCGTGATGCAACAGAAACCAGAACTTAGGCTAAATAATCCACTATATAGTCCAAAATTCCTCAATATGCATATTGTTTTACAAAACTCAAACCTTAATAACTTCTCTTTGGATCCTCCAATAGACATCAAAATTTAACCATAGTCTTATAACAACTTAGACTACATTCTTCTCATATTTGGTGCCAAAACTCAACTATTTGATCAGTCAATTAAATACCTCAAAAGGGCATGAACTTAGGGATGTTAACTATGATATGAGCATCAATCAACAATTAAACTTTACCAAAGTGCTTGTAACTCCCAATATTATAAACCAAACACATTAATTCACTTATGTCCTTGATATTTAAGGACTCCAAAAGTTCACTCCATCACATCCTACACACCTTAAAAGAAATTACATCATCACAATTAAGCCAAAAACCAGTCCATCACATCATATACATCTTAAAAGAAATTTCATCCTCGAAATTAATCCATTCTCTTACTCCCAGGAAAAAATGAAGATCTTCTTCCACATGTAGGGCACTGCTCTATGTGTCACATATACACAAACAAAAGCTCTATAACTATTTCTATACTTTTCTAGGAGATTCTAGACAAATCTAGGATTAACCACCTCTTCATATAACATTGAAACAAGGGTTTTAGAAGCTTAGGTTATGTCATCTTTAATATTTTTGAATTTACATCCTCATCTTACCCAAGCATAAGATTTAAAGAGTATCTTATACATGTTATGAAGGGTTTAATAATAATTAACCCACATTATCCGTCTATAACATATCAAGATGCCATCATCATTATATGGTGCTAATTTTTCAAACAACATTCACTGTCTTTGTTAAAACTAACATAACATCATATTCAATGGTTATCACTAATATGTTCTAATTTCTCGTGCATATTTGGTTACAAACTTTATTAGTGAATTTCTCACTAGATTCACCAAGTAAATTATAGCATCATTATTCAAGCATATGTTTAACCATTTAGATATGGAGAGCTACCAAACTATCTCTAAGTTTCCATCATGTCATATCTAAATATCACATCTCGGTATTAGATCAAATTCTTACATGTATTATATCATGGTTGTGCTAAACTAACTTGTATGATTGGCTCATCAAACATTACCAAAACTCTATCTAGTCCAATTGAGGTTTTCCTAACCCTTATCCTAAGGGTAGTGTCATGCTTAGTCTCTCTGAGCTAACTCTATGAGTATCATATGTACCATATTTATATTCCCTCTTTAGTCTAGGGTCTCAGGTCTACCTCATTTGAACTAGTAGATAGCTTTTCAAGCTCTAGCCACATAAGCACAAACCAAACTGAAACATGATATGACATCCTCTTCAAAGGTTCTCTACCCATGAGACATGCTTACCCAAAACTCGCTTATATACACCACTAGATTCCTACAAGGGACCACCAACCCGAGCATGAGGCTTCTCAACATATTAATAGCATTTACGCCCTCTAGGGTCTTGGGGTTCTTTCTCCCTCACCCAGATGGTAGGTACTCATAACCATGTTCACATCTACACATATAGATAGCCTCTCTCTGACTCTAGGGTTTTGTAACACCCCTGACTTGGGTTATGACCTAACCCTAGATGTTTTGCCTAAGTAAGTTGCTTACAATCTTGATCTCATCTTTTGGAAAGTAATTAAGGCCTTTGTGAAGTTTATTTTCGAATTTGAGCTTATATGCAAAACTATGTGTACGTTATATGGTAATCCAAGTGAGAAATGTAATTTACCCAAGATGAGGGGTTATGTTGTAACTGTTACATGAATTCTAAGTGTTTTGTATATCATGAAAGAGAATATGATGCTAAGTGGTGGCTTGCGCAAAGCCTAATTCTAAGTGAAAACTTGTGTGAATAATGCTAAGTGCTTGGTGCACCAATTGTAGCACTATTTGCTATATATGAACAAATTATAGGGTTAATGTGTAATTTACCACCTCTAGGTTGTTTTTACCCTTACCTAGTATTACCTAGAAGAAATAGAAATAAGGAGACAATATGTTTGAAGTCTCTAAAAGTGTTAGAACTCTCAATAATGAAGAAATCAAGAAAATGCACAAGTTGAATGCTACATGCATAAGACATCAAGTTGTGGAGATTGGAAGGGGTCCCTATCGGTCATAGATCCATGAGAGAGCCTCCTATCGGTTTATGACTTACCCATGATGGGCAAGGCACATAAAGGAAGAAGTAGAACATCGACTTGCATCTTGTCTTGGAAAAGGTAGAGAAGAATATTATAATAAGATAGTGGGAGAAAAGCTTGCCTTAGATGACAACTCAAGAGTTGATCCTTGTCTTCCATTTTACCCTTGGAATTTTATTTTTACATGACTAAATAATAATTGGCAAGCATGAAAGAGCATGTGTCGACCTTGCATGGCTAGGTGGCATGAAGTACCTTGAGCAAATGACATCTATTACACTCTTTTCTATAAACCATAAGTATATATACCCTAACCTTCATTTGTTGGCAAAATTTTCGGATCTAGCAAGTACCCTCCCTCTTGTATCATGAAACACCACTCCTTGTGTCGCCCATAGTAGAGAGAGTAGAAAGGTGAGGCTTGGTATCAGCCAAGAAGGAGTGATATCGGCCAAAGGAGGTTGAAGCAGCCAAGTGAGGTGATATCGCCCAAGGTGACTTGGAGATATCGTGCAAGGGCTTGGAGTTCAAGTCTTGGAGCTTGAAGAAGGCTCGTCTTCAACCTTGGCACATGAGGAGTAAAGCTTGGAAGCTCTTCAAGAGGCGGGTTATATAACTCAAACCCTTCAATATTATTATCCTTTCCTTAATATTATTCAATTAGTTGATTAATTGCAAATTAGGGTTCTCTATGATCAATTGAGATAATATTGAGTCTCAATATGTAATTAGGACTGTTATCCATAGTTTTGAGTCAATTGATGATTTTGAGGATGATGATGATGACATCATCATTGGGTACACAATGTGGGTTGATCACCTTTGAACAACCCGATATGATTGAAGACATTGCAACCCGATATGGGTTGAAGGCTTGGGAACCCGATGTGGGATCCAACATGAAGGTTTTCCCGATATGGAAATGGGTCACACTTTGTAAGACATAGCCCCTTGAACGATATAGAGGATTTCTAACCACCTTGTACACGATACTAGGGTGGAATATTACTCTTGTCGATATAAGCAAAACCCTAGAATTAGGGGTTGGGAACCCGATATGCTAACGCCCTTAGAATCTTGATACTCTCTCTTTATTTTGTGTCGAGTTAATGAACAACTTGGTGTCTATCTTATCCCATTTTGAGTTCAAAGTCTTTACCATGGGTGGCCACATGATATGGGAATTAGGTACCACCTTGTATGGATACCCGATATAGTGAGTCCAGAGGGCAACCTGACATGATGCCTGATATGGTACTCAACACCATGCCTGATATGCTGCCCAATACACTTACACAATATGGTAAATCTATGAGACAAACCAATATGGTAAAAACTGATATGATGCCCAACATGAGTGCACGATATGATCTCCAACTTATGGCAAGTCCAATGTGAGTGTTCGATATGGTAACCCTAGATAGAGCCTGATATGGAAACCCTAGAGGCAACTCGATATAAGGGAAGACTAATGTGGGAGTCTAAATTGAAATAAATATGGCTACCTAAGGATATGAGCTAGTATTATATAGTTGCATGAAGTATGGCAAATCCATAATGGTATGCTCGACATGGTGAACCCTAATATATGATACAAGAATCTAGTAACTCTTATAATCGATATGGGGTAGTGGTTTAATCCATATATAACATGAATATGACTTAAAATGAGAAAGGGATGTCTAACCCTACATGACCACATGATATGATGATAAGGGATATGCCCTATATACAATATGAGGACGTGGTTCCACCATGTGATTAGATAAGTACATGCATTTCCAAATAATAATATTAACAATCATGTAATTTGACATGATAGGAAAGTCCTTAATTACTATGCTCTTCTATAGTGATGATTATGTATGCAATATTGGGTCATAATGAGTTTTAACTTAATTGTTAAAGATAAGGGTGAAAACCTTAAAGATGTGAACCAAGTAATTTACATCCTAGTGAGAATGAGAGAGAGACTAGAACTTGAAAGATAGATATGTAAATAGCATACACTGATACCCTTGAGATGAGTGGAGTGTGAGATAGGGTATGATCTGTGTTGATAAAATCTTAAAACCCTAATCAATTGGATATAACCCTAATTCATTATAAGGATGTATTCCTTAGTAATCCATGGTTAAAGACATATGTTGAAATTGTTGACAAAATGTTATGATAATCATGCAAATGTCTTAATGCAATAAACATGGTCAAGTAAGAGCTATGTGACTATGTGATACAAATCCAATGAGCTATGTGGACTATGTGGATAAGTATCTGGGTCCGATGACCTTGAGGTAATGATCATCTGCTAAGTGGTGATAGTACTCAGTGATGAATGAAGGGTTGAATACCCAAGATAGATAATGACAAGAGGTTGAGATTCTAAGTGAACTATGTGACTCAGTGAATATGAAAGTATCTGATGAATGCTTTTATGCTTTTCTTTGTAAGTAATTCTTGTTAATCTTGTTTGTAACCTGATTGATGCTAAAAAGATATAGTAATACACTTAATTAAGCAAGATGAATATTATCATGTAGTTGCCCAGACCATAAATTCATTCAGTGTCAGCAATTGCTGAATGGTAAAATGAGTTTTACTCCGAATGCATATTTTTGAATATGAAAAAATATAAGGGTGCTTAGTGGACTCCCAAACTAAAATAAGGGTTCTTAGTGGACTCCCCAAATACATCAGGTTGCTCAGTGTACTTCCTGATAAAATCAACACATGATCGCTCAGTGGTCATCCTGATAATCTGGGAAAGCTAAGTGGTCTTCTCCTGAAGAGAGTACATGCTACGGCAGTAACTCTATAGAGAAGATGTTGTTATACCACAACATAGCTAATTATGGAAGGCACAAGATGTCATGCTAAACCTAAGTGTTACCTAAGTGTTCTCGAGTTGACCGAGAAAGGAGAGGTCTTAACAACCGAATCTGCCATTGACCTTGTATGGTACCGATTTTGACTTACTAGTGGTCGGTTGGAGCATGAGCGGTATATATCATCTCCTCTGGGCATAAATCTAAATGTAAACATGTAATCAGTTGTGTATCTTGTTTGTTTAAGGATCGAATACGGAAACATTGGTTGATGCCTTATTACTTTTATATGTCTAAGTACATAGATGTTATACATGTTCTTCATATTCCTTTTCAAGCAAAAGATGATTTATAGATTTGTTATTAATGTCTATACCTTGCACTCAAAGATATACCTATTAATCAATGAAGTACATGTAGTTCAATTTTATTTTATTTTTTGTGATAAAAATATTGCTGACAAAGAGTTATATCTCTCGCTGGGACAATAGTCTCACCCCGTGGGATCCATAAATTTTTTTAGGTGGTCACGGACGAGGGACTAGAAACCAGGTTGCAAAAAAGGACCGTGTCAGCAAGAACAACAGTAGATTTATCAGGTCGAGCACTCTGTCAGTTAGAGTTTTGTAGATAGATGTTTATGTGTCGTCTCTGTACTCTCAGGTCCTTGGGAGATAGTCCTTAGTGGTTTTCACGAATGACTTGAGATTTTTGGTTTGTTTATCTCGATGTTTTTATAATGTTGTTGTATATATCAGAGTCAAGTAACTGATACTCGTCATCCTCGAGAAGAGATGGCATACTGAATGTATGACATGAACTGTGTGTATATAAAGCTTTGGTCCTTTGTGTAAAAGCTTATCGAACATAGATCTATGTGCAAAGATGGTTTTATACCATCACAATTCATCTTATATCATCTATACAAGGCTTAGATCTTATCATCTAAACATATTTCATCTATTACATATTCCAACAAGGCTGTAGACATCTAATCTAGAACTACTCTCTCTTTTAGACTGATGTCATTCACTTTCACTTAGGTTGCATGATCACCTCCTACTCGTATGTGTGTGGGGACACATTTTTGTAATACTTATATATAATAAAATATTATACAATTTTTCTCCGATAAAACAAACGTCAGAGGAAACTATTAAGGTTTGATCTGATTGGAATCAAAAACTAAATCCACAAAACAAGTGCCCCACACTTAGTAGAGAGTCCAGTTCCATGCCACCTAGTCAAAAGGGTGAGAATAGGGTATAGACTGGTGTAGCTACCCAAAAAATAGATGCATCATATGTTAAAGTTTTCTCTTCCCATGATGTATGTCATCTCCAAATAATGCAACGTCCCATACGTCTAAGGTATAAGGAAAGAACGACACCTAAGGACCTGATTTACAACAAGCATCAGTCAATACCTAGTTCTCAAACATATAAGTGCTAACCTATAGGATAAGTCAGATCTTGTCTCTAAAAGATGACTAATCTAACCCTAAAGATGTTCAATTTCAAGGTTTTCTTTAGTTTTGAGTTGCATAATGATCAAATGTTAGGCTTTGCTATTGTTCATGCTTTGATACCACCTGTGACATCCCCATATTTTCTAAAACTCAATATGATGTGTGACATCCAAATTAAAACCCTCACCTCGGCGAGAATCCCAATTTAAACACCCCACACTAGGCTAAGAAGAAGAAATCATAGGAAGTCAGAGGAAACAATAGTAGCACATGCACATGAACAATAAACAACCCACAATACATGTTCATAAATCAAAACATAATTACAAAATGAATTATTACAAATTGATATTACACATTGAACAATAAACTTTAACATATACATGTACTACATTCTACAACAAGATCTTTTAGACAATAGGTCCATCTGTACATCAGCTCACCACACAACTCTCAACTATCATAGTCTTCAAGATCATGTATCCACAATCTAAAACAAAGATTACATGTGGTACACGTCAGCATAATATTCAATAATATTGTACTGAGTATGCCTACGTGTATTTTTATATACCTCTCATTACTAAGACTGGGCAATAAGATAAAACTAATACTTGACAGTAACAAAAGAAATATATAATGAGAAGCATACTAGAACAAAGATGTTTATTAATAAAAGAGAACACATATTTTAGGCACATTTTCCATTATATCATCCATGCATTGACCGCCAAAGTTTGAATGCACTGAAGGCCTTATGATCAACTACCAAAGAGTTGGATCATTTCATAATGTGATCAGACTACCAAAGAGATGGATCACTTTCGAGTACTTGACTACCAAAGAGTTGAAGTACTTTATTTTCCATCACTTGACTAAGAAAGAGTTGAAGTGCATGGATATAATGGAACATATATATTATGTTTCATGTATTCATAGCCATAAGTATGGAAAATCAAGAAAGATGTCATATAAGAACAATCACTTCATCCAATATTATATGCTAAGTATTCTATACACATATAATACAAGCATAGTGTATAATAATCCAAGCAGAGGTGAAGCATATCTTGATCAAGATATCCTAATAACCACATTCCTGATGTCAACTGCATCTTGGTCAAACCCTAATAAAGACAAGATTACACATCACCATCAGGTTATCATTACTTTATATCTCATCCTAACCCTAATTATGTCCATTCTAGGGTTTGACTTAGTCTATTAGGATATTTCCATAATTACTCATCTTATCTTATTAGATTCAGATTACTGACCATATATTCCATTTATATTCCATATTAGGGTTCATTCATTACTACGTGCAAATACATACCTAAGGTCATATTTATTCATCCTTGTTAGGGTTTCTCATCATTTTAAAGAACAATTAACATTTAATATGATTTATATACATCATTACTGATCTCAGAGTTACATTTAGGTTCCAAATACTGATGTGAGATTACACTGAAATTTTCAGGGTTTCTTGAGTATATTTGTAATTATTGCACATTCATTAGGGTTATTAGACCTAATTAGCCACATGAGTCATATCACCTAATTTCGTGCATCAACATTATGATATCTGACATTAGATGCATTATAAACGTGATTATGGACTTACTGACATATTATCATAATTTTAGGCCAACATTTGATATTTATTATCCATGAAAAAAGTATACAACATCTTACATGATATTACTGACATTTAAGCTTCAAAAGACTCATATCATGGTCCCATGTTGTTTTACTATTTTTCTGAGAATTTTAGTACCTTATTTGCAATTTTCTGATAACTGGGCTAATTTCTCTAAATTATATAAGATCTTGGAATGTTCTAGGATTTTAAGTTTATAATTACCTTTGGGCCAACAGGCCTCCTCCACGTGGGTATAAGTGGCACAAATCTCAGCCAAAGCCGGTCAGTTCTCCAGTCTAGATTCACCTAAGAAAGCCCATCATTCTCAGTGAGAAGGTCTGCACCTAAGCCACTGAACACCACTTTCTCCTCTGCCTAAAATGGTGTTGGTCAACCATGGAACCACCATCGCAGGGCACACAAGTGCCTGCACTTGTCTCCTCAGACCTCAATATTCCATTTTCTTTTCTAATCTTGCTCTAGTATCCCCTCTAAATCCATGTACATCTACTCCGCATCACCTGTAAGTTGCGATGGAGAAGCAATAGCGATGGGGAGGTGGAACTCCCTTGTCTCAGATCCATCTCACCCAAATAAGGGGTCGGTCGACTCCTCTCCTCGTGTTGAAGCTAACTGCCTGGTTGGACTCCTCATTCATACCACGATCCACAGATCATAAAAGATCTCCATCGTGGTCAGTCTCTAACCGCAAGGTCAAAGACAAAGGCCAAAGCCATCTGATCTCTTCTAAAGGGCTGGCATCACACCGCACAAGGCTGGATTCGTGGCCTTTCCTTGAAAGTGCCACAACCATTGAACTAACGATCTAGGGCCTGATCTTGACCACACAGACCCAGCCCAAAAACCAGGCGTGTGTGATGCAGCAGAAACCAGAACTTAGGCTAAATAATCCACTACATAATCCAAAATTCCTCAATATGCATATTATTTTACAAAACTCAAACATTAATAACTTCCCTTAGGATCATTCAATAGCCATCAAAATTTAAACATGGTCTTATAACAACTTATACTACATTATTCTCAAATTTGGTGCCAAAATTCAACTATCTGATTAGTCAATTAAATACCTCAAAAAGGCATGAACTTAGGGATGTTAATTATGATATGAGCATCAATCAACAATTAAACTTTACCAAAATGGTTGTAACTTCCAATATTATAAACCAAACACATCAATTCACCTATGTCCTTGATATTTAAGGATTCTTAAAGTTCACTCCATCACATCTACACCTTCCCCTACCCTTGTGTAGACCTGGCGAAGATGATGTTTGTGAGGTAGTGGTACATAATCTGAGCAAGCGGATGCTCGATGTCCATGACAGAATTCTTATGCCAGATGATTGTGAATCCATGTGGCAAGTGTGTCAAGCACCTCCATTCCCATGAGTAGTCGAAGTCGTTGATTGTGTAGTGCAAGTCCCCAACTGGGAACCCATAGATGGCATTGAGCTCCACAAATGTGAAGAAGTGGGCGGTATTGTAGAGGCAGAAGTGCACCAGCCTTCCCCATGCTCAGGGATGTAGTAGACCTCCAAGGATGCCAGGAGATCACAAAAAATCTCCTAGTATGTGGGCCAATCACCAAATAAGGGGTGATTGCCCACCATGCCCTAGACATCACAGACATGGTAGAGGCTCTCGGTGAATCCTACTACGGTGAGGAAAGCACGGTCACCATACCATGTGGGTATCAACTCCCTCATAATCAGGTCGACATAGATATTCCTCTATTTGTCATTGACATGAGCCATATGCAGTAGCTTAGGCACCATCATGTTGACTCCTACTGACGATGAAGTTGACCTCCTTGTTACCATTGGTCTGAGACAAGAAAAGAGGTGAAGAAAAGAGCACGGGGAAGACCCTAGGTGCCTTAGAGCTCTAGAATGTATCTGAGTGAAAAAGAGGTGGTGTGGGTGTGTTTGAATCACTACCCATACCTTTCCTTTTATAGTTGCAATCTACCCTGACGTGTCGTGTCGGTACCACTGACGTGTCTATCCGTGGCACCAACTCATCTCCCCCGATCTGTGTAAAATTGATATCAATCATTGATATTGACAACTTGCGACCATTGGCATCGTGACGCATGGGTCACTTTGTGTCAGTGGTACGAACTTCTAAAAAATGTTGTCAGATCAGTACCACTGAATTCTAGATGAAGTTGATCTGGTTCGTTGATTTGTGCATACATAGATTTTGGGCTTTCATGTGTCGGTACCACCGACCAGTGTGTTGGTGGTACCGATCTACTTTTCAAAAGCCACTATAAAGGTATCGATGCCAATGAATTTATGGGTTGATTGTACTGAGTCATTAATTCTCTCAATACTCTCAAATGGATTCTCGATATCTCGATCCTAGATCCTCATGAAAGTGTCGATGGTACTCACTTCTTTTTTATGGTACCAAGCCTACACAATAAATTTGATTTATATCTATAAGAAATTGGTGCCATCTACTATTGTGTTGGTGGTACCGAGTTGCTTTTTGGTCATCCTTGTTGAAAAGTGCCGGTGGTATTGAGTTGATAGAGCTTGCCCCTGTAAAATTTGTCAAATTTTGGTGCCACCAAAATGCGGGTCGGTGGTACCGACTGGCTCTCAAAATTCCCCTATTGATTTTCACTGATGGTGTCAAGGTGCCACTGAATCGGTGTCGGTGGTACTGACTTTTCTCCGGCCTACACACAAAACATAAAGGATCAAGGTACCTTTTTACATCTAAAAATAAAAAATACAACTTAGAAAAATCAAATCTCCTCAAACAAATGTAAAAGATGAAAAGAAAATTACAAGAAGGGAAAATTGGGTTGTCTCCCAACAAGCGCCCTTATTTTACATCATAAGCTCGACGATCATATCATAGATGACATCAATGAATCTCAAGGAGCTTCAAATCCTCTCCCTCATGTATCAAATCTCCCCCAAAGTAGTGTTTCAACTACTGCCCATTCATAAGAAATGGATCAACCCCATTACTAATCTCCATTATTCCATTAGGGAATGCCTTAACCACCATAATGGGCTACTCCGTCTAGACCTCAGTTTCTCTGGGTGAAATGTCATCCTAGAATTGAACAGAAGCACCTTCTATCCTGGAGTGAACAATCTATGCAAAATATGGCGGTCATGAATCTTCTTGGTTTTGTCCTTATATATCCTTGAGCTTTCATAGGCATCTAGCCTGAGCTCATACAATTCATTGAGCTCCAAAATGTGTTTCTTCCCTGCATCATCAAGATTGTAATTCAACTTCCTCAAAGCCCACTTGGCTTTGTGTTCCAATTCTACAGGTAAATGGCATGCTCTCCCATAGACCATCCGAAATAGAGTTGTTCCTATATGTGTTTTATAGGTTGTCTTGTATACCCAAAGAGCGTCATTTAATTGCATGCTCCAGTTGGTCCTATTCGTTTAGACAGTCTTTTCTAAGATCTTCTTAATTTTCCTATTAGACACCTCAACTTGACCTAGGGTTTGTGGGTGATATGGGGTTCCTATTTTGTGTGTCACCCCATACTTTCTCAATAAAGATCCAAACTTCTTATTAGTGAAGTGAGATCCCCCATCACTTACCATCACTCTCGGCACCCCAAACCTGTAGAAAATATGGTCTTTCACAAATCTACAAACAACCCGTGCATCATTGGTGTGGGTTGGAATTGCTTTCACCCACTTAGACACGTAGTCAATTGGAAGCAATATATATAAATTAGAATTATAAGACACAAAGGTCATAAAATCAATTCCCCATAGATAAAAACCTCAAGTTCCTAAAAAATGTTTAGGGTCACTACATGTCTCCTAGATGTATTTCCTTCTCGCTGACATGCATCACAATTACACACAAAATTGTAAGCATCTTTAAAAAGTGATGGCCAATAGAACCCACTTTATATAACCTTTGCCACTATCCTTGAGCTAGCATGATGTCCCCTGGTAGGTAGGGCGTGACAATGTGCCAAGATACTCTCAAACTCACACTCAGGCACACACTTCCTCAAAATCCCATCCCTACATTGCTTGAGTAAGATGTGGTCATCCCACACATAAAATCTCAAGGAATGGACAATTTTCTTATTATCCTGATACTCTCAATCTTCCGGCAGCTTGCCATAAGCCAAGTAGTTCACAATATTTGCAAATCATGGGTGCTTATTTTTCATGGAAAAAATTACTCATCGGGGAACTCCTCAACTATTGGTATCTCTAGATCCTTCTCATCCACTCTCTCCAAACTAGACAAATGATCTGCTACTACATTTTCCATCCATGTCTTATCCTTGATTTCTATATCAAACTCCTACAATAGCAAAATCCATCTTGTCAATCTAGGCTTGACATCTTTCTTTTGCAGTAGATACTTTATCTTTGCATGGTCAATCCAAACAATAACCCTTGCCCCAATCAAATATTGGTGAAATTTTTCAAAAGAAAAAACTAGCACCAAAAGCTCTTTTTTAGTTGTTGTGTAATTAAGTTGGACGTCATTAAGGGTTTTAAATGCATAATAAATGATGGAAGGGATTTTATCCTTGCTTTATCCTAGAACAACCCCTACCGCATAGTATGATGCATCACACATGAGCTCAAATGGTTGGCTCCAATCTGGATCCTGGACCACAGGTGCAGAGACCAATTTTTCCTTCAACACCTCAAAAGCTTTCAAGCACCACTCATAAAAATTAAATTCAGTCTCTTTCTCTAACAATTTGGAAAGAAGCTTTGCAATCTTTAAAAAATCCTTTATGAAACATTGAGAAAAATCAATGTGTCCTAGAAAACTCCTAACCCCCTTCACTAATGATGGTGGAGTTAGTTTAGAGATGACTTCAATTTTAACTGGGTCAACTTCCATTCCTCTATTGAGAACCTTGTGTCCCAAAACTATCCCTTCACTCACCATCATGTGGCACTTCTCCCAATTCAACACTATGTGAGTGTCTTCACCTTTGCAAAACTTTGTCAAGACTATCAAGGTAGTCTTCATGAGACTCTCCATACAGTGAAAAATCATCCATAAAAACCTCGAGACAATGCTCCACCATATCAGGAAAAATAGCAAGCATACATCGCTAGAAAGTAGTCGGTGCATTACAAAGATCAAATGGCATCCTGGAGTACCCATCAAGAAAATAGAATGAGAACGAACGACGAGCCACTCAAGGATATGATCAATGAATGGAAGGGGAAAATGGTCCTTAAGCGTGGCGGCATTCAATCGGTGATAGTCAATACACACGTGCTACCCAATCACTAGTCTAGTAGAGATTAATTCACTCATTGAATGTGTTGTGATCATTATTCACCCTTTATTAGGAACCACTTGGGTTGGACTATCACAATTTGAATCAAAAATAGCATAGATTATACACTGATAGAAGCTTCACTAATTTTTTCTTTACTACCTCAGTCATGATTGGATTGAGACATTGTTGAGGTTATACTATCGGTTTGGCTCAATCTTCAATCATGATCTTGTGCTAGAAAAAACTAGAGGATATCCCCTTGATGTCCGCAACAGTCCACCCAAATGCTTCCATGTGGTTCTTTAGTACCACAAGCAATTGCTCCTCATGCATGCTCAATGGGGCTGAAATGATGACTGGAAGCTTTTCATTTGTTGCCAAGAAAATGTACTTCAGATGTGGAAGGAGTGGCTTCAACTCCAATTTTGGAGGACGCTGCAATGATGGGATCAACAGTGGTAGGGGTGGCCCTAAGTCTTCATAGTGCCTCATGTAAATACATGGTAATGCCTTCAAAAAAAGAACACACTCCTCCAAAGAACAACAATGAGTGTAGTCATCCATCAAATTCATGGTGCACGCCTCCAGTGGTAGTTGTGGATATGCTTGGGTGAGAGTGGAAGATGTTGCCTCTTCACTTGTCATTGGGTACACCTCCTCCTCTTCATCACTGGGATACTGCACTGCCCTTGTCAAAGAGACCTCCTTGGTATGCTCCATGATATCCACTACCAAAGTGCCCTTCTGCACCTTTGTGATGACGTGAGCCATATCTAGAAATGGTTTCCCTAGAAACAGAGACACCTCTCCTTGTAACTGCTACAACTTGTGATATTGTGCCTTATCACTTGCTGATTGTGCAGAGTCTGGGATCTTGATTTCAAAATGGTCATCATGAATACCCAGTGTCAGTCTTCCTCTGCCTATCTCTAGGATCAAGTCTGGTGTAGTGTGAAATGGCCTACCTAAGAGTATCTCATTGCCACAATCATCTTGCATGTCCATAACTACAAATTCTGCTAGAAAAACAATTTTATCAACCTTGACTAACACTTCTTCACAGACACTGTATGGCGTAACCACTAAATTGTCTGCTAGTTGTATGGTCATATTGATCTTCCTGGATTCCTTCGGTCCCCATTTTTTGAAGGTGGTCAAGAGCATGAGATTAATGCTTGCTCCCGAGTTGCATAGTGTCTCTCCAAACTTGGTCCTACCAATGCAACATGGTATATTGAAACATCATGGATCTTTCCTCTTCTGTGGCAATCTCCTTTGAATAAGTGTGTTGACTTCCTCTTTCAACACCACTACATCTGAGTCGGCTATCCTCCTCTTTTTATTGATGATGTCCTTCAGAAATTTACCATATGACGGGATCTGCTCTATTGCATCTATCAAAGGAATGTTGACATGTAGTTTCCTGAAAGTGTTTAGAAACTTTTGAAATTGATGATCAACTTCTGTGATTTTAGGCTGTTTGGGAATGGCACATGAGTCACCGACTTCCTTTTGTAAGGTGGAACATACGCTTCTTTCATGGTCTCCTTTGTCTCTTCAGCTTCCTCTTCAGCTTCCTTCTCCTATGATATGGTGTCCGGATTAAGTGAATCAGAAGTCAACACTGGTCTCATGTCACTTGCATTATTGTTTGCTTTTAGAATGCTCTTTTGTTCATTTAGCAATTTATTCCCAATGTGGAGTGACACTTCCTTCACCTACTATTAATTGTATGCCATGTCAATATTAGTTGGAAATCGCTATTGGCATGGTTTCTTCAAAGATGCCACTTCTGCTTCTATCTGAGAGATTCGTTTCTCTATGTTGCAGATCTATACTCCTTGATTCCACAAGTCAGTCTGTGTTTGGCCAATGATCGGCTCATTTTGACTGACCAATTTGCCTAGCATCTCTTCTATGTGGTCTATCTTGTTGGGACCCATGTCTTGTTACTGTGCATTGCCTTGTTGTGGCTTGGTCTATTGTGCTAAAGACAGGTCCTGCTGAAAGTTGTTGGAATCCTTCCATGAAAATTTAGGATCCTTCCTCCAAGGATAGTCATTTTATATTGCCGCATATAGATGCATTCTTCTTCTTTACTTCCAGATGAATTTCCTGACTTATGATCTCACTTCTTGGCAAGGTCGTCCAACTTCTCAGTCAATGTTGTGATGATTTTGAACTCTCCAATACTCTTTACTATTTCTAGAGCTTATCTTTCCTCACCCCATGACTAATTTTTAGCCATGTTCTTTAGAATTTCATGGCACCTGGTTGCCGTGTTGTTGAGAAAAAATCTTGACCCTGCACTATCAAGTGAGGTCCTCTCTCCCTTATGCAGACTATAATGGAAGGTCTTTGCTTGTTCGTAGAGATCAATCCCATGATGAGTGACTTTACTCAACATGTTCTGGAATCGCTCACACGCTTCTAAATAAGACTCCTCTACGTGTTTCTTGATGTTATAGATCTTCCCAACTAGCTCATTTGTCTTTTGGGGTGGAAAATAGCATTCAAAGAAGACATCAATCATCTGATCCTAAGTTTTTATTGATTCTGGAGGAAGACTTACAAATAATGATTTTGCTTTATCTGGTAGTGAATGAGAAAATAGCTTCAGGTAGATCACTATCGTTGGGACCCTGTAAATTTTTAGCATATCACAACTTTCCACAAAATTGTTTATGTGAGACATTGGATCTTCCATATTGTTCTTGTGAAATGTCTATGATTTTATAAGAGTCACCAGCCCTGGATCAATCTTGTAGTTGTCCAAATTTATTACATGTCTTCTTAGTGGTCCCAACTGAGTTGTAGTTGAGGAAGCTTTAATCTTCTCCTAGACAGTATGCTCCTTAGCTTATGCATTAGCATCAGCCATCTCGGGTTTTCTGGTTGACTCTCCTGTGGTGGTGGAGTTGGGATGAGTCCTCCCACAGAATCGATGTACTCTCTTGCCCTGCACAAAAGTTCATCCTAGCTAAAGCTCTATGGAGTCGACTCTCTATAGTGGTGGTTCTTGTCTAAACCATGCACTAGCACCTGAGAATGATAAAATTGATGTGAGAAATAGATACTAGTGATTGAATGAAAATTGGAATTTTTAGCTTTAAAAATGATTTCAAGAAAAATAAAATTGTGGCCTAGAGTGGCCAGTCACAACACTCTTAGTGTTGGATTCACCGTTTCCCCGACGACAACACCAAAAACTTGATGTGTGTTTACTACACGTATTAAAATGTAAGTGCACACATCAAAGTAATATAGGCTAAAAGAGGCCCAAATATCAAACATGGGGAAATGTGAATCTAAAGATTACTACTAACTATGACTCGATCAGCTAGACCTGATGAAAAAGGTGATGGATTGATGAATTGACTAATTACAATAATTAAAATTAAATTATTGAGGTTGTGATCACAAATGGAATGGATTCCCTAGGAATATAGTTTCACCATGGTTTATACTTCAATTAATGTTACTTATCAATATTCAATTCTTCTAACCCTGGACCAAGGGACATGTAGCAAGAATCACCAGCTACCGTGGCAAAATTCACTACATAGTCTAATACAAATCCCACTCTATAGTGAATTAATTATTAGTTAGGTGCTTTAATGAATCCTCTGGGTTCTGCCCTTCATAGCTGTAAGCCTTCTCTCAAAACTCAGTCTAGGCTATGTAACTCTACAACCTGTCTAATCCTTAATCCCTCTTTCCAAGCAATTAACAGTCTAAGAATTCATTATGGTGATCAATCATAGATAAGTCATGAAGCAATCATAGAGGTGTGTCCAAAAATTAGGGAAACATAAATATGAACTCATAATTGTCAATTATAGTACATAATAGGGCAACTCCCGGTTCCTAAGGAATTAGGGGATTAGCTCTATATGATTTCAGTTTCCATACATCTAGACATAGAAGGGAATGATGAGGAAAACATCAAAGAATCAATGAAAACCCCTGGAGAAGACAATCTAGGTGACTCCCTCTGACGAATACGGCAATTTTCTATCTTTCAACTGCAAATCTGTCCTTTGGAAGTGCTCAATTCATCTGGAATATAGCTTTCTCCTCTCCTTTCTCTTCTCATGACTCTTTATTGTCATACAACGAACTTTGACATGATAATTAGGTATGGAAAGAATCCTCTCTAGTCATGGGATTGACTTAGTGTGTCATTAACTCGTAGTCTTTGGATTAAGCACAATCTTTAATCTTGTTTGATCGCAACAAGTAAGTACCACCAACAGGATATCGGTGGCATCGAGTCCTCTTCTGGATCGCAATTCTTTGTGAAATGTTGGTACTACTGACAAAGGCATCGATAGCACCGAGTTGCTCTCTGACATCTCCTGACAAATTTCTAGGTTCAAGTCGATACCACTGACTAGAAGTTAGTGCCACCTAACCACTTTAGTTGTGTTACTGTTGAACATGTTGGTAGTACTAATTCTTCTATCAGTAACACCGAGTCTCCTCGACTCATCTCTGTTCTTTCCTTTAATTTTTGGTACCACCAACAAACCTGTCGAGAGCATCGAGCTGATCTAAGACTTGTCAATTTACCTAAAATTCAACAAAGAAAAACATAAGTTTGACAAATTATAATAAATCAATATAAAATAGTCAAAAATAGGAAGTATTTGTTGAGAATGCATGTTGTAGGCTAATAACGATACATCATGCACAAATAGCGTCAAAATGAGCAAAGGTGCACTAAATACATAATAAAATAGCCTATGAAAAGCGACTAACATTTAGTGCATCACGCATCATTCTCTCGTAATAACTATAATTGTGATCTTCTACCCTTGTCCATGCGACCAACATCTAACAGAGAGGAAGCAATGACACCTTTCTTCTCCATGACGCCTCTATATCCCCTTTCTCTCCTCCTCCCTTCCCTTCTTATTCATATTGCACTCATCTAAGACCTACTCACCGGTCTCCCTTTCTTCCCTAGCACCCACAAAGGTGACACCATGGAATCTAACAGTTTTGCAACCATTGAGACAACCTGGAAGTTTACTCTTTGCTTCACTGAGGACCAAACATGCCAAGGTGACATCCACCATATTTGACTATTGTCGCAATCATCTTGTACAACATCCAGGGCGGTACCGTAAGTCTGTAAGTGACTGTGACCATAGTCATCTCTGGTGTCACTGACTGAACTAGCCTTTGTGGCAAAGTGGCAAACCCCAATCTTTGTCTTCCTTCCCTCTCCATTTCCCTATCTACCCTAGCTGCCAGTCTTCTCTCTCCCTATACCTAGTGTTGTTGAGGAAAGATGGATGCCTCCACCCATCTTCATCTCTTCTTATTATTCACTGACGATCTGACACTCGACATCTTTTGAACCTGCATTCGGTGATAAGGACCTATAGTGGAGAAAGCTTGTATGTCAGCCATCATCGGCCCTACCTTCTCCCATTTCCATGATAGCCATGGTCTCTTTACCACTGACAGAAGCATGGGACCTCGAGACAGTTGCCACCAAGGATGAACTGCAAAAGCCCCGATCAATACCCACAGCTATAGACCCAAAAAAGAACTTCTCACACTCCCTCTCATTATCAAAGTATTGATTATAGTAAGTAATCCTCCACCTTTTCTTTTTAATCAATAGTTAGGATATATATCGATCCAGCCCCTTAACCCTCAAATCCTATATTGTATTGGTGTATACACATTCAACATAATAAAATATAGAGACTAGAAAATAGTATGCATTCTAACTACAAAAACTAATTGAGAATACATACATTAAGCTAAATTTGTCAACTGCTGCATATAGTTCTTACCATGTATATGCATATAAGTAAATTCAAAATAAGTTAATAAGAAGTACTAGAGATCCAATTATATAATATTATCATATGCATATATTAGCACATGAAAATCCATTTTATGATAATAACATCAAGGGATCAGTATTATCATGCCACTTGATAGATTTCCCTAACACAACTATAAATAGTACATGTATATTAGAGTCTTAAGGTCATTAAACATATGGCTATATTTGACACATATATAGTGACAAATGGATCAATAATAAATATAACATGATAGGCATTAAAATGAGAATGATGATAATATAAAATAATATATATATATATATATCATCTGGAGATTTTTCATATATGAATGAAACATTAAATTTCCTAATCAGAGTATTACGATTCAATATTTCATGTAATGCATAAACATGACCTAGTTGACCAAGTTTATCTATATTATATAAGGAAAGAGAAAGACATGATGAAATCCTAAATCGGAAGAATGCACATTGTTGTGCATATATGTAGGACCTAGTGATTAAAGATGCACATTACCACAATTATAGATATCTAATGAATTAAATTTTCAATGAATAAGATTGATTGGGATATAAATGGTTACTGGGGGAAACGTCAACTAAAATATTTGACTAAAGATAATTTGAACCAAAAAAACTATGGTCTTCTATGATAATTACATTTAGATGGGTATACCTAAACCCTAATTTGACATTAGGCGACAAAACTAGGTTTTAGATATACTTTCAATCATGAATGTGTAATATTGGACCAAAGTATGCATAAAAATACTTTTAGGTTTAAAAGGACAAATAGTGAAATCCAACCCTAGAGATAGGGTTAGTTATGAATATCATGTATGTGCAATCCCTATTTACATTTGAGTATTTAATTGATCATAAACCCATTTTCACAAAAATAAGGCATATTTGAATATTTCTCCTTCTTGACACCATTTCTATATCCTTCAAAATATATTTCTTCTTTTACTTCTAAAATGTACCATTTTCCCCATAATGATGCATACTTGAATATTTCTCCTTTATGACACCATTTCTATATCCCATGAAATGGTTTTCTTCTTTTACTTCTGAAATGTGGAACTTATTATTTGATGTTGGGATTATTGCCCCTTTTTCCATATTTAAATTGATGATCATGGAATTGTTTCATCTTTCCTTACTATTTACAGGCTTGTTATTAGACTAGTAATCCAAAGTAGTGGTACTTTTGTATCACTGAATACACTTTGTAAATATATATTAGGTATCGGGGTTTCACTCCCCCCTTGCCCATGGAGTATTGGGGTTTTACTCCCCCCCTTGCCCTTTAGATATAGGGGTTTTACTCTCCCTTATCCTTGGAGGATTGGGGTTTTAATCTCCCTTTCTCCCTGGCTCAAGATCCTATGGTGTCTCGGCCCTACGATAGATTCACTTAGTCTAACTTGCATGCACATTTTATTATTGTTGTGCTTTATGCCAAGATCTTTGAAATGACTATATTGTTCTCTTATATCTTATTGCCACATTCTTTTATTATATACCTTTGAACTATATCCTCTTGAAGTTACATGCATGATGTAAGCCCTCTTATTTTATTGGAAACACCCCTTTTTCTCCTTACATGCCTAATAATGCTCAAATATGATTATTATGAACATGCTCAGGAGTTATCTGATGCATACCTTTTTGCTAGGTGTATAAGTGTTAGATGATAATGACCTTGGAAAATCACCTTCAGGATGTCAACATGAGAATAGCTTGGAATGGTTGGGTTTCATTCTGCAGTTGGGCTCCTGTACTAGTACTTGTACCCATTTCATTAGCAATACCACCTTTTATGGTGCAAAATAATTGTATACGAATCATCTTTTGACTTTGTAATAATTTTGCTTCAGCTACTTAATCATTATCTTGCTCTGTAATATATATTATGAAATAATTAATGTAACACCCCTGACCAGGGTTATGGCTTAATCCAGGAGTTTTGCGTAAGTAAATGACTTACAAACTGATTCTAATCTTTTGAAAAGTAATTAAGGCTTCTTGTGAAGTTTAATTTCAAGCCCGGGCTTAATTACAAACTATTTGTGCATTAATTGATAGTCTGAGTAAAATGTGTAATTTACCCAACGACGAGGGGTTACATTGCAAAATGTCACATGTTGAATGTGTTCTAAGTGTTTTAATATCATAAAAGAGAGAGAATTATGCTAAGTGGTGGCTTGTGGAAAGCCTAAATTCTAAGTGAGAACTTGTTTGAATAATGTTAGTACCTTGTGCACCAATTTTGGTACAAATTGTAAATTACCCAAAATGTAGGGTTGATATGCAAATTACCACCTATAGAGTGTCCCTACTCCCTCTATATATCATTTAGAGGAGATACAAAGAAGGGGGTGCCATGATTAAACCATCTTTGAGGGATGGTACTCTTAGTGATGAAAATACTAAGAAAGAATTAAAGGTGAAGCCCTTACTTGAGCTATATCAAGTTGTAGACTTAGAATGGGAGTCCCTATCGGACAAGGGGCCATGGAGGGAGTCTCCTATAGATTGTTTGAGCTTTATTTTTTTCTATGATGGGCAAGATACTTCAATAAAGTGATATGTATCAGCTTGCAACTTGTCTTATAAAAAGATGGAGTTGAATATAATAATAAAGTGAGTGGAAGAAGACTTGTCCTAGAAGATAACCAAAGGAGCCCGACCCTTATCCTTTACATTATCCTCAAAATCTTATTTTTTCATGGCAATATAATGATGGGATGCATGTAAATAATATGTGTCGACCATGCATGTCTAGGTGGCATGTAGTAGCTTAAGACGATGACATCTCTTACACTCCTTTCCATAAAACTCAAGTATAAATACCTTGCCCTTCACTTGTTAGGAGAACTTTCAAAATATTGTTAGCATCCTTCTCTTAGATATTGTGCATACCCCTCTTGTATTGTGCATGAGTAAGAGGAGTTGAGTAGAAATCTTGGCATCGGCCAAAGACAAAGGATATCGGCCAAATAGGTCATAGCAACCAAGTAAGGTGATATTGGCCTTTGGGATTGGAGGTATCGCGCGAAAAGTTAGGAGCTCAAGTCTTGGATCTTGGAGAAGCTCATCTTCAACCTTAGGAACTTGAAGAGTTGGAGTTTGAAACTTGGAATTTTCTTTAGATGCGGGTTATATAACTTGAACCCATCCATATTGTTATCTATTTCTTTTCAATATTGTTCAACTTGTTGATTATTTTCAAATTCAGATTTTCTTTGAGTTATTGATATAATCATGAGTTCCAATAAGTAATTAGGACTGTTATCCATGTTTTTGAATAGTTAGATAATGATCTTGAGGTTGATTATGATGACATAATCATTGAACAACCCGATATGGGTTGAAGACTCTTGAAACCCGATATGGGTTGGAAACTTTGAAAACCGATATGGAATTCGATATAGGGGTCTACCCGATATGAAGATAGGTCATACTTTGGAAAATGGATTCTATGAATGATATGGAAGATTCCTATTTATCACCTTGTATACGATACAAGGGTAAAGCAACACCTTTACATGATATGAGTAAACCCTAGATGAGGATATAGAAATCCGATATAAAAACTTGACACATCTTACTATGTTGAAATGAGTTGATAAGTAACTACGTATTTAGTCTTTCATGCAACTATAGAGAATGAATAGAACCATTGAAATGGTTAAGAACAAAGAGGAGGTTTTCCTAAGAGAGGTAAACTGATATGGTGTCCAATACATATAAATCAATATGATGCTCAAAGGTGTAACCCCATATGATACCTAAGATAGATAAACCGATATGATACCCAACATGAGATCAAGATATGGTATACAACATATGGCAAATACAATATGGAGGTATGGTAGGGTAAACCCAAGATGAAATCCGATATGGAAATCCAAGAGGAAAACTGATATGATGGAAAACTGATATGGAAATTTTAATATGAAAAGTTGATATGACAAATTAAGATAAGGAACCAATATAATATTGCTTTGAGTGATTTATGGTAAATGGTAAAGACATAATGGCATGGCCAATATGGCACATCCTTGTCCGCAATATAAGAACACCCTATGGCCGATATGAGGTTAATAGTCTCACCCATACACGATATGAGGATGACTTGAGATGATAAGAGCTAGGTGATAGCCAACCTAACATGGCTACACAATATGGTGTTAGGAACTACACCTCACATGATATAATGAAGTGGTTATACCACAGGTTTGATATGAATCCATAATAGGATATGAAGATTGTGTCTCAAATACAATATGATAGTACATATGTATACCATGATGCCTTATATGGTAGGTATGCTTCAATCCAATTTGTCTAAGTGGTATAAGTTGTGGGAAACGATAAATACTATATTAAGAAGTAATAAGTATTAGTGCAATTTGACAATTGTGAGTTAATATACCTTCAAGAGGAGGATTAAGTTAAAACTTAATAAAGTAAGGTGTGGGAAATACCCTTGAGAGAGGTAAGGATGCACACCCATATATGGATAAGGTGATACACCATATGACTGGTAAGATTAAATACCTTAATGATTAAGTGATGGGAGATATGATGATGCCTAGCTTGATATACACATAATCTAATACATGTGTTCAACTTTAGATACATGATTCAACCCAATACACCTTGTAAAGGTGAGGGCAAAACACTTAGGAGTGATGAGTGTAATACCAAGTAGTGATATGGCTAATACTTGGTTAGGTGGAATACCTAAAGTATTTGATAATGTTCAACTCTATATCAATAATGCCTTAACCTGAGATGAGTTCATACCACTTGATGATGGATGAGTAATTCAACTGTGTGACTTATGACCATTGATTAAAAAAGCGGCTGGAGCGGCCGCTTAAGCGGCCGCTTAAGCGCCCAACAGTAGGATCCGTAGTAATTTCACCTGAAGCGGTTACTGGAGCGTTTTTACTGGAAGCGGCCGCTTTGATCCGCCTTGGCCCACTTCAGCCCGCTTTATTGGACCCGCTTAAGCGGCCCGCTTTGTCCGCTTCAGGCTAGAATATTTCATAATGTGTTGGTTAAGTGAAATAAATAAAATAGTAGTACTCTATCGTCCTGTTCTCAATTTTGTGTATTGTGTTATCTTATTAAACATCACCAATTTTGCAGTTATCACCATTTCTAACGTTAAGCTTACTGTTTCCTTTCAGATTTTTATGTGTTACTGTTGCTCACATGCAAAAATTTATAATTGTTGTGTTACTATTAAAATAGAACCATTTCTTGTCTGCTAGCATTGCATATCAAAATACATATAGGAACTGACTACTGTTACTGTTATGTTACTAAAATACATATAGAAAATGATCACATATTGAAATGCTTATCAAAACATCCTGATAGCTTACCAAATGGTATGGTGTAACGAGCATGTGATCCTTTTGAATACTTCGATTGTAGCAGTAGGTTAAGATTTATGTCTGAATTCTTTTATTGGTTGTCGTAAATCAGTAGTTATTTAGCTAATATTGTAACTTAGTATATCAATATCATTAAGTAACATCCATCAACACTTATTGGTATACTCAGTTTTTTGAAGGTCTGTAATTTGTCATTTTATATTCTTTTATCATTACTAATTGCATGTTCTGTATCGGTACCATATCGGAGTGTATCAGTTTTGTAAAGTAACATGTGTTTCACTTGTATAGTAAGTAATTTGATGCTCCGTAATCTTGTCATATACTCATAATATAAGTATAAGAATTGCATGATATGTAATTTTTTCATATGATGATACAATATAACAATATTGCAGTACAATGTAACATGAGTCAATACTCACTAATATACAAAGTAATTTGATGGTCTGTAATTTTCTAGCATGTTACAATATCTGCTTGTTAGTTATCGATTCTTACTGAATATACATGTTTGTTTGAAACAACTAAATTCGATGTAGTGAAACATTATTCAGAATGCTTGATTGTTAAGTAATATTTCTTTTTGTTAGTAGTATGACAATCACTACATTTTTCTAAATGTTTTGAAACAATGTGGACCGCTTTTTCAAAAAGCGTCCGCTTTAGTCCGCTTCAAAACCCGCTTCCCGCTTTCCGCTTCAAGGGGAGAAATCTGCACGCTTCCCGCTTCGCGCTTTCCAAAACCTAGCTTATGACCAATACACTATAGGGGAAAATGTGATGAATAAGTACATCAAGTATTAGGATGGGAAATACCCTAGTATAAGATAAGTTGATGAACTTAAGTAAGTTAAAAATTAATGAGGGAAGTGATGAACCAAAGCATGTCAAATATCATATCCAGCACCTTAGGGTTAATACACCTTGGTGCACCTCAAATCCAATATACTTGGATAAGTAAAACATGAAGTTCGGCATGTCAATTGTTACATTAATATGTAATAAGTTTAAAGCACTTTGATAAGTGTAGGCTAACCTACCATAAGAAAAGGGGTTAAGCCAAGTTAATAAAATATGATGAAATCAATATCCTAATAAGGATGAGAGAGAAACTCATACCTTGTGTTGACAATCATTTAATGATAAAATGATGAGAATAAATAAGTATGATTGAATACTTATGATATTAATGTATGCTTCTAGATGAGTGGAGCAATGAATTAGGGTTTGGATTGATAATATGAATTTGAAACACCTATTCGACTATGAAGAGAAAACCCTAACCCTAATAATGGGAAGGTTGTATGTCTCTTATAAGCTGTGTGAGCTAAGTGAATAGTTGTTGCCTAGTGAGAAATAACAAGATGTTTAATGGGCTTTGTGAGCTATGAGAATTATTTATACAACAAGTATAAATGGTTATATAATCTAATGTTTTGAAAGGAAGTTGTTACTTTGTGAAAGGTTACTAGACATTCAATGAGCTATGTGAACTATGTGGATAAATACCCTTGTCTAGAGGTAATTATTTCTTGCTAAGTGGTGACCATACTCAGTGATGAATTAAGGGTTTGAATACGCAAGTATGATGATGATAAGAGATTGAGATTCTAGGTGAACTATGTGTTTCAAAGAACATGAAAGTACCTGATAAATACATTTATGCTTTTCTTTTTAGATTTTGATATAATTCTTGTTTGTAACTTGATTCATTCTAAAAGATATAGTAATGCATTTAATTAGGCAAAATAAATGTTATCATATAGTTTCCCAGACCATAGATCCATTCAATGTCAGCATTTGTTGAATGGTGAAATGAGTTTTACTCGGAATGCATATTTTTGAATATGTGATAATAATATAAGGGTCCTCAGTGGACTCCCAAACTAAATAAGGGTGCTTAGTGGACTCCCCAAATGCAAGACTTGATGACGCCTTATGGAGATTAGCTATCATGGTTCCCACCTCCACAATATACATAATCCCTTCAACCCTTGTGCCATCCTGGATGGATAGAGAATCCTCCACAGTAGTTCTACACTCACCACCTGCTCTATTAGCCTCGATTCTGTTCACCACATTGCCTACTACCCATTGTCTCAAACTCAACAATCTGCAACATAGCGGCTTGGTTCCCTACACTCTACCTCTCTCACCATCCCACCTACATAGGAACCCATCACCGCTCAGATCTCTAGCCACTGAGATCATCACAAGTTCACCATATATCATCGATTGTTGCCAAGGTTTCAACGAACAGGAAGAGTAGGGATCCCTCCTACTCGCATTGCAAAGTGTGGCTGCAGTTGCAACCACAATCTCAAGGTTTCAACAAGTTATGTGGCATACATGTGAATATATGTATGACCCTTGACACACATTGATGTAGGCTCATCTTGCCATGGCGATCTTCAATATATTGTATGAAGCCAAGCTGACGAGGACCTTGAGACAGATCGTGTACATAAGTGAATCTCGACGTGAGTACCCAGCCTCTTATCATTTCATTTTTGAATCACCTTCAGCTAGAGTATGATTGATTAACTAATATTATTAGCTACAATGTTTATATAACTAATGATATCGGTACCATAAGTACACAAGTAACAATTCATGAACCTATTATAGACTATGTGAATACTTAATAACCAAAAGTATGTAACTCAGTCCATGTCTTCTTACAATCTCTAGTATTATGGAATCTTTTAATAAATGTTGATTTATTAAACTAAAGGTAACTAGTAAATGTTAACTATATCATATGTATTAACCACTTGAATCCTTAACACTAATAATCTAAATCTACATGTTAGTACATGCTTTTAGTACATAGCAATTGATGAAATTGTGTAGTTTAGTAGCTAAATGTTTCATTTAAGGTAGTATGTTTAGAAAGAGACATACTATTACTAATACAAAGCATGGTTATAATGATACACTTTGAGTAGTCATGTACATTGGTACAACTATTCGTATGAATCCATATTGTTATTCACAGCTTTATGTAACATAAGCATATTCATACTAGATATGGATTTTAAGACTAAGATAGACATCTAATGGGTCATGTGTTCACTTAATAATCTTCAAACCCTTATACCAACATGTGATCAAAAATTAGGGTAAGATCTAAATATGTGACTATACTAGGAATAAATACACGTGTTGACTTAGGTTGACTAACACACATATTGTGTTCTTAGGATGAATACTCGACCTTGTGGACCAAGTATATAGATTGAGTTAAGCTTTAGCTGTGAAGATCAGGTATGTACATCCTCTATTTTATTTTGGGCATTATTTGACTGAGCCTGCATTTCTTTAATGAGGCATCTCTTGAACTATCAATTTTATTTAAAATCCAATTGTTGTACATTCATACTTTCTTCTTTTGATTCATATAAATTCATGTGATTGTTGGAATATTCATTTATAATGGGTCTTTGGACCTCTCCTTCTATGATTGTCATTTTATGTGAAATTGACTAAAATGTTAGTCTTGCCACTCTATTTATGCATGCTACGTGTTTGACTAGAATATCTAGAATAGTGGTACTTATGTACAACCATACTTATATAGGGCGTGTGTATTCCACCTGGGGTGTGTGTTTCCACCCTTATTTCTTTTAGGCCATGATCCTATGGTGTTATGGCCCTGTTTTAGGTATATTTAGTCTACATTGTTATGCATGCAAATGTTTATTATTTTAATATGAATCTGCGGATGATTGTTATGGCACGACACTCTTTATTATCATGCTTGCAAATATGAATTTAATATGCCTCATTTCTTTTGTTACTTTTCTCTTGAACATACCTACTTGTAAATAGCCCCCTTCTTGTGGGAACATCTCTTTTTACACTTTTAACCCTATATAATGCCCAAAGTGTTTTATATATGTACATACTCAGCCTTTGTTGACCTCTTTGTTGTTTCCTATGTTCTGGGTGATGTTCCCTTCCACCCAGGTTTAGGTACATTAAAGATCAAGGTTGCTCGAATATCATATAAAGATAGTTGTACCTAAGGATAGCTTGGAATGGCTAGATTACTCTCTACTACTGGGATTATTTGTAGTTAGTTCAAGTTTTTATAATATCACCTTTTATGGTGATGAGCAATTGTATAATGATACCCATTGTAACTTTGTAATAGTTTTTTTCCGCTGCTTATTCATTACCATGCTCTGTAATATGTACCATTTGAGAAATGAACGAAATTCCTCCTTTCCTTGTTACCTTTTGGTACGTTTGGGATTGGATGGGCTATTTCTTCAATTTAGTGAAGCGTGAATCCCCTATTGGGCCTCACTCTTTACAAAATGGTATCTGAGCCTGAGCAGTCGATAACTTGACTATTTCAAGTTATCCTTGGTTGACCCTTAATTAGATAGGTGACCCTTAGAGGTTATTGATAAACCTATTTCCTAGTATTCAATACTGATTAAGGTTTTCAACCTCTAACTACTTTGGTCACTTGCACTCCTCAACCCACCTATGTGAATGTGAGTTAGTCCTTAGTAACCCTTAACACCTACACCTTCTTGATGGAGGTGGGATGCAGCTACATCGAACTAATTCTTGTAGTGTTTGGTTGACATCTCATATTTTATAGGATATTAGCCTAAGAGCTATGAAGTGCAGATTGACTTAAATAATCATAGATCGGCATATTTTAGTTCTCACCTTAAATCCCTTTACCTTTGTTGTTCTCTAGCACAGCTTGCATACACCTATTATGGGGGTACTGAGGACACATGAACCATAAATATAAAATTCTGATGTAAATCTTAGAAATTTCGATGATTCCCTTTGTTACTAAGTGATGGTATGAACGAGTTTAGTTATTGTTAGGCATGCTTTACCTTCAATATGAAGAATCTCGACATAGGTATGTCTCAAGACCACTTATCTAAGGATTGGATACCATGTTTGATTAGCTTTTATGCCTCATACATGAGGTTTAGTGGGTAGATGCTATTAAGTTTTGTATAATATTCTTAGTAGTTTGCCTCTCTCACCTCCATAGTGAAATTATATTACCTAGTGAATGATGTTATTGATAAATGTACTATGTAGTTCATCTTGTCTTGTAAGGGGACTATGGTTGTAAATCATCAAGTATAGAAGGAACACATTTACCTTACTATAATTATTTGATGATCATATGACTCCCTTAGGTCTTGCGATGAGGCTGTGTCAATTATGCATAAGAGTGACATGGGGAATGCAGATGTCTTACCTCATTAAAGTTTGATGAATTTGACCATGCGTAATAGGAAACCCTTCTCCCTCCCATGTAAAAACATAGCTGAGGTGTGGTCAAATGCCCTATGTGGTGTCTGAAGGATTAGACCCTTTAAGTAAAGGATGTGATGAAAAAATAATAGTATGTGGTGGTTGAATTGGTTCTCTGGTTGATTTTGGCGCCAATTTTGGATTTTTCACCGCAAGTTTTGCATCGTCAAATTTATTTTCATTATTAATCTATATGTACAAAAGAAAAGTTTTCAAATTTTATCGATGGTTTTTGGAACCAAGTCGCCACCACAAGAAAGTTGAGTAGCAGAGAATATCTTTAGTGAGGTACCTTGTTTGGCATGTTCAACCCTAATACCCTAGGCCTAAGACCGACATATTTAGTTTCAAATATATATATATATATATATATATATATATCAGACCTAGTGGATCCACCCTTTTTCCCCTCTAGGTTATACACTAAGTTATAGTTTAAACCTTTTAAGGGTTGGAGTTTCATACAGTTTATTCATTAGGAATCAAGCTAACTTAAGAAAGGATCAGGATTAATAGCAGCTACAATAAGTAAAACTTGGATAACTCCTAGTAATAATGTCAAACATATGTAGAGGCTACCGAATCAAGAAATTAGACGAACCTTGCTAACCACCATCATAAATGTTACTTTGGTGATTAAAATAGATTTTAAAACTTAATCTTGAGTTATCCTTAAAGGATTTATTTAATCCATATGTAGGTAAAAGTAAATTACACTTCAAAGCTCAAATTAATATTCTATACCCCAAACTGCTAATAATTAAATGGTAAGGATGACTATATAGTATAGGCTAGGGTGAACATATTTAGTATGGTGGAATTTTTGAGCTTTCCCATGTGACCATTTTAAATAATAACATACTAATGATGTTTATGATGACGATAAGGAGTAGGTGATGATGTCGATGATATTAATGGTGATGATGATGATAATGATGATGATCATGATGATGATGATCATGATGATGATGATGGTGATTATGATGATGATGATGATGATAATGAGTAGATGAGAATATGGTGACCATGATGATGTGGATGATGAGGATCTGTAGAACAAACTAGCACTCAGGTCTAGCAGTGGATGGATTTCAGGGACGAAATCCTCTTTAAGGGGTGGAGTGTTGTAACATACTCAAATCTAGACACATAGTTGTAGCCTCCCTTTTTCGAGGCCCTAATCGATTATATTTACAACAAATACATGATCTACCTAGTTCGCAATGCATTAGAAATAATCATAGCCATTCATTATCATAAATTCATTAATACCCTTTATATATGATAAAATAACCATAATACACTCAATAACAAGACTTAAGGAACAAATACACCAAATATCATGCTTGACTCTAATTTGACACCCTAACATATTCTTAGGAGTATAAGATGAAATGAATCAAATTAATGTGTAATAAGTATTAAAATTAGTGAGTACATTAAATGTATGTATGATATACAAATAATGAAATCTACCATTAAACATCTTCAAAATGTGAAATTGATGGCACCATTGGATTTCTCACATGTTAATTAATCTACTTATCAATTTTGGTATTAATCGAACAGCAATTGCACAACCATTTACTGATTTGAATTCTTAACTTAGTATACACCCTTGTTTCATGCTATTTACATTCCATGCCACCGGTTCTCTTTGTCCGGGAGACCCGCTCCCTCCTCTTACGTGATCAATGTGTTCTCTGCGGATCGCAGGCATTCGTCAGGGCCATTTCTCCTTCTCCTCCCTTTCCCTTCTTCTTCTACCCCAATTCCTCACCTCCTCTCCACTGCCCCTTTTCCTCTCTTTCATTCCTTTCTCTTCTGGTACCGCACAGGACCCTAGCCGCCCCATCTTTCCTTCCCCTCATCCCTTGATGGCAACACCACGCCAGGCAGAGCCCTGCATCGTAGGAAGTGTTGCCGCCTCCCCTTCTCCCTCCTTTCCTTACACCAATCACGTGAGAACCAGACCTGCACTTGCAGGCTACTGCAAAGGTCTTCGGATGCACACCCGATACCACCTTTTCCTCTTCTTTCTCTATCACCGAAACAAGCACCAGTAGCACAATCTATTGAGGAATCTGCCAAGGACGGCATCCTCCTCCCTGAATGTGAGAAGATAGTATGGTCTACCACCCTCGGCGCAGCTGTAGTTGTGGTGTCTTCCAATGCCCCCATCGGCAGACAAGCAACTCTCCGTCTTCTCCTCCTACGACCTACCTTCCTTAGTCCGCTGACTTCACCAACGACCTGCAGTTAGGTCCTCCAGCATGGGGCCTTTTTTTGGCACTTGATGGCCTGCAACCAACCTAAGATCCCTCACGTAGCTGCCCTTTCCATCAATTCACCTCATTCATCTTCAGATCCCTTGGAAAACTCTTACCTCTTCAAGCTCAGCGTCGTCATCTGCAGGTTACCATCCGCAATGATGGATGCAAGACTCGATGACGCCTTATGGAGATTAGATGTGATGGTTCCCACCTCCACAATATACAGACTCCCTTCAACCCTTGTGCCATCTTGGATGGATAGAGAATCCTCCACAGTAGTTCTACACTCACTACCTGCTCGATTAGCCTCAATTTTATTCACCACGTTGCCTACTACCCATTGTCTCAAACTCAACAATCTGCAACATAGCAGCTTGCTTCCCTACACTCTACCTCTCTCACCATCTCGCCTACATAGGAACCCATCACCGCTCAGATCTCTAGCCACTGAGATCATCACAAGTTCACCATATATCATCGACTATTGCCAAGGTTTCAATGAACAGGAAGAGTAGGGATCCCTCCTACTCGCATTGCAAAGTGTGGCTGCAGTTGCAACCACAATCTCGAGGTTTCAGCAAGTTGTGTGGCATACATGTGAATATATGTATGACCCTTGACACACATTGATGCGGGCTCATCTTGCCATGGTGATCTTCAATATACTATATGAAGCCAAGCCGACGAGGACCTTGAGACAGATCGTGTACATAAGTGAATCTCGACGTGAGTACCCAGCCTCTTATCATTTCATTTTCGAATCACCTTCAGCTAGAGTATGATTGATTAACTAATATTATTAGCTACAATGTTTATATAACTGATGATATCGGTACCATAAGTATACAAGTAACAATTCGTGAACCTATTATAGACTATGTGGATACTTAATAACCAAAAGTATGTAACTCAGTCCATGTCTTCTTACAATCTCTAGTATTATGGAATCTTTTAATAAATGTTGATTTATTAAACTAAAGGTAACTAGTAAATGTTAACTATAGCATATGTATTAACCACTTGAATCCTTAACACTAATAATCTAAATCTACACATTAGTACATGCTTTTGGTACATAGCAATTGATGAAATTGTGTAGTTTAGTAGCTAAATGTTTCATTTAAGGTAGTATGTTTAGAAAGAGACATACTATTACTAATACAAAGCATGGTTATAATGATACACTTTGAGTAGTCATGTACATTGGTACAACTATTCGTATGAATCCATATTGTTATTCACAGCTTTATGTAACATAAGCATATTCATACTAGATATGGATTTTAAGACTAAGATAGACATCTAATGGGTCATATGTTCACTTAATAATCTTCAAACCCTTATACCAACATGTGATCAAAAATTAGGGTAAGATCTAAATATGTGACTATACTAGGAATAAATACACATGTTGACTTAGGTTGACTAACACACATATTGTGTTCTTAGGAGACCTTGTGGACCAAGTATATAAATTGAGTTAAGCTTTAGCTGTGAAGATCAGGTATGTACATCCTCTATTTTATTTTGGGCATTATTTGACTGAACCTACATTTCTTTAATGAGGCATCTCTTGAACTATCAATTTTATTTAAAATCCAATTGTTGGACATTCATACTTTCTGCTTTTGATTCATATAAATTCATGTGATTGCTGGAATATTCATTTATAATGGGTTTTTGGACCTCTCCTTCTATGATTGTCATTTTATGTGAAATTGACTAAAATGTTAGTCTTGCCACTCTATTTATGCATGCTACGTGTTTGACTAGAATATCTAGAATAGTGGTACTTATGTACAACCATACTTATATAGGGCATGTGTATTCTACCCAGGGTGTGTGTTTCCACCCTTATTTCTTTTAGGCCATGATCCTATGGTGTTATGCCCTGTTTTAGGTATATTTAGTGTACATTGTTATGCATGCAAATGTTTATTTTTTTAATATGAATCTACATATGATTGTTATGGCAAGACACTCTTTATTATCATGCTTGCAAATCTGAATTTAATATGCCTCATTTCTTTTGTTACTTTTCTCTTGAACATACCTACTTGTAAATAGCCCCCCTTCTTGTGGGAACATCTTTTTTTGCACTTTTAACCCTATATAATGCCCAAAGTGTTTTATATATGTACATACTCAGCCTTTGCTGACCTCTTTGTTGTTTCCTATGTTCTGGGTGATGTTCCCTTCCACCCAGGTTTAGGTACATTAAAGATCAAGGTTGCTTGAATATCATATAAAGATAATTGTACCTAAGGATAGCTTGGAATGGCTAGATTACTCTCTGCTATTGGGATTATTCGTAGTTAGTTCAAGTTTTTGTAATATCAACTTTTATGGTGATGAGCAATTGTATAATGATACCCATTGTAACTTTGTAATAGTTTTATTCCGCTGTTTATTCATTATCATGCTCTGTAATATGTACCATTTGAGAAATGAACGAAATTCCTCCTTTCCTTATTACCTTTTAGTACGTTTGGGATTGGATGGGCTATTTCTTCAATTCAGTGAAGCGTGAATCCCCTATTGGGTCTCACTCTTTACACACCAGGTTTCTCAGTGGACTTCCTGATGAAATAAAACCAGGATCGCTCAGTGGTTATCCTGATAATCTGGGAAAGCTTAGTGGTCTTCTCCCGAAGAGAGTACACGCTATGGTTGTAACTATACCCCGACATAGCTAATAAACAACAGACTCAAGATGTCATACTAAATCTAAGTGGTCTCGTACTGACTGAGACAAGGTGAGGTCTTGACAGCCGGCTCCACCATTGACCTTGTATGGTACCGATTTCAACTTACTAGTGGTCGGTTGGAGTATGATCGGTATATCTCATCTCCTCTGGGCATAAGTTTGAATGTAACCATATAATCAGTCATGTAGTATATTTGTTTAAGGATCAAATATGGGAAGACATTGGTTGATACTCTATTACTTTTATACATCTTAGTAGATAGATGTTATGCATGTTCTTCATATTCCTTATTAAGCAAATAGATGATTTATTGTTCCATCATTTATAGTTGCATTACTTTAAGAAGAGATATTATTCAGTTCTGCTTATAATAGTAATTAATCCTACTTGTTAATGTAAAATAATCCTATGCTTAGCTTTATACAGTCTATATGAGATTATAATATTGTTGGCGGAGAGTTATATCTCTCACTGAGACAATTGTCTCACCCCATGAGATCCACAATTTTTAGGTGGACGTGCAAGAGGAGGTAGAGACTATTCTATAGAGGAAGGACAATAAATAGTAGGGCAACAGTAATAGTATAAGTTGGGTGTACTGTCTATCGCGTCTTGTAGATAGAAGTCCTATGTGTCGTCTCTGTACTCTCAGGTCCTTGGAGTCAGTTCGTAATGGTTTCATGAGCAGTCTGAGATTTTGGCTTGTATGCCTCGAGGTTTTATGTTGCTACAATACATGTGTTGATAGAGCAATTGTTATATGTTGTCCTCAAGATGAGACAAAATAGTGTTGTATAATGTAAATCATGTTATGAATAAGATTTTGATCTTTCAAAAAGAGTTTTTCTGGTAGAGGATCTCCTTGCAAAATGGTTTTTAATTTTAGTGATTTTTGTTATTCCGTTGTTTATGGTAATTCCACATAATTAGTAACGATTTGGATGTCGATTTGATGGTGGTCGCTACAATTAAGTACCTCCTCTCCATCTTTTTTTGAATAGAAAGGTCTTATCTCTCAATTAATGAAGAGTGTACCCCCTCTTGGGTCCCACTCTTTATAATATGCTATCAGAGCCTAAGCAGTCAATGACTTGACTATTTCAAGTTATCCTCTATTATTCCTACACATATGCCTCAACTAGGCATTTAGGTGACCCTATATAGGTTGTTGGTATACCTAATCCTAAGTTGTGGAATGTCAACTAGTCCAATCCCTATATTAATTGGTTCTACCACTCCCCAAGCCACTTATGTGGATGATACTATGTTTTAAGTGAGCCTAATCACTACTACCCTCTGTATTGAGGTGGAAACATCTTTACATAGGAGTTGACTCTCCTAATGATTAGTTTTGACCTCCTACATGTATATGAAATAGTTCGACCTCTAGAATATGTTTACTTGCTTGTAAATTCATAGCTAGAATTAACCCTAGTTTTTACCTTAAACGCTTTCCTTTGCTAACCTTCTAGCATACCATGCATACGCCTACTTTGAGGAGTGAGCAAGCATGGATAGCAAAATTTGAACCCCAACATGAGTGAGATATCACCCTCTCATCTCCATATTGTGATTAGTTTACCTAACAATTGAGATGAGTAGTAGTCTGACTATATGGTACACTTTGTCTTATGATGACACTATTGTAGTTCACCATCAAGTGAAAAGGGAACCTTAGTTTCTTCCTATAGTGGTTGGATGATCTTATAACTAGATAACATTGACGAGTTGGTATATTTCATGTATAGGGTGAGGGTGGAGTAAGAATGTCTTACCCTAGTTGGACCTATTATACGTGGACTGCATGCCATAGGAAACCTTTCTCCCCATCTAATCTAGGTTCTAGAGATGCTTGTTGCACGCCCTGATGATGTGTGATTACTCTCTTTTAAAAGAATAAAGTGATGATAGGATGATGGTTTATGTTAAATATGGTGGATAATGGTTGACTTGGTACTCGTATCGATTTTGGCACCATTTTTGGAATTTATCGCAATGTTTTTATCATCAAACTAATTTTCATTATTATATTATACGTATAAAAAGAAAAGATTTCAGATCTTATTGATTAGTTGTTTTATGGAAACAAGTCACCACCTTAAGAAAAGTTGAAGTAGTGGATAAACTCTTTAACAAAAAAACTCTTGACTGATTAGGCCAAACCTGAAACCCTAAACATATGAGAAGAACAATGAGTTAGAATTTTGGATGTTTATGACTTTGTAGATCTGCCCCACGTCACATCTATAGTTGGTTAATTGGATTATAGGTCAATCCTTTAAGGGATGGAGTCGTGTAGCTTTAGGAAATTAATTCGACTTCAAAATTGTCCAAACATAATAATGAACACATTAGAGAACCCATGAGAGATTTCTTTTATTAATCCCATATGAATATAATTATTCTCTAAATCAATGTAGTAGAAAATCTAATTTGAGTAATGTAAAGCATAAAGATGGATTAAGTGGATTTCGGGGATGAATCTCTTTGAAAGGGTGGAGAGTTGTAACATACTCAACTCTGGGTACCTTAATCATCCCTCCCCTTTCCTTAAAACCTTTTATCAAAATTATATAAATCATTTTCTCAAAATTTTCAATATGAGTTGAAACTCAGTTTCAACATGCTTCACAAATATACTCTATATAAATGGTAAAAATAATTATAATAAAAATAAGTAGTAGGATTTGATGTAATAATACCCCAAAAAATAAAGTTTGAGCCTCTAGAATACTCCTAAGAGTAAAATAAAAAAGAAGTTGAATTAATACAAGATATTGTGACACAATGGTGTCATTAAAGGGAATAAGTACATTAAGTGAATACCTAGAATGCAAGTAATGAAATATAATAGCATACATTTTCAAAAGATAAATTTGGGGTCAAAATCAAATTCTTCATGTCCCAGTTACCCTAACCACCTATTTTCAAGTCAATACAATGTTAAATGATACCCTAATTAAATAAGAGAATAAATATGTGAAAATTAATTAGAATAATGGGCCCATGTGACCACATTATAAGATTCTGCTAAGTAATTGATGTAACATAGGTGTTACCTTCTCCTTTCCCCAGACATCACAACCTTACCCTAAACACAATCAGCGTTGTTATAAAATGGTCGTTCTTCCTCCTCACTTTCTTCTCCTCATAACTGTTTACTTTCTTCCTTTACTTCCTCCCCCTCTCTACCTACATCTCTTATTTCTTCTCCATCCATCATTCCCTCTCCTGATAACCCTAACTGTGATATTCTACCCATGTCCATACAGACAATGTCTGATAGAGAGGAAGCAACGAGGCCATCCTTCTTCACGGCACCTCTACATCATCTTCCTCTCCTCCTCTCTTCCCTTCTTATGCATACCACACTCATCTAAAACCTATTCGTCGGTCTCCTTTCTTCCCTAGCACCTATGTCGTGACAAAGTAGATGATGCCATGACATATAATGGGTTTGCAACCACTGAGACAACCTAGAAGTTTTCTCTTTGATTCACTGAGGACCAGATGCACCAAGGCGACATCCACCATATTCAGTTGCTACCATTATCATCTAGTAAAATGTATGGGATGGTACCATAAGTCTGTAAGCGACTGTGACCATAGTCATTTCTAGTGTCGTTGACTGAACTAGCCTTCGTGGCAAAGTGGCAAACCGCACTCTCTGTCTTCCTTCCCTCTCCTTTTTCTTTCATATCCTAGCTTCCGTTCTACTATCTCCTTATGCCTAGTGTTGTTGATGAAAGATGACTACCTCCACCCATCTTCATCTCTTCTTCTTCTTCACTAATGACCTAACACCCAGCGCCTCTTGAACCTCAACTCATTGATAAGGACCTACAATGGAGAAAGCTTGTATTCCAACTATCATTGACCCTACCTTCTCCCATCTCCATGGTATCCCTGGTCTCTTTATCACTGACTATAAGCCTGGGACCTCGACATAATTTCCACTTGCAAGGATGACCTACAAAAGTCCTGAACGACGCCCATAACAATAGACCTGACGGCGAACTTCTCACACCCCCTCTTGTCTCAATACTGATTATATTAACTAATCCTCCATATTTTCTTTCTAATCAGTAGTTAGGATATATATCAATCCAGCCTTTTAACCCTCTAACCCTATAATGTATTCATGTATACGCATCCAACATCATAATAAATAGTAACCAGTAAAATAGTACACATTCTAACTACAAAAACTAACTAACCATACATTCATTAAGCTAAATCTATCAACTAGTTCATATAGTTTATCGTGTATATGTATATAAGTATATTCAAAGTCATTCAGTAAGAAGTACTAGAGATACAATTATATCATATTATCATATACATATATTAGTACATGAAAATTCACTTATATGTAATAATAGCAAGGGATTAGTATTATCAGGCCACTTCATCGACTTCCCTAAGACAACTATAAATACTATATGTATAGTAGAGTCTTAACATCATAGAACACATGGCTATATTTGCCACGTATACAGTGACAAGTGGATTATATAATAAAGATAACATGATAGGTGTTAAAATGAGCAAGATGATAATATAATATAGTTTATATATGTCATCTGAACATTTTTCATATATGAATAAAACATTAAATTTCCCAATAAGAGTATTATGATTCAATATCTCATGTAACGCATAACCATGACATAGTTGACCTAATTGATCTGTATTATATAAGGAGAGGGAGTGAAACTATGAAAACCTAAACCGTAAGAATGCACATCATTACACATATATGTAGGACATATTTGATTAAAGATGGACATTACCACTTATATAGACATCTAATGAATATATTGTTTAATTAATGATATTGATATGGATAGTTGGTTATTAGGGGGAAACCTCAACTAAAATATTGACAAAAGATAGCTTGAACCACTAATATATGTGATCTTCTATGATAATGACATTCACATATGGGTATACCTAACACTAATTTGACATTAGGCGACCAAAGTAGGTTTTTGATATAGTTTCAATCATGAATTTGTAATTTTAGACTAATGTGTGCATAAAAATACTTTTAGGTTGAAAAGGACAAACATTGAAGTCCACCTCCAGAGATAGGGTTAGTTATGAAGATCATGTATGTGAAATCCCTATTTACATTTGAGCATTTAATTGATAATAAACCCATTTCCCCGATAATGAGGCATAATTGAATATTTCTCCTTCTTGATACCATCTCTATATCCCATAAAAAATAATTCTTATTTTAATTATGATATGTGGAACGTATTATTTGATGTTGGGCTTATTTCCCCTTTTCCATATTTACGTTGATAAATATAATGATCATGGAATCATTCTATCTTGACATACTATTTGTGGGCTCAATATTAGAGTAGTGATACTTTTATACCACCATACACTTTCTATATATATATCGGGTATCAGGGTATTACTCCCCCTTTTCTGTGGGGTATCTGGGTTTTAATCCCCCTTGCCCTTTGGATATCAGGATTTACTCCCCCTTATCCTCAGAGAATTGAGGTTTTACTCCCCCTTGCTCCCTAGCTCAAGATCCTATGGTGTCTCAACCCTACAATAGATTCACTTAGTCTAACTTGCATACACATTTTATTATTGTTTTGATTCATTGGGCCAGATCTTTGAGATGATTATATTGTTCTCACATATTTTGTTGCCTCATTCTTATGTTATATACATTTGAACTATATCCTCTTAAACTTACTTGTGTAATGTAAGCCCTCTTATTTTATTATTCTCCTTACATGCCTAATAATTCTCAAATATGTTTATTATGCACATAATCATAAGTCATATGGCACATGCCTTTTTGTTTACTTTTATTGGGTTCCATTCTCAAACCACCGGTGTAGAAGTGTTAGATGATAGTGACCCTGGAAGATCACATTCAGAATGTTGACATTAGAATAGATATGAATGGCTGGGTTGCCCTCTATAGTTGGGCTCATGTACTAGTATTTGTACCCATTTCATTAGTTATACCACCTTTTATGGTGCAGAACAATTGTATATGAATCATCATATGACTTTGTAATAGTTTGGTTTCCTCTACTTAATCACTATTTTTCTCTGACATATATACCATTTGGAAAATAATTAAGTACCTCCTTATAGATTTTTGTGGAATAGGATGGTTTTATCTCCCAATTAATGAAAAGTGGATCCCTCTTGGACCCCACTCTTCATAGAATTCGAGAAATTAGATGTGATAAAATAAAGGTGCAAAGAAGAATGGAAGCCTCCCAACAAGCACCCTATTTTAGCATTGAAGATTGGACACTTGTGATCAAGTAGTCATTGGTTCTGGTTCCAAAGTGGGCAAGGGTGGGGGCTCTCTTAACTCTAGATCTTCAATATTAGGGCAACACTTCACTCCTTGTGCTACAAAATTGTTAGTTGTAAGGTAGCGCTTAAGCTGGTGTCCATTCACTACTAATTCACCCTTAAGCTTGTTCTACATGAGAAAGGCACCATGTGGATAGGCATGCTTCACTAGGTAAGGCTTGTACCACCTAGATTTGAGCTTCCCATGGAATTATCTCAGTCTGGAGTTGTATAATAGGACTTGATCGCCCTCTTTGATGTTTTCTTCTCAAGTGGTCATCATGTCAAATTTTTATCATATCCTTATAGATTCTTATACTTTCATAGGAAGGCATTCTCAATTCCTCAAGTTCTTGCATTTGGATGAAGCATTTGTCACCAACTGTAGATCAATCAAAGTTGAGGGTCTTGATGGCCCAAGTGGCTTTATGCTCCATCTCTACATGGAGGTGGAAAGATTTCATGTAGATCAATTAAAAGGGTGTGGTTCTCCCGAGGTGTCTTAAAGGTGGTTCTATATGCACATAATCCATCATTCAGCTTCAAGTCCTAATCCTTCTTGGTATGATTCACAATCTTCTCCAAGATATATTTGATTTGGCGATTGGAGACTTCCACTTGGCCACTAGTATGAGGATGGTAGGGAGAAGTGACTTTGTGGCTAACATCATATTTCCTTAGTAGTGCTTTAAAATTATTTTCTAGAAAGTGTGATCCTTCATCTAAAATCACAGTTAGGCCCTAAACCTAGGTAAAATGGTGTCCTTTAAGAGCTTCATCATAGATTTGGAGTTGCTAAATTTTGTGGGAATGGCTTACACCCACTTTGAAAAATAGTCCACAACCACAAGAATGTAGGTAAACCCATAAGAAGAGGGAAAGGGTCCCATATAATCAACTCCCCAAATGTCAAATATTTCTAATTATTGTCATGAATTCATAGGCATATGGTTCCTCTTGGATATGTTTGCAAGCCTCTGGCATTGTCACATGTGAGAACAAAATCATAGGAATCTTTAAATATTATGGTCCAAAATAATCCACATTGAACCACCTTCCTGGTAGTCTTTTGTGAGCTCATGCGTCCACTAGTCGGGCCTGAGTGACATTACTCTAGAATAGCATGATCTTCTTCTTCAGTGACACACCTATCATAAAGGCCATTCAAACACAACTTGAATATATAGGAGTCATCCCAATAGAAATTCCTGACGTCATGCAAGAACTTTGTCTTTGAATGTCCTTTGTACTCAGAATGTAGGGAACTAACTGTAAGTTAGTCAATATAATCAACAAACCATGGAATATTAGACTCAAATTTTAGTACATGATTGTCTAGAAATGAATCATCCATTGGCATCTCATCATTATCTGACAAGGCAAGACGGTTGAGGTGGTCAGCTACCACATTCTTAGAATCTTTTCTTATCATATATCTCTTGATCAAACTCCTACAATAGCAATATCCATCGGATGAGCTTGGGCTTGTCATCTTTCTCTGTCATCAGGTAACGAATGGTTGCATGATCCATATACACTATCACCTAGGAACCCACAAAGTAAGATTGGAACTTATCAAAGATGTAGATGATTACTAGTGTAACGACAGTCGCCAAACTAATAAACAAATCGTTACTAATTAAGCGGAATTAAACATAAACAACGGATTAAAAAAATCACTAAAATTTAAAACCATTTTGCAAGGAGATCCTTGTACAGAAAACTTTTACTGAAAGATCCAAAACTCATACATATCATGATTTACATTGTACAACATGGTTTCATATTTTCTCAAGGACAACATATAACAGTTCCTCTATCAAAACACATGTTGGAGCAACATAAAACCTCAAGGCATTCAAGCCAAAATCTCATATTATTCATGAAACCAGCACGTACTAAATCCAAGGACCTGAGAGTACAGAGACGACACATAGGACTTCTATCTACAAGACATGACAGACAGTACACTCAACCTGAGTTGTCATCGTTGTCCCTGTTGTTGTTGTTCTTTCTCTGCAGTACGGTCTCAATCCATCTCATGCACATCCACTAAAAAATGTGGATCCCACGGGGTGAGACAATTGTCCCAGCGAGAGATATAACTCTCTTCCAACAGTGTTATTATCACAGGTAAATAGTATTATACTGAGAAGAGGATAAGTAGTTTAGAATATTCTCATCTTTTAAAGCATTGAAACTATCTATGATAGAGTAGTAAATCATCTATTCACTTTATAAGGAATATAAAGAACATGTATATCATTTACCCATCATACTATATCAACATCTCAAGCTTATCCTGTGATGCTCATTATCATGGTATGTCATCCATGAATCATTCTCATTTCTCTCTTTTGGCCTCAGCCAATCTGCTAAACAGATATTGAATTATACCAGACATAAGAGTATACATAATCATATTCTATCTAGGCATTGGAATATGCCAATCATGATTACAGGCTTTATGCCTCTGCCAGGTATTGGACTTTAACTAATCCTGATTACACCACCATGCATTGGACTCTACCAATCCTGATTACACAGCCAGGCATTGGACTTTAACCAATCCTGATTACAGGCTTCATGCCTCTGCCAGGTATTGGACTTTAACCAATCCTGATTACATAGCCAGACAGTGGACTCTAACCACTCCTGATTAGAGGCTCCATGCCTCTATCATGTATTGGACTTTAGCCAATCATGATTACACAGCCAAGCAGTGGACTCTAAACACTCTTGATTACATAGCCAGGTAGTGGACTCTAACCACTCCTGATTACAGGCTTCATGCCTCTGTGAGGTATTGGACTTTAGCCAATCCTGATTACACAGCAAGGCAGTGGACTCTAACCACTCCTAATTACAGGCTTCATGCCTCTGCCAGGTATTGGACTTTAACCAATCCTGATTACACAGCCAGGCAGTGGACTCTAACCACTCCTTATTATAGGCTTCATGCCTCTGCCAGGTATTGGACTTTAATCAATCTTGGTTACATAGCCAGGCAGTGGACTTTAACCACTCCTGATTACCATTTCACTATTACTAGGCATTACCTTGGCCAAGCCATCATACTCATCCACATTCTCTATATAATACAAGTAATCCTCATGTCTCATTTTAACATATTCAAAGCACCATAGCCCTTATTTTGGCTATGACTATAATGTATGTATGACCAAGATTTCATTATTATCTTTGTAACCATTTATTATTATTATGTTACAGGATTCCTGTTTACCTGGTTTATTTTAAACATTACCAATTCTTACATCAATCTCTAGATTAATATCTTATCACCTCTCATTAGGCAACAAATAATCACATGGCTCACAAGGCCCATTAAACATCTTGTCACCTCTCACTAGGCAACAACTAACCACAAGGCTCACAAGGCCCATTAAACAACTTTTCACCTCTCACTAGGCAACAACTAACCACATGGCTCACAAGGCCCATTAAACATCTTATCACCTCTCACTAGGCAACAACTAACCACATGGCTCACAAGGCCCATTAAACATCTTGTCACCTTTCACTAGGCAACAACTATTCACATGGCTCACAAGGCCATTAAACATCTTGTTACCTTTCGCTAGGCAACAACTATTAGGGTTAGGGTTTCCCTTTATTTCCGAATAGGGTTTCAAGTTCATATTATTAATTCAAACCCTAATTCATTGATCCACACATCTAGGAACATACATTGATATCATAAGTATTCAAGTATACTTATTTATTCTCATCTTTTATCATTAAATGATAATCAAAACAAAGTATGAGTTTCTCTCTCATCCTCTATAGGATATTGATTACATCATACTTTATTATCTTGGCTTAATCCTTTCTTAAGGTATCTTATCCTACACTTATCAAAGTGCATTACATCTCAATGTAACGATTGACATGACACACTTCATGTGTTACTCATCCAAGTATATTGGATTTAACGTGCATCAATGTGCATCAACTTTGAGGTGCTAGATGTAGTATTTATCATGCCTTGATGTATTACTTCCCTCATTACTTTCAACTTACTTAAGTTCATCAACTTATCTAGTATTAGGGTATATCCCATCCTAATACTTTATGCACTAACACATCACATTTATCATGTAGTGTATTGGCCATAAGTCACACATTTGAATTACCCAACCATCATCAATGATATGGGCTCATCTCGGTTTAAGGCATTGTTAATATAAGGTTGTCCATTATCAGCCACTCTAGGTGTTTCACCTATCAAGGTATTAGCCACACCATTACTTGGTGTTTCACTCATCACTCCTAAGAGTGTCTTGCCCTCACCTTTACAAGGTATCTCGGGTTAGAGGTGTGCATATGTTCACCATATCGGGTTGTAGGTGTATAGGCACCACCATATCGGGCTAGAAGTATATACACACCATTCATATCAGGCTATGGGTGTTTATATGTGTTACCCATGTCATGCATGAGGTATTAAACCATCACCATGTCGGGCTATACATCAACTAGGGTTGTGTATTGGGCTACCATATCGTGCAATAGCATTTGCTATTCTTTACTCATATCGGGTTACCCAAATTAGGGTTTCATGTCAACTTATAAGTATTCATTTAACCTTGTATCGTGCATGGAGTCTATACTTGACTCTCTATCGTGCAAGAGGTGTATACAACACCCCCCATATCGTGAAAGAAGGTATATAATCATATCCATATCATTTTAGTGAAGTAGGTACATCATCATATCGGGTTAGAGGTGATTGCTTATGTGCTTGCACCCGATATCACTTTTATAAAGTGATACCATCATCTTCAAGCTCTAGACCTTAGTTATAACTGTTATGGTTCATGGAAACAGGTCTAAGAAACTACTATAAATCATAATTTCATCAACTATTTTAGGAAATTTGGAATTAAAAGTAATTCATTAAGTCTAGCAATTTCGGTGATGAATAATAACATGGTTGAGTTCAAGTTATATAACCCACCTTAAGAACAACTTTCAAGCTCCAAGATCCAAAGATCCACGTTCCTAAGGTTGAATATGAACTTCAAAACTCCTATATATACAAAGAATCACCATGGATAAGCAATTGGTGAAGAAGAAAAGAAAGGTAGATCATAACCCTAGTTCCATGCTTCAATTCAAGCTTGAAGACAACTATGGCTCACCTTAGAGTTAAGATTTGAGCTCCTTCTTGCTCCTTAACACCTTTTCACGATACACTAGTGTCCTTGCACGATATGCCACCCCTCTTGCACGATATGGCACTCACTTGCACTATATGCCACTCACTTATGATCAAAACACCTCACTATGGGCGATATCACCCTATATGGCCAATATCACCTACTTGGCCGATATGCTTTTGCTATGGGCGATACCCCAAGGCCCATGCACGATACCACAGAATCCCTTCACGATATATGAGCTTTATGCATGATAGCTTAGGGTAGGAGGGTGGTAAGGGTCGAAAATTTGCACCAAGGGGTGAAACTAGGGGTATATATACTTGTTGTTCGTGAAGGAGGGTAAAAATGAAGTGTCAATAATTTGAGCTAGTAGGTGCCACATGTCATGCATGGGTGACATGTGTACATGCATGAATAAACATTTATCTTGTCATGCAAAACAGTTGAGGGTGATCTAGGGATAAAGATTCTCCCATTACTTATCTCTTTGAATAAGATATATCAACAAAATCACTACTTTATTCACAACTCATCACAACTTTGGTAAGGAAGTTGTAACCCGACACACCTCACCTCCTTGAGGTGCTTTGCACGATATGGACTTTTACGAGAGTCCAAAAAACTATATGAGGCTCCTCCTATGGCTCCTTGGCTGATAGGCACTCATATATAAGCTTGCCAACTTGATACAACTCAAGTTAAGCTTTCATATTCAACCCTCTTTTCTTGGTCATTTCATCACCAAGAATGCCACCACTCATAGTTGATTCAAAAATGGTGTCTCATTCATTCTATATCCTATAAATGATACATATAGGAAGTAGGGACATTCTAGAGGTGGTAATTTGCATATCAACCCCACATTTTGAGTAAATTACTTGTACCAAAATTGGTGCACAATGCACCAGCATTGTTCAAACAAGTTCAAATTTAGAATTTAGGCTTTCCACAAGCCACCACCTTGCATCATTGTTTCTCTTATGAAGCTAAAATATATATGGCACGTTCAAAATGTGACATTTTGTAATATAACCCTCAACTTGGGTAAATTGCACTTTGGTCCAAAATAAAGGAACATTGCTCAAACAGCATTCAATCGGGACCAAACTTGAAACATAAGTGTGTCACATGATAACAAAACACCGTAGAGGATTATATTATAGTTATAAGAAACTTACTTAGCCCAAACAAATAGGGTTACCTCATAACCCAGGTCAGGGTCGTTACAAGTTATAAACCCCTAACAAGGATTTCGTCCCTGAAATCCCAGGTAAAGGGAGACAAATATCATTCATTCATCATATCATCAAGTATCCACATAACATCTTTGTTGATGGCATGTTTATGTGGGGCATAAACCCCTAACAAATGGTATCCATACTACAGTATGTAACTGGAAAAATTTCAGAGTTGGCCCTTTTAGGTAACCAAACATTACTTCTTATCAGGAGTCATGTTCCCATTTTCTCATATCATTGAAAGTTCTTGGATACTAGGATTCTTTACCTTGGTATCCATTATATGTGCCAAAAACACATCACAACATCATCATGATTACTAGATCTGGGTATTCAAACCCTCAGTCCATCACTGAACATTGTTACCTCTCATCAGGTAACTATTACCTCTAGGTCTAAGGACCAGGGTATACATTATACTAAACATCTTCTTTTGTTTATAAGTTTGATCTATGATTAACTCAGATTTCTTCATATATCAATTAGGATGTGGTAGAAATATCCATGCCACATATTTTACTTCATTATTCTCTTTAGATTGTCTCAAAATGACTACTTGATCAGAGTAATCAGAAAGATAGCAATCTATTAGTATCATACTTACCTTGCCTTCAATAGATGAATACATGGCCAGGGTATTCACGAACTGAATTTAGGTAGTATGCATTTGTTTTATATTATGTTTCATACTTTTAACATCTCTTTAAATTCTACTACTTAATATCTCATATTTTCTCTGGGTGTTTCTTCTATATTTCTTCCCTTTTTTATATGAAGAGAGAAATTTCAAAACATACAAGAGAATATTGGACCGAATATAGGTTCTTATCCTTATTATCTCTTCCTCATGTCCTCATAGGACTAATTACAGGAAGCTCAACAACAACTACCTTCTTATGATTATCAGATAAAATCTAGAGAAGACATATCAGAATGAGAAAGCTCTATCTAACTGTCATCCCTCATAGTCATCCACCACTTCTGGTTGACTCAAACATAGAGTCTAGCTGTTTCATGTTGTTTCTTTTGCCTTTTTACACTATTAGGTTGTAACTTTCGTAAGCCCTGCCGAGTCTGCCTCAATTGTTGGATCATTTACTCCCTTCTTTTTGAATAAAAGGATTTAGTATGCTTAACATGTCCATGTCTTATCCTTGTACCATAGTCTTATCGGTCTCATTACCGATGTAGAAGCTAAGTTAGGAGTTCTTGTAGGTGGAAATTTAGGACTTTTTCCCTCACATGAAGACTACTACCCTGGTGCACTAGGTATTTATTGCACTTCTGGCACCAAAAATTTTGGCTTTTTAGAACAACTAGGCAAATGTTTCTAGAATTGTAGAGACTTTTCCTTAATTCTCAGCTTATTGCCCCTGCTTGGACATTACCATCGCATATATACTATCTGTCTAAACTTATGGCAGAGTTTATTTTCTCACCATATGTTAATCTTTCCCACAATTTCCACTGTTCCAACATGACTATGTCATTCAGGAACTCTTTCAGAACCCAAAGTTTTTTTGTATTGAGGATTGGTAACCTAGGTTGTAATGCTAGTATCTAGTCTACTATATGCATCACTGTTGTCCTAACTTGCCTCACAAGAGCATAAAAATAGGATTCTTTATCCTGATCGGGTCATGATGAGAATTCTCAAGCACTCATTCTTTTCTCGCCTGATCCCTTGCACCTCTTCTTGGTGCAAGAACATTTCCCTCAACTATGTGTCCCTCGTGTTCTCCAGTCATATTTAAACTTCACCCTTTCTTCTACACAAGTAAAAGTCACTATAGGGTATACTGGAGGACACTAACACAGACTCAACACCTTAGTCCTATGTCTCTGTAGACTCGGTGAACCTTAAGCTCTGATACCAATCTTTGTAACGACAGTCGCCAAACTGACAAACAAATCATTACTAATTAAACAGAATTAAACATAAACAATGGATTAACAAAAATCACTAAAATTTAAAACCATTTTGCAAGGAGATCCTTGTACATAAAACTTTTACTGAAAGATCCAAAACTCATACATATCATGATTTACATTGTACAACATGGTTTCATCTTATCTCAAGGACAACATATAACAATTGCTCTATCAAAACACATACTGGAGCAACATAAAACCTCAAGGCATTCAAGCCAAAATCTCATATTATTCATGAAAGTAACACATACTAAATCCAAGGACCTGAGAGTACAGAGACGACACATAGAACTTCTATCTACAAGACATGACAGACAATACACTCAACCTGAGTTGTCACTGTTGTCCCTGTTGTTGTTGTTCTTTCTCAAAAGTACAGTCTCAATCCCTCTCATGCACGTCCACCTAAAAAAATGTGGATCCCATGGGGTAAGACAATTGTCCCAATGAGAGATATAACTCTCCGCCAACAATGTTATCATCACATGTAAATAGTATTATACTGAGCAGAGGATAAGTAGTTTAGAATATTCTCATCTTTTAAAGCATTGCAACTATCTATATTATAGCAGTAAATTATCTATTCACTTTATAAAGATATATAAAGAACATGTACATCATTTACCCATCATACTATATCAACATCTCAAGCTTATCATGTGATGCTCATTATCATGGTATGTCATCCATGAATCATTCCCATTTCTCTCTGTTAGCCTCAGTCAATATGCTAAACAGATATTGAATTATACCAGACATAAGAGTATACATAATCATATTATATCTAGGCATTGGACTATGCCAATCCTAATTACAGGCTTTATCCCTCTGCCAGGTATTAGACTTTAACCAATCCTAATTACACCGCCAGACATTGGACTCTACCAATCCTGATTACACAGCCAGGCATTGGACTTTAACCAATCCTGGTTACAGGCTTCATGCCTCTGCCAGGTATTGGACTTTAACCAATCCTGATTACACAGCCAGGCAGTGGACTCTAACCACTCCTGATTACACAGCCAAGCAGTGGACTCTAACCACTCCTGATTACATGCTTCATGCCTCTATCAGGTATTGGACTTTAAACAATCCTAATTACACAGCCAGGCAGTGGACTCTAACCACTCCTGATTACACAGACAGGCAGTGGACTCTAACCACTCCTGATTACAGGCTTCATGTCTCTGCCAGGTATTAGATTTTAACCAATCCTGATTACACAGCCAGGCAGTGGACTCTAACCACTCCTAATTAGAGGATTCATGCCTCTTCCAGGTATTGGACTTTAACCAATCCTGATTACACAGCCAGGCAGTGGACTCTAACCACTCCTGATTACATAGCCAAGTAGTAGACTCTAACCACTCCTGATTACAGGCTTCATGCCTCTGCTGGGTATTGGACTTTAACCAACCCTGATTACACAGTCAGACAGTGGACTCTAACCACTCCTGATTACAGGCTTCATGCCTCTGCCAGGTATTGGACTTTAACTAATCCTGATTACACAGCCAGGCAGTGGACTCTAACCACTCCTGATTACAGGATTCATGCCTCTGCCATGTATTGGACTTTAACCAATCCTGATTACACAGCCAGGCAGTGGACTCTAACCACTCTTAATTACACAGCCAGGTAGTGGACTCTAACCACTCCTTATTACAGGTTTCATGCCTCTGCCAGGTACTGGACTTTAGCCAATCCTGATTACACAGCTAGGCAGTGGACTCTAACCACTCCTGATTATAGGCTTCATGCCTCTGCCATGTATTGGACTTTAACCAATCCTGATTAAGTGGACTCTAACCACTCCTGATTATAGGATTCATGCCTCTGTCAGGTATTGGACTTTAATCAATTATGATTACACAGCCAGGCAGTGGACTCTAACCACTCCTGATTACCATTTCACTATTACTAGGCATTACCTTGGCCAAGCCATCATACTCATCCACATTCTCTATATAATACAAGTAATCCTCATGTGTCATTTTAACATATTCAAAGCACCACAGCCCTTATTTTGTCTATGAATATAATGCATGTATGAACAAGATTTCATTATTATCTTTGTAACCCTTTATTATTATTATGTTACAGGATTCCCGTTTACCTGATTTATTTTAAACATTACCAATTCTTACATCAATCTTTAGATTAATATCTTGTCACTTCTCATTAGGCAACAACTAATCACATGGCTCACAAGTCCCATTAAACATCTTGTCACCTCTCATTAGGTAACAACTAACCACATGGCTCACAAGGCCCATTAAACACCTTGTCACCTCTCACTAGGCAACAACTAACCACATGGCTCACAAGGCCCATTAAACATCTTGTCACCTCTCACTAGGCAACAAATAACCACATGGTTCACAAGGACCATTAAACATCTTGTCACCTTTCACTAGGCAACAACTATTCACATGGCTCACAAGGCCATTAAACATCTTGTTACCTTTTGCTAGGCAACAACTATTAGGGTTAGGGTTTCCCTTTATTGACGAATAGGGTTTCAAGTTCATATTATTAATTCAAACCCTAATTCATTGATCCACACATCTAGGAGCATACATTGATATCATAAGTATTCAATTATACTTATTTATTCTCATCTTTTATCATTAAATGATAATCAACACAAAGTATGAGTTTCTCTCTCATCCTCTCTAGGATATTAATTACATCATACTTTATTATCTTGGCTTAACCCTTTCTTAAGGTATGTTAGCCTACACTTATCAAAGTGCATTACATCTCAATGTAACGATTGACATGACACACTTCATGTGTTACTCATCCAAGTATATTGGATTTAAGGTGCTTCAAGGTGCGTCAACTTTGAGGTGCTAGATGTAGTATTTATCATGCCTTGAGGTATTACTTCCCTCATTACTTTCAACTTACTTAAGTTCATAAACTTATCTAGTATTAGGTTATATCCCATCCTAATACTTTATTCACTAACACATCACATTTATCATGTAGTGTATTGGCCATAAGTCACACATTTGAATTACCCAACTATCATCAATGATATGGGCTCATCTCGGTTTAAGGCATTGTTAATATAAGGTTGTCCATTATCAACCACTCTAGGTGTTTCACCTATCAAGGTATTAGCCACACCATTACTTGGTGTTTCACTCATCACTCCTAAGAGTGTCTTGCCCTCACCTTTACAAGGTGTCTCGGGTTAGAGGTGTGCATATGTTCACCATATCGGGTTGTAGGTGTATAGGCACCACCATATCGGGCTAGAAGTATATACACACCATTCATATCGGGCTAGGGGTGTTTATATGTGTTACCCATGTCATGCATGAGGTATTAAACCATCACCATGTCGGTCTAGACATCAACTAGGGTTGTGTATTGGGCTACCATATCGTGCAATAGCATTTGCTATTCTTTACTCATATCGGGTTACCCAAATTAGGGTTTCATGTCAACTTATAAGTATTCATTTAACCTTGTATTGTGCATGGAGTACATACTTGACTCTATATCGTGCAAGAGGTGTATACTACACCCCCATATCGTGCAAGAAGGTATACAATCATATCCATATCGTTTTAGTGAAGTAGGTCCATCATCATATCGGGTTAGAGGTGCCTGCTTATGTGCTTGCACCCGATATCACTTTTATAAAGTGATACCATCATCTTCAAGCTCTAGACCTTAGTTCTAACTGTTATAGTTCATGGAAACAGGTCTAAGAAACTACTAGAACTCATAACTTCATCAACTATTTCAGGAAATTTGGAATTACAAGTAATTCATTAAGTATAGCAATTTAGGTGATGAATAATAACATGGTTGAGTTCAAGTTATATAACCCGCCTTAAGAACAACTTTCAAGCTCCAAGCTCCAAATCTCCAAGTTCCTAAGGTTGAAGATGAACTTAAAAACTCCTCTATATTCAAAGAATCACCATGGATAAGCAACTGGTGAAGAGAAAAGAAAGGTAGATCATAACCCTAGTTGCATGCTTCAATTCAAGCTTGAAGACAACTATGGCTCACCTTAGAGTTAAGATTTGAGCTCCTTCTTGCTCCTTAACACCTTTTCACGATACACTAGTGTCCTTGAATCATATTCCACCCCTCTTGCATGATATGGCACTCACTTTCATGATATGCCACTCACTTATGATCAAAACACCTCACTATGGGCGATATCACCCTATATGGCCAATATCACCTACTTGGCCGATATGCTTTTGCTATGGGCAATACCCCCAAGGCCCATGCACGATACCACAGCATCCCTTCACGATATAGGAGCTTTATGCACGATACCTTAGTGTAGGAGGGTGGTAATGGTCGAAAAATTGCACCAAGGGGTGAAACTAGGGGTATATATACTTGTTGTTCATGAAGGAGGGTAAAAATGAAGTGTCAATAATTTGAGCTAGTAGGTTCCACGTGTCATGCATGTGTGACACGTGTACATGCATGCATAAACATGTATCTTGTCATTCAAAACAGTTGAGAGTGTTATAGGGATAAATATTCATCCATTACTTATCTCTTTGAATAAGATATATCAACAAAATCACTACTTTATTCAAAACTCATCACAACTTTGCTAAGGAAGTTGTAACCCGACACACCTCACCTCCTTGAGGTGATTTGCATGATATGGAATTTTACAAGAGTCCACAAAATTATATGAGGCTCCTCCTATGGCTCCTTGGCCAATAGGCACTCATATATAAGCTTTCCAACTTGATACAACTCAAGTGAAGCTTTCATATTCAACCCTCTTTTCTTGGTCATTTCATCACCAAGAATGCCATCACTCATAGTTGATTAAAACATGGTGTATAATTCATTATATCTCCTCTAAATTATACATATAGGAAGTAGGGACACTCTAGAGGTGTTAATTTGCATATCAACCCCACATTTTTAGTAAATTACAATTGGTACCAAAATTGGTGCACAATGCACCAGCATTGTTCAAACAAGTTCAAATTTGGAATTTGGGTTTTCCACAAGACACCACCTTGTATCATTCTCTCTCTTATGATGCTAAAACATATAAGGCACGTTAAACATGTGACAGTTTGCAATATAACCCCTCAACTTGGGTAAATTGCACTTTGGTCCAAAATAAAGGAGCATTGCTCAAACAACATTCAATCGGGACCAAACTTGAAACATAAGTGTGTCACATGATAAAAAAACATCTTAGAGGATTATATTATAGTTCTAAGAAACTTACTTAGCACAAAAAAAACAGGGTTACATCATAACCCAAGTCAGGGTCGTTACAACTAGCATCTCTTTCTTTATTGTGGTGTAATTTTACTACGCATCATCTAAATTCTTTAAAGCATAATAGATAACATGGTGGTTCTTATTTATCTAATACCCAAGATATCTCCTACTACATAGTCAATTGCATTGCACATGATCTCAAACACTAGCGAACAATCTGACATACATATAACTGGAGTGGAGGTGAGAGCTGCTTTCAGGCTATAGAAGCTAGTCATGCAAGCTTGATCAAAACAAAAGATGACCTCCTTCAACAAGAGATTTGTGACTGCCATCACAATTTTAGAGAAGACTCAAATGAACCTGTTGTAGAATCTAGCATGTTCAATGAATTCACAGATTCCTTGATGGAGGAGGGAGGTGGAATTTTGTGATCACTTCATTTTTTTCTCTATCAACCTCTATTCCTATATATCTCACCCTATGGCTAAGAACAATGCCTTCTCTTATCATAAAATGGCATTTCTCCCAATTTAGCAGCAAATGTGCTTCTTCACATTTTCTCTAGAATGAAAGATAAGTGATGTAAGAAAGTATCAAAACAATCATTGTGGATGGAGAAGTCGTCCATGAAAGTATCCATTATCATCTTTGTCCACCCAACAAAAATGGAGGCCATGCATCACTGGGAGGTACCTGGAGCATTGCAGAGACTAAAGGCATCCTCCGAAAGGCTCAAGTATTAAAGGGGCATATGAAAGTGCTTTTTCCTTGGTCATCAAATTGATAAGAATCAAGTAGAACCCCAAGTAGACATAATGATAAAAGAAGTATTCTTGATGTGTGAGGCGCTCCAACACTTGATGAAGAAATGGAAGAGGGAAGTGGTCTTTCCTTGTGGCCTTATATAATTTTCTATAATCAATGCGCATCCCCCACCCTATGACAGTATGGGTGTGGGTGAGCCCCTTGTTATCATTTTTCACCACTATGATGCCTCCTTTCTTGGACACGACTTGAATGGGCTTACCCAAGGAGAGTCGAAGATCGGGTAAATGATCCATGTAGTGAGAATTTTGATGACCGCTAGGTGGACAACCTCCTTCATGTTTGGATTTAGCTTGAGTTGAGGGTCCCTAGATAGCTTGTAGTCCTTAACTATGGGGATATTGTGCACGTAGATAGCTTGACTAAACCATGTTAGTTTAGTCAACTTATATCGAAGGAATCTCTTCATTTCTTTAACTCAATCATTAGCTTGCCTTCTTCTCGGGCGTAAGGTTGGAGTTGATGATAGTCAAGCAAGTCTCTTGTTCATCAAGGAAAACATATTTGAACCCTTCAGGTAGAGCCTTAAATTTTAGAGCCTTTGGTGGTGTAGATTTTTTAGTAATAAAAACTATATTTAGGTTTTTCAATTCAGTGTGAGACACAGCCTCAAAAGTTTCTAGATGGACCCTGCATTGGAAGATCTACTCATCGTCAAAGTCTAACTCAGTTAGAGTTGTAAGATTAGTATGTAGTAGATCTTCTGATAGTTCCCACTCTTTTCTAAGCCAGGAGAGCTTGTCCATGTAGTCAAGTAGATAAATGTCCTCGTGGATGCTTGGGCCCCTCATATTTTCAAAAACACAGAACTCCAAAATTTTCCTACCCAGTCATGAATGAATGGTACCAGCCTCTACATCGATCAAAGCATGGGTTGTAGCTAAAAACAAATGGCCAAAAGTATGATGATAGTGGAGGTATTCCTTGAAGTCCATGATTCACAAGACATAGGCTTCCTTTGCTACTCTCAAAAGGACATCCTCTAGATAGTCAACAAAGTTAAATGGTCAAAATATTAAAGAAAGGTAATTTCAATAAATTTCTCCATTTGGAGTAAGCAATTTATGTTGTCAAAGATTACTTCCTTGACCAGGAACAAAGGAAAGTGGTGGATTCTATGTGATTTTGTTTGGAGGAAAGAATGTAATTAAAGACCTTTGACCAAGCACAAAGCTAGCTATCTAGGTGGTTAAACCAAATGTTGGGCATTATTTACTATAAATACAAGGTAACCTCCATTCTTTAAGACATCAAACCCCTATCATCTCAAAACTTTATTTAGGAAAAAGGAGAAAGGAAAGGAGAGATGGAGTCACCTTCTTCCTCATGGAGCCTACAAAGTGTTGCTAGCAACATGACTTCTCTTCACCTTATCTTTATTCCTGCTTTTACGGGAAATATTGAGTAGTTCCCTTTTTATGGGACATGGGGAGTAGCCCCATGAGCCTGTATCCTATCTTATCTAACTTTGATTCTAATAAATAAATAAAATATGTGTCTTCTTTCATTTAAAATCATGAATTATGACTTAATCCATCATTCTTCTTGATTGTTATGATTCATAGTGATGTGATCTTGGACCCATGGACCAGAACATCAAATGAGACTTACATGACTCCTGATGAGATCTTGGATGAAGACGTGTTTGATTATCAAAACATGACCCACAAACATCAAGATCCTAGATTTTTGGGTATCTTGATCCATGAGATTTGTTCTGAAAAGAATGGATCTACATAATCCTAATCTATATATTTGTTAAAAAATGAACTAAATTGCTAAGATAACTAAATAGGATTTAGTGGTGAAACACAAACCCCCAGTAATTTATTAATTGAAACTAATCCTTGAATAATTAGTTTTACTTCTACAAGGTTACTTACTTGTTTTAGTTTAATCTCTTTCCAAAACTAGATTCTAAATATTATTCATAACTATTGGTTTGAACTTAAAACTATTAAAATGTTACCTATGGGATTGATGCCTTTATATACTAAAATCAACTTGCTTGTTTGCAAGTGAGTTGGTATCGATTAATAGATCAAACTCTAGGGATGATTCACTAGTGAATTTTTTGTGCCGACGATGCGCATCAAGGCTCTTGTTCCATAGTTGAGTCATTGCATGCTTTGTGCAACCTTCGGTAAGGATGTACTTTTGGAAGAAACCTCTCATAACCAAGATATTGAGTTTTGTCTCCATATTTTAGTCGTATTGGATTGATGTTGTTCTCACATTCAAGGTGTGCTTTGGATCCTTTTACTTTGTATCCAAACAAATTCTCATATGTTAGAAAGTCATTAATAGTGTGAAATAGCATAGCTTGCAAACAAAATGTCTCTCTGCATAGAGCATCATTGTTCATCGTGCCTTCTCTCTAGATTTTCTTTAAGTCATCAATCAGACGTTCAAGAAAAACATCAGTATCATTCCTAGGTTGTTTGGGGCGAATATTAACAAGGACAACATAACTTACTTATTTTTCATACACAACTAGGGAGCAAAACTATATAACAACCGTAACATGCCAAGTACTATATTGGTTTCTCAATGGCCGTATGGATTCATCCCATCAGTAAAAAACCCAAGTCTTAAACTTCTTGACTTCTTTACCAAATTTAGTATACAATAAAATAATTTTCTTCCATTGAGGGAAATTGATGCATGTCGTAGGATCCCATTGTTGTTTTTCTTTACCATTGTATGCCCAGATAAATTCTACGCATCTATGGTATTTGCAAACAAGCATTGAAAGTGTGGTATTATAGGTAGTTACCGCATCACCTTAGCAGGAGATCTAGTTTTGGAAGTCATAATTTTATACCTTGATGCTCCACATTTTGGACAGTCTTCCAAATCGATATAGTCCTTTTGAAATAACACACAGTCATCTGGGCATGCATCTTCTTAGCCTCCATTACCATGGGCACAACATTTTCTTTGTTTTGCATGTTGAGATTGGAATCTTATTGCCTTTAGGAAGAATTTCTTTCAACAAAGATAATAGAAACATGAAGATTTGTCGCTACATCTATTGTTATCCTTTAGAGTATACAATATCAACACAACGCTCAACATTGTCAACTTAATACAACCTAAGTATAATGTATCTTAACATCATGCACAATTTTTCTAAATAAGGAAGGTGTATCAGTAAGATTTACCCCACAAATATCTAGCATCACATCAACCATCTTTATCAATCACAATTAGTTCACATCAACATTGTTGACAATTTCTTCTTCAACACAAGTATTGATGTCGACATCTACTAATCTCGTAGCAGAATTCTCATTGCACATGACATGACTTGTTATTTCATCAATAGTGTCGACTTTCAAGATGTTACTATGATTCCAAGATGGACAATAGAACCTATCTCTGTGTTGTTTCCTATATTCCTCCACAAATCTTATAGAATGATCAAGACCAGTAATAAACACTGGAGTGTGGCAATTTGGAATGGACATCAATGACTGATCTGTTCTATGATCATAGGGAAAATGAGTATTGCATTAGGTGTTATCTATGCTAATTTAAATCTACTTTAATATAATTTAGAGATTAGGATTAGAGTCTAGACATTAGGGTTATGGTTTAGAGATTAGGGTTTAGCATTTAGTGTTTAGGGTTTATGGTTTAGTGTTTATGATTTAAGATTTTAGTAATGAATGTGTACCACCTATCCCATTCTTAACACCTAATCTCACTAGTAAGTGTATAGTGTGTATTCGATTTTCAAGAATATTTCCACAACATTTCCCTACAGTTCTCCAAGTGCATTGATGTACATGGGAAAACACCCACCTACATATGGATTTAGAGAACAAAAAGAAAAGTGTTGACAAAGCATCTTGAAAACTAAATACACATCACACACTTACATCCTAAGTGAGACAAAATGTTAAAGAATAGTCCCAAACTGGGGACTATCCAAGATTTACTCCTAATGAGTAAATCTTGGATGGGTATCTAGGTCAACAAATAATGTTCTCATTTATATACCTATGATCCTAGTGTCATCATTCATATCCTAGGTGCAAAAATATGTGCATTAAGATAGGCATATTCTATTTACACAACCTATACAATTACACAAATCAAACAAGCAACCATTCATGCATTTTATTAAGCATAATTTTCAATTCTAATTAGATATACAATTAGAATTGCATGATCTAGCATAATACATAATACATGCATTTTCATAGCAAACCATATTAAAATTTAGAATTTAATGACTTAAACATAATACATGCATTTTCATAACAAAACAATAGTTACAACTAAATAACTAAAAAAAGAAACTACCTTAGTAGATAAAGAGGTTGACTAGAACAAGGTGGTAGAATAGGGTGGGTGTGTCAGCTGGTTGGTTGTCAAGAATACAATGGGCTCGGGTGACAGAGTGTAATGAGTGGGACTCGACTACTACATAAATAGCTTATAACGTCACATTTAGATATATTGGTTATTATCGTAAACTGACACCTAAATCCTACAACGTCGGCTAATTACAGAGATCGACATCTATATTTGAAGACTGGCCAGATACGGATATCACTTTTTATTAAGAGTCAGCTCCCTAAATCGAACTGACACCTAACATAGCCCGCCAAATCCATTTTTTCGAGCAAAAAAAAATTTACCCCCCAAAGTTTCACATACGGAGTCGGTTTTCTACCTAATAAACGATGCCTAATGATGAAAAAAATTACCTCAAAAGGTCGCCGATTTTTGTAAAAAACCAACGCTGATAAGGTTCCGCGCACCATCCCTGCAAAATTTTTTAGGGTTAAGATTGTCCAATGGATGTCGGTTTTATCCGGCAACTGACGCCTATGGTTATAATTCGATAACATTTATTTTTTGTCGGGATATACAGATAGACGTCGGTTTTGCTATTTGGAACCGATGACTATCAGTGAACATAAGTGTCGGTGTGTTGGGAGTAACCGATGCTGAAAGTTTTAAGCATCATTTTATGTTAATAAGTGACGCCTATTGTTAACTTAATACCACCCGCGCAAGCCATGCTCTTCTCCTTTTTCTGTTTCATTGGTGATTTCACTAGGGTCTGGCGATTCCGTCGTCGTCTGCTTCTCTTCCACCTTCCCTTCCGCCGGTTTGCCTTCCTCGTTGCCGCCGCTCGTGCCTGCTATTGTCCCTGCCTGCTCCTCTGCTTCCTCTTGTTATTGCCACCGCCTGCTCCTCTACTCCTCCGCCTCTGCTCCTGCTCCGGTCGTCGTCTGCTCACCGCCGTTGCCCGCTCACCACCACCGCTCGCTCGTCGCCGCCGCCTCCTACTCCTGCTCCTGCTCCTCTAGAGCCTCTTCTTCCTTTGCTCCTGCTCCTGCTCCTTCAGCGCCTCTTCTTCCTTTGCTCCTGCTCCTGCTCGTGGTACCCTTCTTCCTCCTCTTCTTGCTCCTTGCTCCTTGCTCCTGCAATTTTTAGTAACACATGCAGCAAAATGATCAAAATAACCCCTATACTTGCTGGCCCTTTTGTCATTAGGGTAATTTTTGTCATTAGTGGACTTAGATTGTATTTTTGCAAGTAAGGTTACATATGCAGCATATTTTCTGATTTCCCATTTTTAGTAGCATGGACTAAGAGAGTCTCACTAAAATTGATGCTTGTTGACACCTAATTAATTCATTATAACATAATTGTATTGATTGCACTTGTGCTCTTGGGCTGAATTGAGTTGTTGTGTCATCCATTTGCATTGTTGACTTGCATATATTTGTTCTTTAGCCTTCAAGTGAGGTATAATCTCACTCTCCCAATGTGCCATTAGGCTTCATTTTGATTCAAATATTGTACTTGCATATATTTTTACTTCTAATTCTCATGTTTGACCTAATTCAGTAAATTTTGATGCATGTTGAAATAAGATTCAACTTGTCCATTCTAGCATCCTAATTTGATTTGATTATGTGCTTTGAACCTTAAAACATGTGTGTTAAATATACATTTATGTTAAATCTCAAACTTAACTCACATGTAGGTCTTCTATTTCTAAAGTGATAATGTGAACTCCTAAATCAGTAACATATATTATTCTTTGTGCACCCAAATACCTTGTGAATCATGTATGCGCCCTAAGGTGATTAAATGCATAAATCTTGACTTGAAATATGACCTGGTATGTATGTTGATATATGAAGATCTAATGATAATGGTGAAATGGAGTGGATTTGAGGTGGATATGTGGTGGAAATGGTAGGGTAGGTTTGTCACCATGGTCATGTTGGTGTGCCACAGTTGTGGTGAGGGTAGTATAGGATGGTCATGGTGTAAGAATATGGTCATGGTATGGGGATGGTGGTAAGCTATGTTGGTGGCCACGGCCGTGGCGGAGTGCCACAGTCGTGGTGGGTGAGTGGCACCATGACCGTGTTGGGTCACACGACCATTTTGGAGGAGGGGGATGTGGTCGTGGGCACTTCCCACGGCCGTGTGAATTTATGATCAAGAACCAGCATTTCAATAGGGTTTTCCCCAAGTCGCCACGACCATGGCCATCTACCACGACTGTAGCCAATGAAGAACAAAATGATTGTGATGCTGCTCCACAACCGTAGGATTTTTTATTCCATCTTTGATTAGTCTAGTAGCTAAAGACCCTATGTCAGTTCAATAATACTGTTGTGATGCTTTTACAAATTTTGGTCAAAATTAGAAGACGGTGATAATAGCTCCATTCAATGTGGAGTAAGTTTACTTTGCTTATAATTTGGACTTAAGAAAATTACATTTTTATTGTGGATTTCGAGTTTTTAATTTTTAACTTTTTAACCTCTAGGGGTACGCATTGGGAGTTACTAGTTATTGTCCCTGGGACGTTCACTGTCTATTATCTAGATCCTAAGGGGACTAAATTGAATCCAAAATATGGACATGCAATGAAAATGGCATTATTCCGGTGAGAAATATTTCATTTTTATATCTGTTAACATTTGTTATTACATTACTATTTAATTATGCAATTTACTATGTTACATTAACATGTAGCGGTTTACATGAGTTCAAAAAGGATGGAGGAAAGGTCCCCAAGAAAAAGAACCAGCCAATAATTTGGGAGAACGTGAAAGTAAGTTCCCGACTCCAATGTATATATTATTTATGTGAACTGTGCTTAGTTGTATTTTTTAATATTTTGTATGTTTCAATTTATAGTGTGCTACATAAGACAACGGCTGGGCATGTGCATACTATGTGATGTGATTTATGCACATGATTATCAAATATGTCACAGTGGACATCGATACCATACCTGAGGTATTATATACAGTCTCATTAGATAATATGAAATATATCAATCTTATTTATGTATTATTAATTATATATATACATCATTCTCTTTGCAGGTGTTTAAAACTGACCATACTACAGGTAAGGCCTTATCAAATGTATATGCTTCCTATATGACGGAAGAATTAAATGATGTAAGAGAAGAATGGGCAAAAGCCATACAAGTAGTGGGGGTTTTAAAATATAATTGAGATGTTGTTAGCGATAATGACTAAAGAATGATATTTTGTAAATGAATTTTTCTGAATTATCATATGTGTGAATGTTTCTACGTGTGTTTGAATGTCTATACATGTGTGAATGTGAAAATGAAAGGAACTGTAGGTTGCTACATGAATGTTTCTACACGTGCATGTGTGAATGTGAAAATGAAAGGAACTACAGGTTGCTACATGAATGTTTCTACATGTGCATGTGTGAATGTGAAAATGAAAGGAACTGTAGGTTGCTACTTGAATTTTCTACATGTGTCTGAATGTTTCTACATGTATGAATGTGAAAATGAAAGGAACTGCAGGTTTGTGGCCTGTTTCTACATGTGTACATGTGAATCTTGTTAAATTTGCAGGTTTGTGGTCTGTTGTTGGCTGATATCAATGGATGTCATAAACCTACAGTTTAGTTCCACTAAAATGCAGGTTTCTTTATCATGCGACCAGCCACAGCAGGCATGTAAACTGATAAGAGGAAAAAAAAAATCAAAACATCGGTGTCGGTTATTAGTCAAAAATTGACAACAAAGACTTGCATCGTCGATTAATATCAAAAAACCGACGTCTAATGTGGCCAGACAACACGACCGTGGTGGCAGGTGATATGGTATCGGTTATTACTAAGAAACTGATGTCGATGGTGTCCTAGATGGCACCCTTTTGTGGCGTGAAGGGTTTGGGCGTCAGTTGCCCTACTAATAACCGATGTCTATAGTGCCCCTGCTGGCGCCCTTTTTGTGGCGCAAAGGGTTTTGGCGTCGGTTTTCCCACTAATAACTGACGTCTATAGTGCCCATGCTGGCGCCTTTTGGGTGGCGCGAAGGGTTTTGGCGTCGGTTTTAAAATCGACACCTGAGGGTTCACCTTTTAGCGTCGCCCACATAGGTGTCGCTTTTTAATCGTCGCCAAAGGCCTTAAATAACTAATGCTAAAGGTCAGTTTTGTAGTAGTTGGAGAGGGAAACCCATATACCTTAAGACATCCCAAAAGTCTATGAGTGTGGAGCTATCTCCTTATGTTTTCCCTCCTATATTGCATCTACACATGGGTTGTTGGTAACAACACCCATAATGGGAGAAGGAATAGAGAAGCTTATTAGTACAAACTGGTATGTACTATAAAATTTAACATTGGGCAATAATATTAAGGTAAGCATAAATGTTGTTCCCATTCAAGAGAAGGAATGCAAGCATGTTGTGATATCAATTGAATCTGGGGCAAAAGGATATATTCACCCATGCCAAACGTGACCACATGATATTGGCATGGGGCATCATTGTGAAATGATCTATTGGATTCTTCTCCCTCACTGTTGACGATCGCATAGCCGACTAAGCCATGTTGAGGGATTCATTACCAAGAATCAAAGCACAGAGTGTCACAAAAACACTTTCATCAAACTTAGGGGCTTCTTCTTATCATAGTGACCCTCGGAGGAAGTCTGGTGGTGGCTAGAGTCACCGAAACCACCTCCCACCATGGTCCCAGCAAGGATCTTAAACAATAAACTCGAGAATGAGGGACACACAAACCAGAAGTGACTTTTAAGAATATTCAGAAACCCACTTTGGACTCACAAAATCGAGCAAAACCTAACAATTGTCAACCCAACCCCACATGTCAGTGAATAAAAAAAGTACAGATGCTAGGAATTCAAAAGAGGGATATGATATTAGCAACTCAGTTGGAAAAATTGAAGTCTCATGGAGATTTATCAAGGGCTCTGAAATGAGTCTGGGCCTTCAAGATGAGGCCCTACCCTCATAATAGAACTGACGGACAGTACACACTCAATCACTATTGCTGGAGTTAGGGGTAACTATACAAGTGATCAATATGGCAACCCAAGGATCTAGATTGGTTTATTGTTTTTTTATATGTGTAGGGTATTGGATTGGCTAGATGTTAGAAAATAGGGGGAAATCCTTCGACAAGGAGAACCCTTTCACCGCCAGGACTCTCCGCTCACCTAACCCCCCTCATTCTAGGTACTGCTAGACTTGAGAAGACATAACAAATCTAATAGGATGATAATCCAACTTGGAGAGGGAGTCAAGAGGGATGTTTGTGGATAAACACCCTCCATGTACTATTACCCGCTCAACTGGGACTTTTCCCAAGTTGAGGATGACCAGTAGAGCACAGATCAAAATCTACGATCATGAAACAAATGTGCATAAGTCATGGCTCCCTTGAGTGTGTGACACAGTGACTTAGGTCATGATTATGAGTAGATAAAGTGGATTTAAATAAAAATAATTATAGGTCTGATTGCATTATCATTGCATGTTTAGATATTATCTTCCTTAATTAAATTAAGTTATTAATTGTTATCAAAATTCATTCAAATTTGACAACTACCTAATTTGATAGTGTAGAATCTAATTTTCTCATTATATTTGTGTTTTTAGATTACCGTCTAGGAGTTCCAAAGAATTAGGGTTTCTTCCTCTTATTAACATGTAAGATATTACATGTAGCATTTATCCTTATATTTTTGTAATTAAAACATTTATTTTCATAGCAATTAGTTGAATTATTAGTAATCCACTCATATTCACTCAAGATACATAGCCCTATTAAATCCAAATATGTGAATCCGAGTGGTATGCCACACTCATTATACATTTTATCAACTTAACCTACATATTATGTCACCTGAGGGTATTATATCCACTTAGGAGTATATTACTCTAGTTTATATTATTTCAGCATCAAAGTTCATCCCTTCACTAATCATTTCATCAATCATGTACATTTTGAGGGTTGGTTGCCTAGAAATCAGGGTTTATCTCTAACCATAACTATTCATGAAATATACATATTCCACACCTAGGTTTATGTTATATATATATATATATATATATATATATATATATATATGTTAGTCATAACTTCATGGTCTGAATACCTAATGTGTGTCCAAGGCATACACCTCGAGAGTTAGGATTTACACCTAAGTTGCACATTTATAGGCAATCTTTTTTCATCAATATCAAATGAGGTATATCAAAGTATAACTTGCACCTCATTTGGTGGGCTATAAAGAACTGATCCACTGTTGTTTGATTCCTCTAATTAGGATTTCTAAGATCAAGATTCCAAGTTTCTGTGTGTTACACAGAGTGCCCATAGTTGTTGGTCGACTGGAGCACCAAACTTTTAGCCACAGAATTGGCGAACACCAGCAACAACATCGCCCATGGAGTGAGGAGCAACAATAGAAGTAGCAGCAACGCTAGTGGCTGGTGGAAACAACACTGGTGGTTGGATGTCCAAGCAGCATCAATGGTTGGAAACAATAGTGATGGTGTCTAATGGCCCAAGTAGAGCGACGAAGATGAAGAGAGGAGAAAGGACTGGCTATGGTGATTATGGAGATAGGAGGAAGACAAGTGGTGAAAATGGTGATGTTCAAAGGAGAGAGTAGTAGCTACGGTAGAAAAATGTGATGATCGTCAGAGAACTTTGGTATCAGGCGATGAAATAGAGAATTAGGAAAAGAAAGTCTCATGGGTGCTATTAAGTAGCACTTAGTCATCGATTGCTATGAAGAATAGGTACAACTATGTCATCAGTTTCATAATGAGAACCTGACAGATGTCTTTATCCCTATTAAAAAATGTCAACCTCACTAAGACGTATAGTTTTGATTTCAGGAACAAACTGACATCATAGGTACAACAATGTCGTGGATTGGTCATTCAAAAACGGATGCCATATGTCTTTTTCCCTTTAAAAATTTGCCAACCCCACTAAGACCAATAGAGTCAATTTTAATACCAAAACATAATATAATCTAATTTAATGGGAATAATTTTTTGCAAGGCAAGTGATGAGAATACAGTATCAATAGTTCCTATAGGAGGAACCAAAACTATACAATTTTTAAGGAATTTTTTTTTGCGGGGCACGTGACTTATGGCATCAATTTTTTTAGACAATAACTAATGCCATATTCCTTTTGAAGGTAAAATATATTTATATGAAGGCCATCATCTTTGGCTCCTTATCAACCAATGTGTCACATGCTTAACCAATTTTTTTCCCAGGAAATCAAATTTCACGTGTTGTCTGTGATGTCGGTTCCTCCATAAGAAATAGATGTTGAAATGAAATCCATACTTGTATTTTTTCCTTAAACATAAAGGCTTGACCTATTGCAATGTCGTGCTTGAATAATCAAGGCCATAGGTATGTAGTGTCGACTTTAAGAGAATAGACATTGAAGGTCAAAAATGTATTAGAGCATGATAGTACTACTATCATTACATTCATTTGAGAGGATACTAGTCATCCCCTGGAAGGCCAGGTATAAGCATGATGATTTTGGGGGATTTTATACAATTTGACATATCCTATCCAATATGTATATGTTCCTATTGAATCTAAACTCTATTTTACACCATTTTATAGTTGCAAAGGTGGAACCACTTGAATAACAAGTGCATAAAGGTGTTCTTGTCATATTTTGCAAATTCTAAGATTTTCTAACTAGCTAGGGATCTACTCTTGGTAAATTTTCATGCTTTTATCTATACAATGTTTTCTTTCTCTTCTCTCCACCCACTTGGACGAGTTTTTACATAACTCTTGGTGGACACCTAAACTCTTCATATCAAATCCTTCTTTTTTGCTTGTTGACCATGATTAAAGTCCTCATGTTGGTATAGTGGAAGAGACCATCCTTGGAGGAGCTTTTGAGCTAGGGTTTGTGTTCCAACTATAAAATATCCTTATAAATTGCATGCAAGTGGTATAAACTCTATTTTGTAGGTTTATGTGATGTATGTCCCAACTATATCACCTAACATCGTGAATGTGCATGTTGTATATAACCTAAAAATGGGTTTTTAAGGGGATTTTGGTGTATCTTACATGAAAATTCTAAAATGATTTGTTCCTTATAAAACTTGTTGTTTTATTAAGAATGACTTAATCTATAAATAAAATTTACTTGAGGTACTATCACTGCACCTTTATATGCCAATTAGATACAAAATATTATGTTTTGGTTTTTGTAAGCTCAAACAATGAAATATTAATACAAAATATATAGCTTTTTAGGATATTTTAACATGAAAATCTTGTTTGCAAAGATGGATTTTGATCCTAGTATATTATCCCTTGATAAATTATCAAATATGATGTAAATGATGGACTATAGTATGTATGGATGAAGAATTAGGGTTTCATACTTGTTTATGATTTGGTAATCTATATTAGTACATGAGATTATTATTTATATATATATGTCTTTAAAATATGAGTAACAATATTAAAGTAGAAGAAAGTAAAATCATTTTTAGTTAGAAGCCATATGAACTGTCACACTTCCTTATTGGTATAAAATCAAGTAAGTATACTTGTAGAGATCCATGTATCATTAGGAGTATCTCATTGTTGCTTATTGTAAAAAATACACTAGATATTGAGGATCTCTATCAGACATTGTCACGTAAAGTCCCTAAGATCACCCATATATATATATATATATATATATATATATATATATATATATATATATATATATATATATATATATATATATGGGGGTGGGTGGGTGGGTGTGTGTGTGAGTGAGTGTAGTTGATAGTGAAACTTTGTTTGCAATAAAAAAATATGGATGATGTGATGAAAATTATTGAGATATGATGATAATATTTGATATGACAAAGTGCCATTGTTTGAGTATATATGAATAACATAGAGATCTATGTTGGTCCTAGGTTGATGAACCTCTATACCTCATATACTCACATAGACTAAGGGTTTATGATATCCTACTGTAACCACAAACCCTAAGGCCCATTTGCTTCACTGGAAAGGATTACTATGGGTTGTGAGCATGGATGGGAACTTACACGAACTAGATGGAATGCTTGTTTCCCATCCTATGTCTGGATGCACCTAAAGATAGGATCAGCTCAAAGTCAAATTTAACATTCATTTTTATTTCCAAGCACATTTTAAACCATCACATGTTGTAAGATGACAATGGGGAATAATTGGGTGAAAGAAGGAGAATAGTCAATAAAGTATCTATTGTATGAATCAAGTTTTATATAACACCACTTCCATTGCCTATATGTAGAAAAATCAATGTTAACTGATTATCTTAAACATTGTCATTGTGTATGAAATTGAGTATGACATGACAAGGGGAGAAAAAGGTAGAGAGGAGAAAAAGAAATAGGAGAGACGAACAAGAGAGGAGAATGTTGGGTTTTAGGGGAGACAGAGAAGGCAGCGGAAACAAAAAATTTCTCCCCCAACCCATACCGAGGAAACGCGTCAACGTCTATATAATAGGAAAGGATGGTTTGTGGAATCATACCTTGTCCCGAGGCTTGCTCGGCGACAATACCTCGCGCAATGCGCGGTCTTTAACTCCGGTCTTGGACGGTGTCTGTGCAGCTCCTGGTCGCACCGGGACTGACGACTCCTCCTCCTACCGGACTGTCGGATGACAGTTGTTCTCCTAAGCGGCAGTGTCCTCCCGCCTCTGTAGTAGTCCACATGGACCACCTGGAACTCCACTCTCCTTGTCCCACAAGGAAGTGGAAGGAGTCGCACCCTCCTGTTGACGTACTAGTCGCCAACATACTCTCCTGCTACCAGTTGCAACTGCAGTTGTCCTTCCCTTGCTACACCTCCCTTTTGCGGGAAGCACTTGCTCGGGCTCTCTCACGGTTACCAAAACCAGAGAGAACGACAACTTCGCAAAGCAACCGGCTTGCATTGAGTTGTACTTTGAGAAGCCCCCAATACCCCTATATATAGGCGGGTCATGGGATAGGGTTCTCTGTGCCCGACAATACGAGACTAAAGCAGGAGTAGAAGGGTTCGAGAATTTTCCACAAAAAGCAACCGGTTCGCAACTTGAAATGATCGGTTCACAACTGAACCGATCGGTTCGGCCATTGAGCCGATCGGTTGGACCTGAGCCGATCGTTTGGGGCACTCCAACCAATCGGTTGGTGCCCTGAACCGATCGGTTCATGGTCCTAATCCAGCTCAAAAAGACTTTCCTTGTTTCGTTCTCAATTGGTATCGTATACCAATGTTATTCCCAATCGAATTGGGCAATTTGAAACCAAAGGAAAATTCTTGCCGACATGACTTTCCCAACTGGTCGGTTGCACCAGTTGAGCCGATCGGTTCAACTCTTGAACCGGTCGTTTCAACCTGGGCATGAGCCGATCGGCCTGGACACTCCAGCCGACCGGTTCAGCACCTCAGCCGACCGGTTCATCACATGAGCCGATCGGTTGGGAGCACAGGTTGGGCAAAATCAGTCAATTGTGATTTCAATCAATCTGATACTCCAATCAATGCGTCCAACACCTTGAACCATATGATATTGAGCTATCGACTGATTGAGTGTTTAATTGAACTACTAAACTCCTTTAGTAATCAATCTAAACATTGCTTTGTGGACAAAACTCCTCTTCCAGGTTAAATCCTATGTGTGTGACCCTGTAGGTCCATTTCACGTTGGCAGTGAAAGTCCATAACACTTATGACTTCACAAGCAAAGAGCGGTGCCTAGTCACACATCAGTGCTACCCAAGTGAAAGTAGAAAGTTGGAGAACAACTTTCATCCTACAATCCGTGAATGGTGTTACAGTGAATGTATAATTCCTTTGTCACTGATATCCCGAATGAACTCAAGGCATGGAACAGTCATCCTGTCAACGTTCATTCACTTTCTTGATCTCAGAGTAGATTGAACGAGATATGTATGACATCAATATCACATATTGATTCACACATGCGTGCGCACGCCTATCTCAATCCTACTCATCAAGTGGCCTTGGATATCAAACTCCCTCAGGAGGGACAAATCCCATATCTATCACTCACCCCTCAAAAGCCCCATGTGTCAAAGCCACCCAATCATCACCTTTATAACAACCCATGTTTCAGGACTGTGTTTGATGATGTCAAAGTGTGCCCAACGACATGTGTTGAGTGCAGTGATTTTAGGTCTAAGAATCACACTCACCACCATCACTGTGAGTACTGACTGTGACTACCATCTCATGGTTCCATGTGTCAAACTCACGGTGGGTCTGTCTGGTACCTTGTTCTCTAACAAGTACCTATGTGTTTGGTTTGATATCTCTATATCATGACTAATGAGATTCTGTCATCAACCAACACCACAATCTAGTCTTGTGTGTCATTGTTGTCTATCTACCTTCCACAATGACATCCGACTAGGGACATAACAAGAATGTACAAACTCTTAGCATCCGTATGATCTCATCGTTCAGGTCCTTAACCTGAAAGCATACATCATTGAGTACTGTCATTCTCTAGACATTCAATCTGTTCTATCACTATCTCATATGACTGAACCAGAAAGAATTGGAAGCTTGCCTTTGATGTTTATCAAATCAATCTTAATGTATCCCACCAATCATCCCATGATTGGCTCTCAGGGCATACATACCAACAGACTCGCACTTGCACTGCGAGCCAATCACTCTTGAATCATATTCATAGTGATCTTCAAACATGTCCCACATGTCACTGTGCTCTAGTGCCAACATAGTGAGTAATGGCAACACCTTGCCAAAGTCAGTATAAACTGCATGTCTCTCATCTCTTCGTTGTACGTCGCACGTATGAGATGGAGTTGCCGTAATATGTGATCTAGTATTCCTTTGCTAACCTTTAGCCACATTGCATGATCAAGGATTCTAGACTTGTCATCAATGAGTGGAATATAAGTTCATCTCATGAACTATCATATCCATATAGTATCCACTGATGTTCACTAACACACAGATACGCGGCATTTCCCTTTTAAATGGTTTTATTGGAACACTTCCAATTATTAACAAACTTTCACTTTTATACATCCTATGTATATTTTGCGATTAATTCTCTGTCTTTTTGGAAGTTTGCATCAATGTAACTCTTTACATCGAACTCTTCCTTATCTCCATAGAACTAGTACTTCCCAAGTACTTATCAAGTTCTTATGGTATTCCAGTAACCCTTACTGGAAGTAGACAGACATCCACTCGTCATGTCCTACATACGAGTTATCAGGATGAGCATATCATATTGTCATGTCCTACATACAAGATGATGAATGCATTTTATTCTTGCCATGTCTATACATGCAAGATAATGGGATGATTACATACATGATAGATCCATATCTATTCTTATTGTTCCCATTCTTCATAAGAATTTGGACACTTGGCCTTGGGATACTAATATCCATATAACATGGACAAGTTTTCTCCCACTGAATCTGTGCATACTGAACCCTTCAGTACAGATTGCCAATGTATGCTCTCTCTTTTCCAGGTCAAGAGATTTGTCGAGAACTATCTCTATAGATCTCTATTCCTATCATATAGGAAACATCTCTATCTTCCTTAAAGATAATTTCCACTTTTGGATTTCCATTCTAGAACAATTCCATTTCACATCAACATGTGAATTGTGAATACGCTCCCACTAAATCACAGATCCCTTCTTTATCTTTGACATGTCAGTCAAACCCTTTGACTATATCATCAAAGTAAAGATCCAATTCTGAGTTGCTTGTACTCAATCAATCACATTGATTAGTCCATTGTAACTTATAGACTTCATTTGCATTAGTGGATTCATAAACCTTATAGGTTGTGTCACGTACACATCCTTGTTTTATTCCTCATAGGAATGCGGTTTTAGTATCCATATGCCAAATGTCTTAGTCATTAAGTTGCAATCAACAAGCATCATCCTTCTCAAAATGTTATCCATGTGTCTTAACACTTAAGACTCATTTGCACTTATGGATTTTATCCAATGAGTGCTACCATCAAGGTCATACCTTATGGTTCACATGGAAATCATTTAGGATGTAATGATCATAAATCATAACTCAAAATTCGGTTCCTCATTTTCATCTATATAGTTGACTCATCACATGAACAACTCGTCACATAGATAATTGAGGTGTATCTGTTAAGGATATGAGAACTCACAACTCCTTGTGATTCTTAATGTCCTTTATTAGTGTGGGGTATTCTTTTATTAAGAAGAATTCAGTTATTCGATAATCATTCTCTAACTCCTTAGAGTATGATTCCTTCTTGATTTAGACATCACCATGCCTTAATCATGAGTTCACTATGATACACTATCATAATCACTCATAAGGATCTCAAACATTTGGTCCAAGTATTTCATTCTTTGATCTCATCAAGAATTAATACTTTACCAAATTTGTACTTCATCTATGATAATCTTGAACACTTCAAGATATTCATATTGGTATTTCTCTAAACACCATTTGAAGTATTAGCATTCGTTCCAATAGGTATGTAAATACATCATATGTATTATACCTAATAGGATAATCATTCTCTCACTACCATTAGTGAAGATTGATTAATCATGTACAAGAGATTCATGTCTCTTACTGGTTCTCTAACCAAAAGAGTCTAGATTTATCCATCATATGGGAACTAGAAATGAATTTCTCATGATTGATGCTAATTTGATTGTTTGAGTTATCAATAACTTTAGGTATCATTTTATCTTATGCATACCATGTATCACAAGATAAATAAGGCATTTCCACAAAGATCATATCTTTGAGATTGAAACATCAACTTTATTAATTGCCATCATTGTCATACAATATGCAATAATAAAGTGTTTCTATCTATTGGCAATATATGAAATAGCAGTTCTCAACTCTATTTCGTGCCCTTTACGTTGAAATAAACTGAAAGATACTCCTATCTATGGCAGCAACACTTGCTCCAATGATGGGTACTTCTTTCTTGGTCCTTTCACAAAGGCCATCACTTCTTTGTGGATATTGCATATCATATATGACATATCCATATCTTGGTATCATATACCTCGGATAAAGAAGCGGTTCATTTCATGATACCTTAGGTGGAGATCTCCATCCCCTCCTTTATCTTCTTTTGTTCTTCCAGATATAGAGGGAAATCCCTCATACACCCTTTCCCCATGTGCCTTGAGGCTGAAGACGGCTTGGATTGTCGGCTAGCATCAGAACACTTCTTAGCTTTGCCCTTGTCCTTGCCCTTAAGATTACCTTTTCTTTGATCATATCAAAGACCCCCCAATACCCCTATATATATAGGCGGGTCATGGGACAGGGTTCTCTGTGCCCGACAATACGGGACTAAAGCAGGAGTAGAAGGGTTCGAGAATTTTCCACAAAAAGCAACCGGTTCGCAACTTGAAATGATCGGTTCACAATTGAACCGATCGGTTCGGCCATTGAGCCGATCGGTTGGACCTGAGCCGATCGTTTGGGGCACTCCAACCGATCGGTTGGTGCCCTGAACCGATCGGTTCATGGTCCTAATCTGGCTCAAAAAGACTTTCCTTGTTTCGTTCTCAATTGGTATTGTATACCAATGTTATTCCCAATCGAATTGGGCAATTTGAAACCAAAGGAAAATTCTTGCCGACATGACTTTCCCAACTGGTCGGTTGCACCAGTTGAGCCGATCGGTTCAACTCTTGAACCGGTCGTTTCAACCTGGGCATGAGCCGATCGGCCTGGACACTCCAGCCGACCGGTTCAGCACCTCAGCCGACCGGTTCATCACATGAGCCGATCGGTTGGGAGCACAGGTTGGGCAAAATCAGTCAATTGCGATTTCAATCAATCTGATACTCCAATCAATGCGTCCAACACCTTGAACCATATGATATTGAGCTATCGACTGATTGAGTGTTTAATTGAACTACTAAACTCCTTTAGTAATCAATCTAAACATTGCTTTATGGACAAAACTCCTCTTCCAGGTTAAATCCTATGTGTGTGACCCTGCAGGTCCATTTCACGTTGGCAGTGAAAGTCCATAACACTTATGACTTCACAAGCAAAGAGCGGTGCCTAGTCACACATCAGTGCTACCCAAGTGAAAGTAGAAAGTTGGAGAACAACTTTCATCCTACAATCCGTGAATGGTGTTACAGTGAATGTATAATTCCTTTGTCACTGATATCCCGAATGAACTCAAGGCATGGAACAGTCATCCTGTCAACGTTCATTCACTTTCTTGATCTCAGAGTAGATTGAACGAGATATGTATGACATCAATATCACATACTGATTCACACATGCGTGCGCACGCCTATCTCAATCCTACTCATCAAGTGGCCTTGGATATCAAACTCCCTCGGGAGGGACAAATCCCATATCTATCACTCACCCCTCAAAATCCCCATGTGTCAAAGCCACCCAATCATCACCTTTATAACAACCCATGTTTCAGGACTGCGTTTGATGATGTCAAAGTGTGCCCAACGACATGTGTTGAGTGCAGTGATTTCAGGTCTAAGAATCACACTCACCACCATCACTGTGAGTACTGACTGTGACTACCATCTCATGGTTCCATGTGTCAAACTCACGGTGGGTCTGTCCGGTACCTTGTTCTCTAACAAGTATCTATGTGTTTGGTTTGATATCTCTATATCATGACTAATGAGATTCTGTCATCAACCAACACCACAATCTAGTCTTGTGTGTCATTGTTGTCTATCTACCTTCCACAATGACATCTGACTAGGGACATAACAAGAATGTACAAACTCTTAGCATCCGTATGATCTCATCGTTCATGTCCTTAACCTGAAAGCATACGTCATTGAGTACTGTCATTCTCTAGACATTCAATCTGTTCTATCACTATCTCATATGACTGAACCAGAAAGAATTGGAAGCTTGCCTTAGATGTTTATCAAATCAATCTTAATGTATCCCACCAATCATCCCATGATTGGCTCTCAGGGCATACATACCAACAGACTCCCACTTGCACTGCGAGCCAATCACTCTTGAATCATATTCATAGTGATCTTCAAACATGTCCCACATGTCACTGTGCTCTAGTGCCAACATAGTGAGTAATGGAAACACCTTGCCATAGTCAGTATAAACTGCATGTCTCTCATCTCTTCGTTGTACGTCGCACGTATGAGATGGAGTTGCCGTAATATGCGATCTAGTATTCCTTTGCTAACCTTTAGCCACATTGCATGATCAAGGATTCCAGACTTGTCATCAATGAGTGGAATATAAGTTCATCTCATGAACTATCAGATCCATATAGTATCCACTGATGTTCACTAACACACAGATACTCGGCATTTCCCTTTTAAATGGTTTTATTGGAACACTTCCAATTATTAACAAACTTTCACTTTTATACATCCTATGTATATTTTGCGATTAATTCTCTGTCTTTTCAGAAGTTCGCATCAATGTAACTCTTTACATCGAACTCTTCCTTATCTCCATAGAACTAGTACTTCCCAAGTACTTATCAAGTTCTTATGGTATTCCAGTAACCCTTACTGGAAGTAGACAGACATCCACTCGTCATGTCCTACATACGAGTTATTAGGATGAGCATATCATATTGTCATGTCCTACATACAAGATGATGAATGCATTTTATTCTTGCCATGTCTATACATGCAAGATAATGGGATGATTACATACATGATAGATCCATATCTATTCTTAGTGTTCCCATTCTTCATAAGAATTTGGACACTTGGCCTTGGGATACTAATATCCATATAACATGGACAAGTTTTCTCCCACTGAATCTGTGCATATTGAACCCTTCAGTACAGATTGCCAATGTATGCTCTCTCTTTTCCAGGTCAAGAGATTTGTCGAGAACTATCTCTATAGATCTCTATTCCTATCATATAGGAAACATCTCTATCTTCCTTAAAGATAATTTCCACTTTTGGATTTCCATTCTAGAACAATTCCATTTCACATCAACATGTGAATTGTGAATACGCTCCCACTAAATCACAGATCCCTTCTTTATCTTTGACATGTCAGTCAAACCCTTTGACTATATCATCAAAGTAAAGATCCAATTCTGAGTTGCTTGTACTCAATCAATCACATTGATTAGTCCATTGTAACTTATAGACTTCATTTGCATTAGTGGATTCATAAACCTTATAGGTTGTGTCACGTACACATCCTTGTTTTATTCCTCATAGGAATGCGGTTTTAGTATCCATATGCCAAATGTCTTAGTCATTAAGTTGCAATCAACAAGCATCATCCTTCTCAAAATGTTATCCATGTGTCTTAACACTTAAGACTCATTTGCACTTATGGATTTTATCCAATGAGTGCTACCATCAAGGTCATACCTTATGGTTCACATGGAAATCATTTAGGATGTAATGATCATAAATCATAACTCAAAATTCGGTTCCTCATTTTCATCTATATAGTTGACTCATCACATGAACAACTCATCACATAGATAATTGAGGTGTATCTGTTAAGGATATGAGAACTCACAACTCCTTGTGATTCTTAATGTCCTTTATTAGTGTGGGGTATTCTTTTATTAAGAAGAATTCAGTTATTCGATAATCATTCTCTAACTCCTTAGAGTATGATTTCTTCTTGATTTAGACATCACCATGCCTTAATCATGAGTTCACTATGATACACTATCATAATCACTCATAAGGATCTCAAACATTTGGTCCAAGTATTTCATTCTTTGATCTCATCAAGAATTAATACTTTACCAAATTTGTACTTCATCTATGATAATCTTGAACACTTCAAGATATTCATATTGGTATTTCTCTAAACACCATTTGAAGTATTAGCATTCATTCCAATAGGTATGTAAATACATCATATGTATTATACCTAATAGGATAATCATTCTCTCACTACCATTAGTGAAGATTGATTAATCATGTACAAGAGATTCATGTCTCTTACTGGTTCTCTAACCAAAAGAGTCTAGATTTATCCATCATATGGGAACTAGAAATGAATTTCTCATGATTGATGCTAATTTGATTGTTTGAGTTATCAATAACTTTAGGTATCATTTTATCTTATGCATACCATGTATCACAAGATAAATAAGGCATTTCCACAAAGATCATATCTTTGAGATTGAAACATCAACTTTATTAATTGCCATCATTGTCATACAATATGCAATAATAAAGTGTTTCTATCTATTGGCAATATATGAAATAGCAGTTCTCAACTCTATTTCGTGCCCTTTACGCTGAAATAAACTGAAAGATACTCCTATCTATGGCAGCAACACTTGCTCCAATGATGGGTACTTCTTTCTTGGTCCTTTCACAAAGGCCATCACTTCTTTGTGGATATTGCATATCATATATGACATATCCATATCTTGGTATCATATACCTCGGATAAAGAAGCAGTTCATTTCATGATACCTTAGGTGGAGATCTCCATCCCCTCCTTTATCTTCTTTTGTTCTTCCAGATATAGAGGGAAATCCCTCATACACCCTTTCCCCATGTGCCTTGAGGCTGAAGACGGCTTGGATTGTCGGCTAGCATCAGAACACTTCTTAGCTTTGCCCTTGTCCTTGCCCTTAAGATTACCTTTTCTTTGATCATATCAAAGACTGTGGTGTGTCTCTCTTCATCTTTGCCTCTACTATCCTCAACATGTCCAACAACTCTGTCAACACTTGTCAAAGTTGTTCATGTTGTATCTTATCATGAATTGTATGATTCTCGCAACATTTGCAGTATCATACCAATAGCCAACCCTTGGCTCAGAGGGAATCCTTCTCAGTCAGGTTTTCCACATACCCAATCACATTGAGTGTGTGAATCCCTTACTGGATCTCCTTCTGTCATGACATACTAGGATAGTGTCTTAGAGACATCATATGTCTCATGTTGTCTCTGCAACTCACAGTTCAGAGAACACAACATCAAGCACTCCTCATCAATGTCTTTCTCAGTATGCTTCCATAAGCATACTTTCAGCCATTTATGTGGTGGGATCGAGTTCATCTGGTTCTGGTATAACTAGGACTTGGAGCTTTCACTCTTTGAGAACACTTCTCACCATCCTAACCAGTCGTGGAATTATTCCCATTTAATTTGTTGGTCTCAAAGACCGAAAATAAAGTGATTTGTTGATTAACCATTTATTTTAACAAAAGGAAATATATGCAATTTTAGTCCAAAAACTCATTTTTGACTTGTTTGATTGATTTGAAAAGTTGACGATAAAATTAGGCCTTTAATTAATTATCGCTCCCACTATTTTACTTCAAATTGATAGCCCTCACCATCAATTCGGAAGATTGCAGCATACAACCTTCTAGTGGGCAAGATCCTGAAATCCTCTAAGCCATGGACCAGCTAGGGCTGTCACCCACAACATAGATCTCTCAGGTAGGCAACTTTTTCCAATTGCATCATATGCAACTCTTGATAAGATGTCATATACAACTCCTTGCAATGATCATCTCCATGCCTCAAGGCGCTAGATCCTATCTAGGTCACCTTGTTAAGTCTGACCCAAAGCAAACACGATGAACATGCACCCTGCTAGGGCAGACCCACACATTCATCCTTCACGCTTCCACGAGGTAGACGGTGCACCACGCTAGGGCGTGCCCACACTTGGTCGAACAAGCTTTTCACATGTGTCGCATTTGGAAGGCATCTAAAACTTAATATTTTAATGAGGGATTTGGTTTTATATACATATACATATCCAATCACCACAATACATAGTACGTATCATATACATGTTATATCCCACAGAAAACATGCACAAACGATAAAAAGCGATGATTATGGCCATCCTAATGTGATTCCTTGAGCCAAGAGGAATCACGGTCATCTAGGTCTACATAACATGCAACCTGTACAAGATGAACATCTGTGCCTTGCCATCCGAGTTGATCAACTCATCACATGAATGATCTGTACTCTCCAGCCGGTCGTCTGGGTGCCACCAGCCGATCGGTTGGCTCCTCCAACCGATCGGTTCGCCTGGTCGTCGTGCATCTCGTCATGTCCGCCACCCGCTCGTCTCGCTCCTCGAACCGGTCATCAACCGATCGGTTCACTCCTTGAACCGACCGTCTGGAACGTCAACCGATCGGTTCACCCCTTGAACCGATCATTTCAGCTGTCGTCTTGATGTCCGCCGGTCTTTGACATAACAGGAAATAAAAATCTATCCTATTATTACATTGCTTTAAAAAGGGAAACCCCAAGTTACATTTGGGGGGAGCAAAGGTAGGAAAGAATCTCGAATTATTTCGAGTTACATCAGGAATAAGAGAGGGAAGATCGGTGCGTAGACCGAGATGCAAGCAACCACAAACAACCACACACAGATAGGGGTTTATAGGCCATAATCATGCTACACACATCCACCACAAAACTCGTTTAAGGGCGACGCGTATCAAGTGCATTAATAATACATATCATATATGTAATTAGGGATTTGTGGATTTAGGATTGGACATGCATAAAGCCAATATTATTCGCATCGTATGCAATAAATAAAGGCGACAAACCAAAATCGATCATATCGATATTCCTAAAATATAGAGCAGTTGACGTGGCTCTGATACCACTGTTGGGTTTTAGGGGAGACAGAGAAGGCAGCGGAAACAAAAATTTCTCCCCCAACCCATACCGAGGAAACGCATCAACGTCTATATAATAGGAAAGGATGGTTTGTGGAATCATACCTTGTCCCGAGGCTTGCTCGGCGACAATACCTCGCGCAATGCGCGGTCTTTAACTCCGGTCTTGGACGGTGTCTGTGCAGCTCCTGGTCGCACCGGGACTGATGACTCCTCCTCCTACCGGACTGTAGGATGACAGTTGTCCTCCTAAGCGGCAGTGTCCTCCCGCCTCTGTAGTAGTCCACATGGACCACCTGGAACTCCACTCTCCTTGTCCCACAAGGAAGTGGAAGGAGTCGCACCCTCCTGTTGACGTACTAGTCGCCAACATACTCTTCTGCTACCAGTTGCAACTACAGTTGTCCTTCCCTTGCTGCACCTCCCTTTTGCGGGAAGCACTTGCTCGGGCTCTCTCACGGTTACCAAAACCAGAGAGAACGACAACTTCGCAAAGCAACCGGCTTGCATTGAGTTGTACTTTGAGAAGCCCCCAATACCCCTATATATAGGCGGGTCATGGGACAGGGTTCTCTGTGCCCGACAATACGGGACTAAAGCAGGAGTAGAAGGGTTTGAGAATTTTCCACAAAAAGCAACCGGTTCGCAACTTGAAATGATCGGTTCACAACTGAACCGATCGGTTCGGCCATTGAGCCGATCGGTTGGACCTGAGCCGATCGTTTGGGGCACTCCAACCGATCGGTTGGTGCCCTGAACCGATCGGTTCATGGTCCTAATCTGGCTCAAAAAGACTTTCCTTGTTTCGTTCTCAATTGGTATCGTATACCAATGTTATTCCCAATCGAATTGGGCAATTTGAAACCAAAGGAAAATTCTTGCCAACATGACTTTCCCAACTGGTCGGTTGCACCAGTTGAGCCGATCGGTTCAACTCTTGAACCGGTCGTTTCAACCTGGGCATGAGCCGATCGGCCTGGACACTCCAGCCGACCGGTTCAGCACCTCAGCCGACCGGTTCATCACATGAGCCGATCGGTTGGGAGCACAGGTTGGGCAAAATCAGTCAATTGCGATTTCAATCAATCTGATACTCCAATCAATGCGTCCAACACCTTGAACCATATGATATTGAGCTATCGAATGATTGAGTGTTTAATTGAACTACTAAACTCCTTTAGTAATCAATCTAAACATTGCTATGTGGACAAAACTCCTCTTCCAGGTTAAATCCTATGTGTGTGACCCTGCAGGTCCATTTCACGTTGGCAGTGAAAGTCCATAACACTTATGACTTCACAAGCAAAGAGCGGTGCCTAGTCACACATCAGTGCTACCCAAGTGAAAGTAGAAAGTTGGAGAACAACTTTCATCCTACAATCCGTGAATGGTGTTACAGTGAATGTATAATTCCTTTGTCACTGATATCCCGAATGAACTCAAGGCATGGAACAGTCATCCTGTCAACGTTCATTCACTTTCTTGATCTCAGAGTAGATTGAACGAGATATGTATGACATCAATATCACATACTGATTCACACATGCGTGCGCACGCCTATCTCAATCCTACTCATCAAGTGGCCTTGGATATCAAACTCCCTCGGGAGGGACAAATCCCATATCTATCACTCACCCCTCAAAAGCCCCATGTGTCAAAGCCACCCAATCATCACCTTTATAACAGCCCATGTTTCAGGACTGCATTTGATGATGTCAAAGTGTGCCCAACGACATGTGTTGAGTGCAGTGATTTCAGGTCTAAGAATCACACTCACCACCATCACTGTGAGTACTGACTGTGACTACCATCTCATGGTTCCATGTGTCAAACTCACGGTGGATCTGTCCGGTACCTTGTTCTCTAACAAGTACCTATGTGTTTGGTTTGATATCTCTATATCATGACTAATGAGATTCTGTCATCAACCAACACCACAATCTAGTCTTATGTGTCATTGATGTCTATCTACCTTCCACAATGACATCCGACTAGGGACATAACAAGAATGTACAAACTCTTAGCATCTGTATGATCTCATCGTTCAGGTCCTTAACTTGAAAGCATACGTCATTGAGTACTGTCATTCTCTAGACATTCAATCTGTTCTATCACTATCTCATATGACTGAACCAGAAAGAATTGGAAGTTTGCCTTTGATGTTTATCAAATCAATCTTAATGTATCCCACCAATCATCCCATGATTGGCTCTCAGGGCATACATACCAACAGAGAACTGGGTGAAGAACATAAGAACATGGACGAAGAAAGATGACAAGGGATGAAAAAATAAGAAAGGAGAAGAAGGTTGAGGGAAAAAGAATAGTAGGAGAATGAACAAGTACCCTTTGTAAAGAAGCAAGGACAAGGAGGAGAAAAAGTAAGAGCATAGAAAAATAAAGGGGGAGAAGAATGGCTTAACTAGAAACTGACATGCATGATGAAGTAAGGAGATGGAGGCAAACAATATTGGACAAGTCTGTGTGTAGTGTGTGGCTTCACGTTGCAAACGTGAGTGGATCTGGGAATGAGATTGGAGAGTGGGGGAAGGGCAACGGGATGTAAGAGACTTTTATACCATGAAAATACCAAGGGGTGTAACAAAACTTAAAAGTCTCAATGGGATGTGATTCTATTTCTGTTTAAATATAATTCTATCAGAACTTTTTTGAAATAAATGTGGCATTTTGGTCAATAATTGGATTAGAATTGTGAACTCTTCGCCACTAGAAGTGATATTACTCAAAATAAAGCATGGAATCATCACTAATTAAAATATTACAATAAAATAGGATAAATTTAAACCATTAGAAATTAAGAATTTTAAGCAAAAGTATATAATAAACAAGCCTTCAACTCAAGTCATCTATATTCCAAATATGTCAAAAGATGATACATGTCATGTTCAAAGGCTATCAAAACACAACTATTATATATTACAACTCATTTATAAGTACATGCCATTTCTATACACTCATGGCACAAAGCCAAAACCTATGTGTTGATATACAAATCAAAAACTCCCCAATGATCTGAGAGTATAGGGACGACAAGTAGGATTTTACTACAAGATTCTATCTAGTAGCATGTCTGACCTTCAGATGGCTATTGTTCTCCCTGCTGCTCAGCACCTGCACCATAACCTCCACCTCCTCATCCACAACCACCTAAAAAGTTGTGGAACCCATGGAGTGAGACCAAACGTCCCAACGAGAGATATAACTCTTCACCAATATCTATTATAGGCACAGTAATATAAAAGATCAGTAAATAAAGCAAGTATTATTGTTTAAGGAGTTTAAGAAATTTCAACTGAGCAGTAGAACATTTATGCTTTTAGAAGGAATATGAAGAACATGTATAACTATTTCAAACTAAATAGTATGAGAAATAAGGCATGGGTTCATCCAATGTGATTAATATTTGACCCTAAGTAAATATACTACATGGTTGTTTAACCATTTTTATGCCCTGAGGATTTGAGGCGTACCACTCAAATCCAACCGACCACTACTAAGTCAAAATGAGTTTCATATAAGATCAGTGGAAGATCTGAACTCCATGATCATCACCAACACTACTTGTCCAGTTCAAGTTTGCAATGCATTGACACATAGTCATACTGCTAAAGACAACAACTTGTAGTCAAGGCTACAATCATGTAGAAATAACAACTCATAGTCAAGGCTATGGTCATGTAAAACAACTAGTTTGCCTTGGTACAAGGCACAACACTAGAGAATAGGCTCATGCATGGCCGTGCTATAATATACAACATACCAATATTTCAACAATTTAAGGATACATGGAGTTATCTCCACTGGTGCCCCACATATTCAACAATATGCACTTCGAGTTTTTTCTAGGAGTTACTTGTTTCACCATCCAGCTAAGAATTGACAGTGAAGATGGATCTATGGTACATGACAACTACATGATTAGGGTTTCACTTGATTAGATTTACCAACTGAGTATCTTTTCATGCATCAATCAAGTTACAACGTAATAACCTTAATTAAACTCTACAAAATTAAGGTAGGGTGCAACTTCAGAAGATATAAAACATATTAAGTGAGAACTTGTATCATCATCATATGGAACTTGTAATACTACCATTCACAAGGTCATTAACAATATTACATCACTATGAGATATCAATCCCTCAACTTATGCAGAAGGCACTTGCTAGGTCATTAGACCAATTCATATACTCCTGCACACTCAATATCACGAAAAGCCTCAACATTACTCATAATCACCACTCTATTTTGTATAGGGCTCACCATAGCATTCACTTAGCAATGTCATTCATCTCACTTGCAAGTTAGTATTACACAAGTAGGAGGAGAAAACACTATTATAGGATAACAATCTTCAAATAAAGTGAACATACTTATCATGTTATCATCAGATTAGGGTTAGGGTCTATATGTACCAGATTAGGGTTTCATAGCATCATACCACCTCTAGACCCTAATTCCATCACTTCCCATATTGTTGGAAAGTTAAGCATTATTGTTGATGGTTAGCCATTCATAATCACAACACTTTTAGGTAGACCATTACCCTATGTACTGACCATGCACATACTTACATGTATGTGTCTTAACCGCCTTCAACACATAAGTGTCGATCACTCGTGACACATGAGTGTCGATCTAATCAACAACGAGGTGTCTCGATCAAGACGCAACACATGTGTCTCGGTATCTCATGGTTACGACCAACCATGCACCTAGTTTCGACCGTCACCATACATGGGTGTCATGACCTCCATCCAACTAGTTACGACTGTAACACAACACAGCATGGCATCACGATAAGAACCAAACCAAAATGTATCGACTCCTTAGCAATATGGCATTGTTACCATGACTCCAAGGATAGGTAAAGGACATCGCGACCGCTACACAAGGTGTGTCGTTACTAAAACCTCCCAAGGTGTGTCGCGACCAAGATAATCTAAACACATCATCATGATCAAGTCATGTAGCATGGCGTTACCACCTTGACAACCAAGTGTTTTGGCCCAAACACAATCACATCTTGACCGCTACCAAGACATAGACAAGTGTTATGACCTACACACTTAACCATCCTACTGCAATGTTAGCCATCTAAGCAACAGTGTTGCATCATGACCAAACTGATAGGTAGCGCCCAGTCTAAGGGTTAAGGAGTTTCACGATTGAAACCACCCTTCATCAATGGTGTTGACTATGATGGAAGGAAAAAGGTCAATCTCAACCACCTGCTCAACACCATAGTAGATCTAAGCTAAGACCAAAACATATGATTAATGGTAGGGTAAACCAAACGTCAACAAGATGAATAACACCTTGGTTCATAGTGTTCATCAAACCCTAAACGTGATGATGGAAGATCATCAAAAGATACACTTAGATAGAGGAAACTAAGATTCTTGTGCACATATTATAGATCAAAAATTTCTATTGTTCAAGTATAATGAACCATATAGGAACTAGTATAAGATCATGTTTAAGATGCACATAATAGAGGTAGGAGAAGTTGTAAAAATGCTTGTTTTGAAGAGAAACAACTCTCAAGATCACAAGCTCCAAGAACCTTCAACCAGGCTTCAAACTTAGACCAAGGAATCACCTCAAAAGAGAAGAAAACCATGGTAACAAAGAAGCTCAAGAAAGAGGGAAAAATAGTCCTTGGCCGAACTAAGAAAGAAAGGGAAAAAGAAAGAATCATCCTTTCACTCGAGTTCATCATGACAAATATGGTCTATGACCCTTATGAGAAGGAGTTCATCTCAAACGGCCATCATGGATGATCCATAGACCAAGACTGAGGAAGAATAAGATGATGCAGGTTTTAGAAGAGAGAAATCATCATCAAGAGTAAGGCCACTTATCAAGAGAAGAAATCTCCAAGAAACCAACACCAAGGAGTGATCTAGCACGAGATATTCAACATGCACAAAGGATTGATCACCCAAGCTTCAAGATATAACCTCTCTTGCTCTAGAATATACAAGGAGGATATCAAGGTAGAAAAATATTTGTATGGCCAAAAAAGATTACTTGCTTGTGAAGAGGATGGGTTATATACCCAAAAGAGGAGGGAAGTAAAAGATTTTGAGGTGTCAACATAATAGATCACTAAGGGACACATGCCCATCAAAGAGATAACTTTATTTATACTTGCATGCAATAATATGAAATGTTTGAGTTTATCCAGCAATAGTGTCACGACCAACTAGGTCGGTTGCCCTTATGTCTTAGTCGAGACACTCCATCTATTTGTCTCGATTGAGACACTTCAAGATCAAAACCCTAGGTCACATGTGTACATGGTTGAGACACTAGATGATAAGGTGTTTTGACCCACCTCTCACAAGGTTGTATCGATCACAATCATCACCACAAGTGGTGTAGGGGTCATAACATCAAACCTTAAGTCAATCACCATATCAACTTTACAAACCCTAGAAACCTTAATATCACATGATGATGTCATGCCATCATCCATGATTCAAACAAGATGTTTTGTAGCACCATATTCTCTCTCATGATGCCAAGGTACAAAGAGCACTCTCTTCATGTGAAAAAATTTCAAGTTAACCCTCACTTATGGGTAAATTGCAAACTAGTCCAAAACAAGCACATATATTACAAAGACAGTTCAAACATCAATCAAAATGGACCAAAATGAAAATATAAGCTTGTACATGATATTAAGACATCTCAAGAACTTAGATTAAGGTTTAAGAATCTCATTATACAAAGAAAACATAATCAAGCATTAAGCTAGGTCAGGAGTCTTACAACTATAAACCCCATTAGGGATTTCGCCCCTGAAATCCTACACAAAAAGAGATGAATACTTATTCTACATATCGTCTTCAAGCTCCCACATGGCTTCTTCAACACCATGATGATGCCACAAAACCTTAACTAATATGATCTCCTTCTTCATCAACTTTTTGATCCTTCTATCCAAGATCAACACATGCCCTTCTACATATGATATGTCATTATCTGATTCTACCTCAATTGGCTGAAGAATCAACTCCGTATTAGGGTGACACTTCCTCAACATAGAGATATGAAACACAGGATGTAACTTCTACAACTCAAGTGGTAGCTTAAACTTATAAGCTACCTTCCCAACACGTGCAACCATAGGATAAGGTCCCATGTAACAAGTAGCTAATTTACCCTTTCTCCCAAACCTTAGAACACCTTTCCAAGGAGAGACTTTGAGATATACGATGTCTCCCATTTGGAACTATAAAGGTCTAGGACGGTTATCAGCATATGACTTTTGTCTGTCCTGTGCTGCTTTCAACTCTTGTTGAGTGACTTTAGTCTTATCTGTCTTCTACCGCACTAGCTCAAGACCTAAAAGTTGATATTCTCATGTCTCGTACCAACATAAAGGAGATCTACAATGTCTCTCATGTAGTGCTTCATAATGTACCATATCAATTCTCCTTTGATTACTATCATTATACGCAAACTCTATTTAACTAAGGTGAATATCCCAAATGCCTAAGAACTGCAACACACATGCTCTTAGTAGATCCTCTAAGGTCTGAATTGTCCTTTCAGACTGTCCATCTATCTATGGGTGGAATGCAATACTGAACCTTAACTGTGTACCCATCGTTGTATGCAAATGCTCCTAAAAGCGATTAGTGAATTGAGGACCTCTGTTTGACACTTTAGTAGCTGAGATACCATGTAGACATACTATCTCATCAACATACACCTATGTAAGCTTCTCAGTTATATATGTTGTCTTTACAAAAAGAAAATGTGTTGACTTAGTCAACATGTCCACTACTACCCAGAAGGAATCATGACCTTTGGATGTTCTTGGAAGTCCAACCAAAAAGTCCATTGTGACATGATCCCATTTACACTAAGGTATAGGAAATGGTTACAAAGTCCATGTAGGCTTCTGATGCTCAGCTTTGACCTACTGGCATACAACACACTTAGCCACAACCTCAGCTACATCACGCTTCAATCCTAGACATCGATATAGATCTTTCAGATTCGGATACATCTTAGTGCTACATGGATGCATAACATACATAGATAAATGAGCTTCTTCCAGAAATAACGTTCTTATATTATCAATGTCTGGTACCACTGCCCTCTTATGATAACATATTGTCCCATTCTCAGACTCATGAATGCCCCACACTTCTCACTGCCCAACTCTGCTTGAGTCTATTGTACCACAATATCATTCTGTTGTGCATCTCTGATCTACTGATTCAATGTTGGCTTTACTTGTAACTGTACTAAAAGACCTTCTAACATAGACACCTCTAATTATACATTCATCTGATGTAAGGAGACTAGCATGTCTCTCTTATGGCACACCAAAGCGAACAACTATACTTTATTAGAGGATGATGACATATAAGACTTCCTACTTAGGGCATCTTCCACTACATTTGACTTCCCTGGGTAGTAATCTATGGTGCAATCATAATCTTTAATCAGTTCCATCCAGCGTTGTTGTCGCATATTCAACTCTTGTTTGGAAAAGATATATTGTAGGTCCTTGTGGTTGGTGAAGATTTGACACTTCTCACCGTACAAGTAGTGTCTCCATATCTTCAAAGCATGGACCACGGTTGCTAACTCCATATCATGTGTCAGGTAATTTTCCTCATGTTTCTTAAGTTGTCACGACAAAATAAATCACATTTTTATCATGCAGCAGCACACAACCCAGACCATTGTTGGTTGCATCGCAAAAGACAATATAACATTTTACTTGCTTTGGCAGCACTAACACTGGTGTACTAATCAACCTCTCCTTCAAGATCATAAAAGATCGTTAACATATATCATCCCAATCAAACTATAGATCCTTCTTGGTAAGCTTTGTTAGGGGTAAAGCTACAGTACCGAAGTTCTTAATGAACCTCTTGTAATATCCTACCAAAGCGAAGAAGTTGTAAACTTCTGTAGGTGTCTTTGGTTTATCCCACTCTATTACTGACTCCACCTTCTTTGGGTTTACACAGACTCCTTTAGGAGATATTACATGCCCTAGGAAAGCCACTTCCTTAAGCCAGAACTCACATTTATTGAACTTCACATACAACTGGTGTTGCCTCACAAAGTCAAAGCTTGGTGTAGGTGTTGCTCATGCTGCTGACCACCTCTAGAATAGATCAAGATGTCATCTATAAACACTACCATGAACTAGTCTAGATGGGGCCTAAATACCCTATTCATCAGGTCCATAAACATTCTTGGTGCACTGGTTATCCCAAACGGTATAACCACAAACTCACAATGATGATACCTTGTCCTAAAGGCGACTTAGGTATGTCATCTTCCTTAATCCACAACTAATGATAACCGACCTCAGGTCTATCTTAGAGAAGACAATGTCATCTCGTAAATGATCAAATAAATCATCTATACATGGAAATGGATACTTATTCTTAATCGTCATCTTATTCAACTATCAGTAGTCAATGCATAGTCTCATGGATCCATCCTTCTTCTTTACAAACACAATTGGAGCACCCCACGGAGACGTGCTTGGTTTAATGAAACATTTCTCAAGCAGTTCTTGCAACTATTTCTTTAATTCCTACATCTCAGCTGGTGCCATCCTATATGGTGTTTGTGTCATAAGTTGGGTACTTGGAACTAGATTGATTTCAAAAATCAACTCTCTAGGAGGAGGTACACTTGGGAACTCATTGAGAAACACACCCTCGAACTCATGTACAATTGGAACTTCCTAAATAATAGGACTCTTTGCCTTTGTATCCACCACATGTACCAAGAACACATCACAACCCTGTCTCATCCATATCTCTGTTGTCATAGCTAAAACTAGACATGTTGGAAGAATCTTTCTATCCCCTTAGAAAACCCATAAAAAATCACTATCGACAAACATGGCTATCTTGGCACTACAGTCCAACATCACCCGATACTTTTCCAAAGTATCAATCCCAAGGATCACATCGAATCTATGCATATCAAGTGGTAAGAGATCTACTTCAATGCTATGTCCTGAAAAGGAAATAACACATGATGGACATGCTTCCCCGGGCTCTGCAGAACCAACTAAATGAGTTTCTACATAAGACTATCATGTCTATGATTAACATATAAGAAACAACTAGCAATCACTTCTCTAGTGATAAAGAAATGACACACACCCAAGTCAATTAAAACGGATACAAAACATGAAGATGACAAATCAAAATGAAATAATTCCATCTGACCTATCATGACTTGAGGGTTAACAACTCCTTCTGACTGGATCATCGCATAGAATCTAGCTGTCATATGTTGTCTTCCCCTTCCTCCTTTAGTCTGTCCTAAAGTACCTATTTGTGATGCCTATTTGCGTCCTCTGGGACTGTGTTGTTGTTGATGCTGTGATCCTTGCTGACTTTGCCTTGTCTGCTGAGTCACCTCTTCATCCTTCAAATGGCAGTATCACTTAGTATGCCCCACTTGCCCATACTTGAAATAGGTCTTGCCCTCATACCATGCCTTAGAAGACCCTGTCACAAACACTAACATTGCACTTCCAACTCCTATAGGTGGAAATCTATGGCCTCTACCTCTACTATGTATCCACTATGACTGAGTCACTGACCTTTATTGAGACTAAGATGTTGAGTACGTAGTCTTCTTAAAGCCTCCAAAAGATTGTCCTTATACTACATAGGCCTCTTCTTAGACTTTGACTCATGTTTCTACAAAACTGATCTCTCCACTCTCCTAACTGATTCCACAAATGTGGCAAACCTCTCTCAGTTTTCTAAGGATGACATTGGGGTTGACAGCTTAGTACTCAGACCCTTTTCAAAGTGCCTAACTCCTTGTCCATTGTTGCCATATGTGGACAAAACCTAATAAGCTCCATAAATTTAGCTTCATATGCACTGATCGACATAGTTCCTGTCAAATATTCTCAAACTACACAATCTTCTCATCTAAGTATGTCTCTGAAAAGCACCTAGTTACAAACTCCCGTCAGAATTTTTCCCAAGTAATCATGAAACCCATCCTTTTCTCCTCTTTAATGGTCCACCAGTGACCAACACTCCCTTTTAGTAGATACACAACATGTTTCACTTTATCTTCCTCATGGATATTGAGGATCTTAAAGGCCTTTTCCTACTTATTCAACCACATGTCTACATCAGTTGGATCAGATGTACCCACATACTCCAACGCTCCTACATGTCAAAGTCTCTCAAAATTCTTCTCAGAATTTTGGATTTCAGCACATGGGACAGTTGCCCTAGGTTGGTTTATAGGCATCCTATCCACCATGTGTGTCACTGTAGACATAAAATGTCCAGACATAAAATGTCCAAACATATCCCTAAAAGTAGGATTGGATACATTGGTGGGATCAACTTGAGGCATCTCAGGCACAACATCTGCCCTTTCTTTCCTCCTTGAACCACCTCCTGGTGCAACAACTCTGCCTTCTACAACATGTTCTTCATGTTCTCCAGACATCTTTTCTTGTCTTCTTCTTCTTCTACAAGTAGAAGTGACTATAAGATATTCTAGAGGACACTAGAACATACACAAATCCTAGTCCTATGTCCCTGTAGACTCAACGAACATATAGCTCTGATACCAACCAAATTGTGACACTCTTCACCACCCAAAGCGAGATTACTCAAAACAAAGTGTGGAATTATCCCTAATTATAATATTACCACAAAATAGGGTAAATTTAAACCATTAGCAATTAAGAATTTCAAGCGGAAGTACATAATAAACAAGCCTTCAACTCATGTAATTTGTATTTCATATGTATCAAAAGGTGATACGTGTCATGTTCAAAGGCTATCAAGCCACAATTGTTACATATGACAACCTATTTATATGTACATACCACTACTATACACTCATGGCACAAATCCAAAATCTACATGTCGATATAAAAATCAAAAACTCCCCAAAGACCTAAGAGTGGTGGGATGACAAGCAGGACTCTACTACGAGATTCTAACTAGTAGCATGTCTGGCCTTCAGATGGCTACTGTTCTCCCTACTGCTGAGAACCTACACCATGACCTCGAGCTCATTGTTCGTGACCACCTAAAAAGTTGTGGAACCCACAAAGTGAGACCAAATGTCCCAGTAAGAGATATAACTCTTCGCCAACGTCTATTATAGACACAGTTATATAAAAGAGTAGTAAATAGAGCAAATATTACTATTTAAGCAGTTTAATCAATTTCAACTGAGCAATAGAACATTTATGCTTTTAGAAGGAATATGAAGAACATGTATAACTGCTTTAAACTAAAAAATACAAGAAATAAGGCATGGGGTCATCCAATGTGATTTGCAAGTGACCCTAAGCAAATATACTACACGGTTGTTTAACCATTTTTATGCCTTGAGGATTGAGGCGTACCACTCAAATCCAACTGACTACTGCTAAGTCGAAATTAGTATCATATAAGATCAATGGAAGAGCCAGACTCCATGATCATCACAAACACTACTTGGTCAGTTCAAGTCTGCAATGCAGTGACATATAGTCATACTGCTAAAGACAGCAACTTGTAGTCAAGGCTACAATCTTGTAGAAATAACAACTCATAGTCAAGGATATGGTCTTGTAAAAAAACTACTCTGCCTTGATACATGGCACGACATTAGAGAACAAGCTCATGCATGTCCGTTCTATAATAAACAACATACCACTATTTCAACAATTTAAGGATACATGGAGTTATCTCCACTGGTACCCCACATATTCAACAATATGTACTCTGAGTTTCCCGTAGGAGTTACTCATTTTGCCATCCAGTTAAGAAATGACATTGAAGATGGATCTGTGGTACATGGCAACTACATGATTAGGGTTTGACTTGATTAGATTTACCACTTGAGTATCTTTTAATGCATCAATCAAGTTATAATGTAATAACCTTAATCAAACTCAATAAAATCAAGGTAGGTTGCAACTTCAGAAGATATAAAATGTATTAAGTGAGAACTTATTTCATAATCATATGGCATTTGTAATACTACCATTCACAAGTTCATTAAAAATGTTACATCACTATGGGATATCAATCCCTCAACTTATGCACAAAGCACTTGCTAGGTCATTAGATCAATTCATATACTCCTACACATTCAATATCACAAAAATCCTCAACATTACTCATAATCACCACTTTGTTTTGTATAGGGCTCACCATAGCATTCACTTAGCTATGCCATTAATCTCCTACATGTTAATGTTATACAAGTAGGAGAGAGAAAACACCATATTATAAGATAACAATATTCAATTAGAGTGAACATGCTTATCATGTATCATCAGATAAGGGTTAGGGTCCATATGTACCCAATTAGGGTTTCATAACATCATACCACCTCTAGACCCTAATTCCATCACTTCCTATATGTTGGAAAGTTAAGCATTACTGTTGATGGTTAGCCATTCATAATCACAACACTTTTAGGTAGACCATTTCCCTATGCACTAACCAAGCACATACTTACATGTACATGTCTTAATCACCTTCAATACATGAGTGTCAATCGCCCTTGACACATGAGTGTCAATCCGATCAACAATGAGTTGTCGCAATAGAAACACAATGCATGTGTCTCTATCGAGACACATCTCATAGTTATGGCCAACCATGCACCTAGTCTTGACCGTCACCATACATGGGTGTCATGACCCCCATTGAACTGGTTATGACCATAACACAACAAAACATGGCATCATGATTAACACCAGACCAGAATGTCTCAACCCCTTAGAAACATGGCGTTGCGACCGTGACTTTAGGGACAAGTGATGGGACCTCGCGACCACTACACAAGGTGTGTCATGACCAAAACCTCCCAAGGTGCATTGTGACCAATATAATCTAAACACAGTGCCATGACCAAGTCATGTAGCATGACATTACCACCTTGACAACCAAGTGTTTCAACCCAAACACAACCATGTCTCAACCACTACTAAGACATAGGCAAGTGTTACGACCTACACACTTAACCATCATGCTGCAACATTAGCCATCTAAGTAGCAACATTACGTTGCGACCAAACTGATAGGTAGTGACCAGTCTAAGGGTTAAGGAGTGTCACGACCGAAACCACCCTTCATTAATGGTGTCGACCGTGATTGAAGGCCAAAGATCAATCTTGACCACATGCTCAACACCATAGCAGATCTAAGCCAAGATTGAAACATATGGGTAACAACATGGTAAACTAAATGTCAACGGGGTGAATAACACCCTGGTTCATAGTGTTCATCAAACCCTAAACGTGATGATGGAAGATCATCAAAAAAGATATACTTAGATAGAGTAAATTGAGATTCTTGTGCACATATAAGAAATTTAAACTTTCTGTTGTTCAAGTATAACAAACCATATAGGAAATAGTATAAGATCAGGTTTAAGATGCACATAATAGAGGTAAGAGAAGTTCTAAAACCCACCTATTTTGAAGAGAAACAACTCTCAAGATCCCAAGCTCAAGAACCTTCAACCAGGCATCAAACTTTGACCAAGGAATCACCTCAAAAGAGAAGAAAATCATGGTCACAAAGAAGCTCAAAAAAGCTGGAAAAACAACCCTTGGATGAACCAAGAAAGAAAGGGAAAAAGAAAGAATCATCCTTTGACTTGGGTTCATCATGACAAATCTGGTCTATGTCCCCTTATGAGAAGGAGCTCCTCTCAAATGGACATCATGGATGATCCATAGACCGAGACCGAGGAAGAAGGAGTTGATGGAGATTTTAGAAGATAGAAATCATGATCAAGAGTAAGACCACTTACCAAGAGAAGAAATCTCCAAGAAATCACCACCAAGGAGTGATCTAGCACAAGATCTTCAACATGCACAAAGGATCGGCCATCCAAGCTTCAAGATCTGACATCTCTTGCTCTAGAAGATCCAAGGACGATCTCAAGGTAGAAGAATATGTGTAGGGACAAAAAAGATTACTTTCTTGTGAAGAGGATGGGTTATATACCCAAAAGAGGAGGGAAGTAAAAGATTTTGAGGTGTCAACATAATAGATCACCAAGGGACACATGCCCATCAAAGAGATAACCTTATTACTACTTGCATGCAAAATATGAAATGCTTGAGTTTATCTGGCAATAGTGTTGCAACCAACTAGGTTGGTTGCCCTTACGTCTCAGTCGAGACACTCCATCTATTTGTCTCAGTCGAGACACTTTAAGATCAAAACCCTAGGTCACATGTGTGCATGGTCGAGATACTAGATGACAAGGTGTTTCGACCAACCTCTAGCAAGGTTGTCTCGGTTACAACCATCACCACAAGTGTTGTAGGGGTCATAACATCAAACCTTAAGTCAATCACCATATCAACTATACAAACCCTAGAAACCCTAGAAACATTAATATCACATGATGATGTCACACCATCACCCATGATTCAAACAAGATATTCCATAACACCATCTTATCTCTCATGATTCCAAGGTACAAATAACACCCTCTTCATGTGAAAATTTGCAAGTTGACCCTCACTTATGGGTAATTTGCAAACTAGTCCAAACAAGCACATATATTACAAAGATAGTTCAAACATCAATCAAATCAGACCAAAATGAAAATATAAGCGTGTCACATGATATTAAGACATTCCAAGAACTTACATTAAGGTTTAAGCATCTCATTATACAAAGAAAACACAATTAAGCATTAAGCTAGGTCAGAAGTCTTACAAGAATCCTATCCCATTTGTAGTACCACAAACAAAATTGGGCCTAAGATCTTATTCTATGGGATAAGTTGGTCATTATTGTTAACTAATAACTTGGATGGTAAACTCCAAGTTAACCATGTCATATTAGTAATGATTAACTAGGTCGAGTAGATTTATTTTTTATAAATATTCCAGTTCCTATTAGTTATTCTAGTTTTTCTACTTCTCTATATATTGAGAAACATAGTATCTTAGTACATACATGTTTAGATTAAAACTTTTCCATGTGACTTAATTCTTATAGAAGTTTTATCTCTCACTGGGACTCACATTCCTTTGAACATGTTTGGATCTCATCAACTATATCATGGTTATTATGGTAAGGATTCTCCATTCCCACACCGATAATAGGAGGATATCACTTGAGGTGTAATAAGTTAGACTTCAGAAGTCCATAGATTCGTTCTTGTATACTTAGACCCCCGAGCATGGCAGTTTTAAATGATGAATTCATGGCTCAAACTTTTGTAATATATCATTGTGCGTCTATAAGCATAGGGCATGTAATATCACATATTGTATTATACATGTCATGGATTGAGGCCCACAGCATGAACAATGCACAGGTACATGTTAATGACTTTAAGTAATGGATATTTCTTATGTTTTGTTATTCAGTAAGGACATGTGACACAACTTGTTGCCCTTTACCTTCCATCTTGATGTAATTTTTTTATACATTTTAAATGGATAAAAATTACTTATGTTATCATTATCTTGTCCATATAAGAAAAACAAGGATGTTGACATGGTTTGGGTTCCAAAACCTCTAACTTAGAAATATTGGACACTTAGTTGATATTTGACCTAAATTTCATTCATAATGTCTTATATCAACTAAAATTATCTTTAACTATATATCTTTGAGTATTTGATTGTTTAATTGTGTAACTTAAATTAAAACTAGTTGAAAAAGAATTATATTAATTCATTCTACAATTGTTGGAAAACCTACAGAATAGTACTCGGTCGACAAAACTCTCGACCGAGGCGCTCGTCAGTCAAAAAACAAATTCGACCAAAAATAGTTCTGTCAGAAACTGTTATTATTAAAGCCATTCACTTAAAATCAATGCTTGACGGTTATAAAATTTTTTTTCACTCTGATTCATATATACTCAATGAAAATATTTCATAACTAAAAGAGCCACTATATGGGTATCAAAACTTTCATACTTTGCAGGTTTGTATGGTCTATATAAATTGCTCTAAAAAATATGACCAAAAACAAGGAAGCCTTTCATATACTTGGATAAAAAGGTAAGATTATTGGTCACATTTGGAGAAAACTTCAAAGGTAAAACTATTGGCATAGGTAATGTTGGTACAAATTTTGAATGTGATATCAGTCAAATAACTACATCACAAGTGTTTTGACAATGGTTATGATTCATAAGAAATCATTAATATTGTTGATAAAAGAAAAATAATTGTAAATGTAAAATAATGTATGAGATTCAGTTCCTAGATCTAAAGGCAAACATTCATTGGAACTAAATGAGCATGATGACATAAATAAAGCTAGGATGGAGTGGGAGAAAATAGACTCAACTATAACTTATGACTTGTGGTCATTCATATGTTATTCTAGCCACTAATAAGAACATCAAACTCTTCACATAGTTGCAACAATTGTTTTCTTAATAGAATCATAAAATAAGAAATTTGTGTTGCTTAAACCCATGACATGAAACATGATTGAATATGCATAAAGAAAGATGATAGGTCATGTTGTGAAGGTGACGCCCCGTGCCACAAAAAGCGAGATTACTCAAAACTTAACTGCGGAAGAAAGATTAACAAACAGATTACTAGAAAATACTAAAAATTAAAACCATTTTCATAAAACTACCAAATAGCAAGAACCTTCGCATATAAGTCCTTTCATGCCTCAAAGCATATACAAGGCATGTTGTCAACCTATAACCAATGAACTTCTCCAGCATATATATACATGATTCCACCACATTTGTACATAACAAGTATATAAGCCAACCACATAAAGAAAGCACATTCGTGAAACATCTACAAAACATTCCCGAAGACCCGAGTGTACAGGGATGACTCTAAGACTCTATCAGGAAAAGACATCTAGCAACACTGCCAACCTCATCAGCTACTGGTCCTCCTACTACTCCTCAACCTCTGCTACACAGTCTCTACTTCTTTGTGCTCATCCACCTAAAAAGGGTGTGGGAAACCCACAGGGTGAGATTCCAAATCTCAGTGGGAGATATAACTCACCACCAACTCTATTATTATCACAGATAAGATAAAATAAGAAGCAGTGTAATTACATTTATGTGAAGCAGGTAATAATTATTAACAAGAAAAGCATTTACTGTCTGATTAATGGAACATCTTAATAATTTAAAAGGAATATGAAGAACATGCATAGTTCTTATCAACAACATTGTACAAAAATCAAACAAGGCCTCATCCAATGTTTTTGTATTTTGATCATACACAATATAGTACATGACTAATTATGTATTTCATTATACCCCAAGGATTTTAGTCATACCACCCAAATCCAACCGACCACTTGATAAGTTGAAATTGGTGCCATACAAGGTCTAATGGAAGAGCCAGAATCCACGACCTCACCTTCCTCGGTTAGTATGAGTTAATATGTAGTGACATCATGGGCCAACTGCTTCTAGTGACGTACAATCTAGCTGTACGGATTTAGCCCACCTTGGTACAGGTCATGACGCTAGTGAGTTACGACCATAGCCGCACTCTTCCAGGTATGGCTTACGAAAAATCTCATTATATAAATTATGGAGTTGTAGTCTAAAGTTTCACTCTTCCAGGTATGGCATGCAGCCAATCCCGTGAAAGATATACATTCAAGACACAAGGAGATACCTCAACTTGCACCCCACATATTCAACAATATGCGTTTCGAGTTGAACTCATTTTACCATTCGGCAAATGCTGACACTGAATGGATCAATGACACATGACAAACTACACTATTAGATTCCACTTGATTAATTAGACCAATTTAAACACCTTTAATCATCAATCAAGTTACAACATAAAACCTCTGAACAAATTCTACATAAACAAGGGCATAACACGTCACTAGACATATATTGAAACATATTTTTAGAGCATATATTGAAACATATAAAGTATGATCTCATCATTTCATGTCTGTATTTCAACATGTGTCCATCACGAGGACTACATATCTTGGGGTAGCAACCCCTCACCTCATTAATTGAGTAAAACATCTCATGCAGGGCATCAAGCCATCATTAGATCATAATACATCCTTATGTATCACCATATTATATGTGTCTCACAAGACCTATTCAAACAGATCATAACCACCATAGATCATACTTGGCTATGTACATTGATTGGTGTTGCCTGCATGGTTAGAAATCGATAATAAGAAAGCAATACATCATCAACACCATCATCTCATAGGATTCATGTCATACATTTTATATTATTACAATTAGGGTTTCAATTTACCTCATTAGGGTTTACAAGGTTGGATCAACAACCACCCTTAGGTTATCACTTTCCTTATCATTATGAGATATGTTATAAGATAAAGGTTATAGGAACATGATCCTTATCATCATACACACGACCGTCCCATAGAGTATCACATCTTATCATGTGACCCTAACATCAAGATGGTGTATCATAAACACCACCAAAAGGCACCGATTAAGGTATCCACATATGGTACCAGTTAGCCTTAAGTGTGTCGGGTAACCACTCCAAGGGGGTTATCAGTCTATACTCAAGGTGTATATTTGTTTATCATCACCATGGGTGTGTCGGGCACAACCCCTCAAGGAGAGGGTGTCGTCCAACCACCTTCTATCGGGCATCACCATCACAGGGGTGTGACAGGCCTCGAGGAGATAACAGGCATCATTAGTGTATTGGGCAATGCTCAAGCCGTAACGGTTGCTAGGGTTATCGGGATACAACACCCCCAAAGGTATCAGGCTAGTAACGCATAAGCCATGGTGGGAAGAGCCTTGACAAGCAATGTTCATCACTCTAAACAACATACCAAGGGTCGCAACACCAAGATATGACAACTACACTCCTCATCATATATCAGCCAATAACGTTATGTCAGGTAACCACCATAAATGACACTCAAATGACCCATGGATGAACAAGGTATGATGGCCTAAGGCTCTCCCAGAATGTGTCGACTTATATACAACCAAGGTCATGATGACCTATCTGTAGTAGCATCCATCAGCTATCATTCTAGGAGTTTCCAAGCAAGGAAAACCATCAACAAAGCATGTCGGGCTAAGTCTCCCAAAGATCATGATGATCTACCACAAAGGGTGATGGTCAGGGGCGTCACAAGCTGTGACAGCCACCCAAAGCCTAACAGCCTAACCTATATGTCAGCCTGCACATACATATCTGCCTACACAAACATATCGTCCTCATCATCTCCTACCTTAGGACAGTGTTACAAGCAAGGTAGAAATGTGAAACACAAGTGTAGCATCAAAGCAAGGTTCACTTTCCAAAACAGAACGCTAAACTACTCAAAAGAGTTACCAGCATGCAAGCAATAACAAGCCAAGGATGAAGAAGAAGATATCAAGTAAAAGGTGATAATAACAAAGAGGTTTTAGAGTTATATAACCCACCTCAAGGTTCACCACCAAGCTCTAAGCTCCAAGGTCAAGCTCCATGCTTCACAAGCTCAAGGTAGAAGAATATCCTCCAAGCTCGATCACCACAACACCTCCAAGAGAGAAGATGGGAACCAAGGTTAAGAAAGCATGAGAGGGAAAAGTAGTAACCAAGGTTCATGGCCGAGAAGAAGAAAGAAGGAGAGAAAGGAAACTAAGGATCATGGCTTACCAAGGTAGAGGATGAAGAGAGGACTACAAGCAAGGGACTCATCTACCAAGCTCCAAGGGAGAAGCTCCTCTACCTCAAGGTCATCCACCAAAGAGAGAATTCCAGGATAGCCAAAAGGGTTCTCTTGCATGGGGAGAAAGATATATATACAAGTGAGATGAAAGAGAGAGCAAGGGGGAAGGTGTCACCACCTTCGAACCCTAGGTGACACATGCCACGAAGAAAGGCCACATGTAACACCATGCAAAAAGGTGATAAGAACTATGCCTCGCCCACTAGGTCACCTTCCTAGGTCATGGTCAATACACACACCCACTCCCTTCACAAACATATAGGGATGAAACCCTAGAGCCACAAACTGATATGGTGCATCACTAGTCACCATAAAATGATAGGATATTTCCTCAAGACATCCTCAAACTGATACAAATCCTCTCTAAGTCTCTCAAGCCCGAGACTACACTCCTAGGTGCAAGACACACCCTAACATGAGCCCAAAAACACCACCAAGGATGTCACCACTCATCCAAGGTTCAAACAAGGTTTCCATCTCTTTCTCTTTCCTCTAGATGATGCCAAGAGAGAGAAGGAACACACTAGAGGTGGCAAGCTTGCACATCAACCCTTCTTTTAGGTGAATTGCAATTTGCACCAAACCTCTCCACAAAACACAAGCATCAACCAAACAAGCTCAAACAAGGAACTCAAACCTCCAACATGCTCTAATTACATCTCAGGTGATTAGAGAAAGGAGCTAAGAAACATACTCAAGCTAAGCAAACATGGTTATCCCAAAATGTGGGTCAGGGTTCTTACATGTCACTTATGCTAATATAGAAGAAAAGGTTATATCTTGATGATTCTAGATAAACTACATGTTCTAAAATTCTACAGAACTACCTCTTGGCCGACAAGGATATCGACCGAGGGGCGCCCTGGTCGAAGTCATGGTCGAATGAAAATAAGGTTGACAGAAATGCTTATTTGTAAATCAAATCATTTTTGCACTCAACATTGGTATATTAAACCTATAAATTGCTCATCATGATTAATTCATTACAAATGTTTTAAATGAGATAAATTGCTAATAAGAAATTGTGCAAGAATTATTTAAAAGATTTAAAACTTGATTCATAGCCTTACTTGATTTATTGGCTTCAAAGTTACTTATGATTTAAATTATCTTTATACTAAGCTCACTTTTATTATGAGATTAAGGGGGGGCTCACAAAATTCTTGGATATAATGTGCATATCTTTTTGATCTTGCTCTTAATTAGATTCTCTACACCAATATGGGCTTATCATCCCTCATATTTGGATAGATATACATTTACTGATACCACCATGAGCCTAAAGGAATCTCATATCATTTGAGGGCTTAAAATCCCTTGCAAATGGTTGAGAAATTAATATCGAGTCTTGAATTGTGGCTAAATTTGGCATTCTTTCTGAAGTAAACAATTAAGGGGGAGTAATCAATTAAGGGGGAGTCTTATTGATTTATACACATGATTATCTTTTTGAAATGACAAAGGGGGAGAAATAAAATAAAATAAAATATTTTCATGATCTCTTGGCTTGACATTAATTGATGCTAAATTTCCATAAAAGATGGATAGCATGTTCTATATCTCTATAGGCATATTAGCATACATTTTATGAGATCCAAGGACTTATTCATCTCAGGTATGTTACGGGTGTAAAACTCATTTCATTTCAAATATTTTGCTTTATTTTAGGAATGTTTGTCATCTTTAGAAAGGGGGACCACTACTACAGAAATAGCATTCAGTGTCGCTTTTCTGGGCATCGATTATTAAGGAAAACCGACGCCTATAATATTAAACGTCGGTTATTTATGCAAACCGACGTCTATATTCGAAGACCAGCCAGGCATGGGTACCACTTTGTATTCAGCGTCAGCTGGTTATAATAGACTGACGCCTAAAATCACCCGCGAAATCCAATTTTTGAGCGAAAACATTTTAGGTCACCTACAACGTCGGTTTTTTAACTATTCACCGACGCCTATTGAAAATGAAAATTTGCGTGAAAAGTCCCACTTTTAGTGTCGGTTATCCTTCGATAACCGACGCTGATAATGGTTCCCACCAAATAATTTAGGGTAAAGGTTGTCTAGTTGGGCGTCGATGTTTTACTAATAACCGACGCTAAAGCATAATAGACGTCAGTGTTGTAGATAACCGACGCCGATGACCAACTTAATAGACCCGATCACACCCGGCTCTTCCCCCTTTCTTCCTATTTCAACGCGACTTCTCTTCTACGCTGCTGCTCACCGCCGTTCTCCCAAAATCGCCCGTCGTCGGTTGCTGCTGGTCGTCACCGCTGCTCTGGTGCTCTTCTACTCGTTGGCGCCGCTGCCCGCCGCCCGCTTCTACTGCTTCTCCGGCAGTCGGTTGCTTCTGCCCGCCGCCCACCCCTCTGCTTCTTCGCCTGCTCGCCGCCACTGCTGCCGCCGCTCGCCGCCGTGCTTTCCACGCTAGCTCCAGGTAGCGCTACCTCTTTGCTTCCTTCTCCCTAGCTATTTACCAACATGCAAGCACGACCATGGCTGTGTTGGCCTACCACGGTCGTGCTGTCCAGTACGGCCATGGTAGGCCAACACAGCCACGGCCGTGTTTGCTGTTAGTAAGGATATGAACAAATTTTTATGTAATGCTTTATGTAAATCCTAGGATATGAACAAATTTTTTGCTTGCATATATTTGTGCTTCTAATCCTAATGTTTGACTTAATTCAGTAAATTTTGATGCATGTTGAAATAAGATTTAAACTTGTCAATTCTAGCATCCTAATTTGATTTGATTAAACCTAACATTGATGAAACACTAACATCAATTGTGATGAAACCCTAATATTAATTGTGATGAAACCCTAACATGTACATATCTATTATTGTGTTTGTTGGCCTAGAAACTCGTCCAAGATTTACTCATTAGGAGTAAATCTTGGATAGTCCCCGGTTTGGGACTGTTCTTGAACACCTAATCTCACTTAGGATGTAAGTGTATAATGTGTATTGGGTTTTCGAGAAAATTTCGGCAGCATTTCCCCGTTTGTTCTCTAAGTACATATGTACTTAGAGAACAACGGGGAAATGCTGCCGAAATTTTCTCGAAAACCCAATACACATTATACACTTACTAGTGAGATTAGGTGTTCAAGGATGGGATAGGTGGTACACATTTATTATATATAAGAATGACATCACATGTGTTGTTGGCCTAGAAAGTGAACAATCATTGTTCTTTATATTACTTGTACATTGGTATAAATTAGAATGAACAATCACTAAATTATATTCTGTTTGTATGGAGTCCGGCTTCATTGTAGATAATAGGAGTAAATCTTGGATAGGATTTAAGTGTATACCCTAATCTTGTCCTAATATATACTTGTTTTCTCTTTGATCATAGAATGGATAGATCACGGATGTCCATTCGCAATCGCTGCACCCTAGAGTTTATATCTGGTCTTGATCAGTTTTTTATTAGATTTGCCGAGGAACATAGGAAAAAACCTACAGATAGGTTCTACTGTCCATGTAGGCATTACGGTAATAATTTGAAAAGTCAACACTGGTGAGGAAATCAAAAGTCATGTCATGTGCAACGGGATTGTACAAGGCTATACAGAATGGCACTGGCATGGAGAGATTTCAAACTCGAAACCAGTAGATGTCGATAGCAGTGCTTGGGTGAAAGAAGAAATTGCCTCCGATGACGTAGATGTGAACGAACTAGTTCCAGTAGACATCGTTGATGTGATGCTGGATAGTTGTAGGGTAGAGCACACCGATCCACCTCCTATCTTTAGAAACATTGTGCATGATGCTGAGATACTGTTATACACAGGTTGTGCTAAGTTTACAAAGCTTAGCGGTGTGTTGAGATTGTATAAGTTGAAAGCTAACAATAGATGGAGCGACAAAAGCTTCACTGAATTGTTGACTTTGTTGAAAGAAATGCTTCCTGAAGGAAACGAGCTGCCAATCTCAACATACCGGGTAAAGAAAATGTTGTGCCCAATGGGAATGGAGGCCAAGAAGATACACGCATGCCCGAATGATTATGTATTATTTCAAAAGGACTATGTAGATTTGAAAGATTGTCCAAAATGTGGTGCGTCACGGTATAAATTGACGACTTCATGGGAGTCCAAAACTGGTTCTCCTGCCAAGGTGTTGTGGTATCTACCTATAATATCACGGTTTCAACGCTTGTTTGCAAATCCGAAAGATGCGAAGAATTTGAGGTGGCATGCAGATGTTAAGAAAAATAATGATGGGATCCTACGACATGTGTCTGATTCCCCATAGTGGAAGAAGATTGATCTATTATACCCCGAATTTGGTGAAGAAGATAGGAATCTAAGACTTGGGCTTTGTACAGATGGGATGAATCTGTACGGGACATTGAGCAGCCAACATAGCACTTGGCCAGTCATGCTTGTTATATACAATCTTCCTCCCTGGCTGTGTATGAAAAATAAATACGTTATGATGTCGTTGTTGATATCGGGCCCTAAACAACCCGGAAATGATATCGATGTTTATCTTGAACCTCTGATTGATGACTTAAAGAAACTTTGGGTTGAAGGTGTGATGACCTATGATGCTTCAGGAAGAGAGACATTTCGTTTGCACGCTATGTTGTTTTGCACTATTAATGACTTTCCAGCATATGGGAATTTGTCTGGATATAGTGTCAAAGGAGCTAAAGTGTGTCCTATATGTGAAGAAAACACTGATTCAATAAGACTAAAACATGGCGGCAAGACTGTATATCTTAGTCATCGAAGGTTTCTTTCAAAATTCCATCCGTATCGTAGGAAGCGCAAAGCATTCAATGGATGGAATGATGAACGGAGTGCACTTAAACCTATACCAGGGGATGTTGTTTATGAAAGAGTAAAAGACATTGTCAATGAATTTGGTAAGAAATCACAATGTAGTATGGCCACACGGAGTGACAATTCTTCATTCAAGAAGAAGTCAATATTTTGGGATCTTCCTTATTGGAGTTCTTTGACAGTCAAGCATTGTATCGATGTAATAAAAGAACATACTTACCTCCCGCTTGTTACACGTTGTCTAGAAAGGAGAAGAAAGCTTTTTGTGAATGCTTGGTAAATGTTAAGGTGCCACATGGTTACTCGTCCAACATCCGTAGACTGGTATCAATGAAAGATCTGAAGTTGATAGGTATTAAATCTCATGATTGTCACACTCTAATGCAACAAATATTACCCGTGGCAATTCGATCTATATTGCTGAAGCATGTAAGGTTTGCAATCACCAGACATTGTTTCTTTTTCAACAGTCTATGCAGCAAAGTTATTAACCCTGATACTCTCGATAATTTGCAAAGAGAAGTGGTTGTTACCCTATGTCAGCTTGAGATGTATTTCCCTCCTTCGTTCTTTGATATCATGGTACATCTTGTTGTCCACTTGACTAGGGAAGTTAAAATGTTGAGACCAGTTTTCTTGCATTGGATGTATCCCTTTGAACGATACATGAGCATTTTAAAGGTGATGTTCGAAACCGTTATCGGCCTGAAGGGAGTATTATTGAAGGTTATGTGGCAAGAGAGGTTATGGATTTTTGCAATGACTTTTTGAGTGGTAATAACACTCCTCTTAATGACAAGAATATTGAGGAGGGCAAAGGAATTTTGGGATCACGGGTGAAAGTAATCAGCCGTGAGCAGTTGGAACAAGCTCACTTGTATATTTTACACAACATGGAAGAAGTGAGTGTTTATATCGAGGAACATACCAATTTCATCAAGAGACAACATCCTTGAGCAAGTTCAATGTGGCTTGCTAGAGAGCATAATAAGACTTTTACTAAGTGGTTTGAAGATAAAGTCTTACATCAACTATCTCAAACACCAAATGATATTACAGAAACTATCAAATGCCTCGCCTTTAAACCAAAACCAAATGTTATGTCTTATGAAGGGTTTGACATTAATGGGTTCACATATTACACAAAGCGCCAAGATGATAAGAGTGTCGTCCAAAACAGTGGGGTCACTCTTCAAGCGTCGACTATGTATTTTGCAAGTGCAAAGGATAAGAGTCCACGTGAAGCTAAAATGTCATATTACGGTTTCATTGAAGACATATGGGAGTTTGACTACATAGATTTCAGAATTTCGCTCTTTAATTGTAATTGGGTTGATAACACCAAAGGAGTTATAGTGGATGAATTGGGTTTCACTTTGGTGAACTTTGAAAAGAATGGCGAGAAGGGCGAACCATTCATATTGGCATCACAGGCGAAACAAATATTCTATATCGATGATCCTGCAAATGATAAATGGTCGGTTGTTCTTCATGGTAAAAGACAGTTCATTGAAGATCCTATAGATGAAGAAGAGTACTATGATAAGTATGATGACTCCAGTCCATTCTCAGTTGGGTTGCCAACTCCAAAAAATATTGAAGCTAATGATGAATTATATGTGCGCGGAGATCACAATGAAGGATTGTTAATTGATAAAGATCACAATTTTAGAGACATGTATGTTTATATTTTTTTACAAATGCTAGTTAGTACAAATGCTAAATGTTTGCCTTTTTCTGGTTAATACAAATGCTAAATGTTTGCCTTTTTCTGGTTAATACAAATGCTAAATGTTTGCCTTTTTCTGGTTAATACAAATGCTAAATGTTTGCCTTTTTCTAGTTAATACAAATGCTAAATGTTTGCCTTTTTCTGGTTAATACAAATGCTAAATGTTTGCCTTTTTCTAGTTAATACAAATGCTAAATGTTTGCCTTTTTCTGGTTAATCCAAATGCTAAATGTTTGCCTTTTTCTAGTTAATACAAATGCTAAATGTTTGCCTTTTTAATGACATTTTCAGATGGCTGACCATGATGAGCATGATGTCCATGATGAGCATGAAGTCCATGATGAGCATGTTGTCCATGACGAGCATGGAGAGGATACCAATGTAAGTTCTAAAAACATATCCTGTATTTCTATAAAATTCATTATCTTCTAGTTATGTCATATATCCCATATTTCTATATTGCGCTAATTCAGTGGGTTTATTTTTGTCAAATTTTAGGTTGATGATGCACATGTACACACTGAAGCACTGGAGCAACTTGATGCGCATCACCAAACACTTAATAAGAAAAGGGGCATCACTCTGTTGAAGAAGTTAATAGCGTTGAGTGGTAGTGGATCCAAATTGGTTGTGGAGTTTGATAATGGAGGAAATGCAATTGGAGTGAACCGCAATAATTTTGTAAACTATCTTGGGTGTGTCACTCGAAGCCATTGTGGTGTTAAGTATGATAATTGGCATAAAGTTCCTCAGGGGAAGAAAGACTTGATATGGAAGGATTTATGTGTGAGTTATTATTATTTGCAATTCTATTTTGTAGATTACAAATTATATTATTTGCAATTCTATTTTTGGATACTAGTTAATAAGAATTCTATTTTACAGAATCTGTTTGCATTGGATGAGAAGTTGTATCGTAAAAGCGTGATGCAACGCGCTAGAAAGATGCTTAGGAACTATAGGACAAATCTGAACAGAGAATACATAAAAGATGGTGATAAGAAGAAGAAGTCAGCCCTTGAGTAGTGGAACTTCTTGGACAAAGAAGATTGGGACAATTTTGTTGCTTCAAGAAAATCTGAAGAATTCAAGGTATAAGGCGTCACTCCCAATTTAATTAATATATGTTGTATTCATCTATTCAAGATTAACATTTAGTGCTACTAACCAAATCATTAATGTGCATACTAACTAGGCCCTCAATGACGCGCAAAAAGCAAGGCGTGCACTGAATGTGCATGACCACACTATGGGTCCAAAGGGCTATGCAAGCATTCGCCAAAGACTACAGGTGGAGTCTGCGGCTACTCAGGAGTCTGCTCCTACTTAGGAGTCTGCCACACCCATGCCTCGCCATGATATCTGGATAGCTGGGAGGCAAAACAAGAAGGGTGAAAGAAAGAAGCCTGTAACTGCTGAGGTGGCTGCGAAAATGGTAAAATACAACTCTTACAGCAATCGTTTGAATATTGATTATTTGTGGTGTTAACTTACCAATTTCTGTTGATGGTGATTAGCGGGAGCTGCACGAGCAGAGGAAACAAGGCACGTTCATCCCTCAGGGCACAAGGGATGAATTGACAGTTGCTCTGGGTAACCCAGAGCATCGTGGACGTGTTAGGGGTGCAGGCGCTGGTGTGGGCATCAAAGCATTCTTTGGGCCATCCCAGCGCAAACCCAGAGTGGGACTTTCGCAAGAAGAGGTAACCTATTCTTTTTTTAGAATGTTACTGCAAAAGGGAATTCAATAATAAGAAGTTATTGTTTCTTTTATCCATGTATAGGAGAATAAGAGAGTCGATGATATAGTTGCTAAGAAGGTCAATGATATAGTTGATGAGAAGGTCAAGGAAGAAATAGTGCGGTGGCATGCATCTCAAGCTTCCAATCAGCCTATGGCGACCCACTCTTCTCCTGATGCATAGACTGCGAGTAATCCTGGAGACCCATCGCCTAGCACGTCTGTTGTAAGTATTGTTTATGACATTGTAGCTAGTCTTTTCAAGATGATATGTTTTCAAGATGATATGTATATATGTATAATATTCTTTATGTAAATGTGTAGGCATTGAAGCCATGCCGCTTAAGAATGCAAGACTATGTTGTTGCAGAGGCGCAGGCTTATCCGTCCCTTCCTAGGGCAATGTTTCACATGACTCCAATGCCACAGGGCTACGTTCGTGTGAGCCCGATACGTGTGTTACCCAATTGGAGGGAAGCTACATTGTCATATCCCCACCCGGATATTAATACACTTGCTGAGGCAGAAGGCGGGGTGATATTGTGGCCCAAAGTAGATGTCGTCTACACTACTGAAATTGTAAGACAAATTTACATTACTTTAGATTGTTAATGTGTATATATGAGGTCAACTGATCTGAAATTATATATACAAGTTAAAAAGAAGACACATGGAGCACCTAGGCCTCCACCTCCACTTCCTGCATTACCAAGTTGGGTTCCAACTGACCTAAAATACCCGTTAGGTCCTGCTTGTAGGGGAATGGCATTGTAACATCCCTGACCTGGGTTATGAACTAACCCTAGGTGTTTTGCCTAAAAATGTAATTAAATCCTTGTGATTAACTTTGGGCATGTATTTAAGTTCCTCAGAAACTTATATTTCAATTTTGCTCCTTTATATATATAGTTGTAGCATTGTTTTGTAATATAGGGATCTATGTGCAAATTACCCAGTTAAGGGATTAACTTGCAAATTGCACATGTTGAGATGTTCCTCTGATGTTGAGACATCATGAGGATGTTTATGATGAAGTTTGAGGGATTTCCCAAGCTTGAGCACCAAGGTGCAGCTGTGGAAGCAACCCCTGTACTTGAAACCCTAAATTGGTGTAAAGTGCAATTTACCCAATTTGAGGGGTGCAACTTGTAAAATACATCATCTAAAATATCTTTTATGACTCTTGGCATCATTTAGAAGAGAAATTATGAAAAGGTCACTTCATTTGAATAATCATATTATAAAGAACACCTTTGTGATTGAATAATCAAGGTGTATGTATAATAGCCCTTTTATGTGTATGCTTTAGTGATGGGTTGATCCTCTTTGCCCTCAATTTTTGACCTTAGAAGGAGTTTGTCCTTAGAAATAATATGTGGGGATGTGCAAAGAAGAAAGGAAGGACTTAGATGAGAAATGAGGAAAGCATATGTTCTTATGTTGAAATTTCACCTAAGTATATATACTACCTTCCCCACTTAGCAAGGGAACGATCCTCTTCTTTTCATTTCTTTTCCCCTTGCTCAAAACCGACTAAGGCCAAGCTCTGGAGCAGAGAAGGACGACCAAGGGTCCTAGGTAAGTTTGGATCATCCCTTTTGCTTGAATTCATGGAGGAAACTCATTTTCAAGGTTGAATTCATGGCTAGCTCACCTAGCTTTATCTTTCTAGCCATTCCTTTTCAACTTTCCTTGGAGAATACACCTTGGACGACCTGTGGAGCTCAAATATGCCATTAAAGGCTTGGAGCTTGAAATTTTGGAGCTCAAGGAACAATCTTTAGGTGGGTTTTATAACTCTAAACCTTATGCTTTGATTATACATCTTTTTCTATGCATATAGTTGCTAGTTCTTCTTCTTCCCTATCTTCCCTTGCATCCTTGCAAGCAAAATCGTGAAGAAATGCTACTGTTATTGAGGTAGAAGATAAGGGCATTAATTCCTATGCTTATCCACGGATTTCCACTTTACCAAACGACCTCCACCAATTGCCCATACGGTTTACACAACCGTTTGGTGGGCAAACGATTTCAGGGTCGTATGAAGGAAAACGGCCTTCAAGACCGTTTGGTCGCATTGACCAAGCGATGACCATATGGGAATCTTGTTTATAATTATTTAGGTTAATCACCCACAAAATTTTAGGGGTTAACTCCAAAGGAATCGTGAGATATAAGCAAATCAATTAGCAAATCCAATTGAATTAAGTTCTGATTTTCAATCTGTTTAATTTGCCCTTTTTGGGCAAACGGTCTCAAGACCGTTTAAGATGGTTGACCAAGCGTTGACCGTTTGGGATTACTGTTCATAATGATGTTGATTAATGACTCACCAAATTTTATGTATTAATTCCAAACGAGTTATGAGTTGAAGGTTGGTTAATAGGGCAAATCCTAATTGAAATCAGTGCTGAAATTCCAATGAGTTAATTAGTGATTTTGGGTTGATTAGCCCAAACGGTCTCAAGACCGTTTGGGGAATCATCCAAACGGTCTCAAGACCGTTTGGGGATCACCCAAGACCGTTTAGAGGTCTGGGGTCAAGTATAGTTGACCAATTGAAGGTACAAAGGTACCAAATCATATTGCAATTAAGTATTGATGTGATGATCAACTCAATAGATCAAACCTTGATGAATTTTCACTAGAGTCCAAAGGATGGATGGGCAAACGGTCTCAATACCATTTGGAACTCATCCAAACGGTCTCAAGACCGTTTGGTGTCAACCCAAGACCGTTTGGAGGTCTAGGGTTAAGGTAATTTGATCGATTGAGGGCCCAATTACCGTGGGTTATTGAAATAATCAAATTGCTGATTTGTGACTTAATTAAGGTTCAACCCCTATCAAATCAACTTATATTTTGATGAATTCTTGGGTAAATGGTCTCAAGACCGTTTGGAGGTTATCCAAACGATCCCAAGACCGTTTGGGCCAAGTTTGAGCCCGATTGGAGGTCAATTGATGGGATCAACTTCGATTTGATTCATATTGTTGAGTGTTGATGGTTGAATGTTTATAGACCTTAATTGAACCAACTCCAACCCTATTTGGATATCAATTGAGGATAAATTGAGTGACCAATTGGTTAAGTCTAACCCTAATTGTCTCAATTGATAAGTGGTTATCAAGCTTGAGACCAATTGAAGGCTTCAACATAGGAAACCCTAATCGAGTTTACCCTTTGAATCACCTTGGAGGTCCATGCGATCTTGAGCTTTTAGGACCATACGACTTCAAGACCGAATGAGTTCATATGACTTCAGGACCGAATGAGTTCATACGACTTCAGGACCGAATGAGTTCATACGACTTCAGGACCGAATGAGTTCATACGACTTCGGGACCGAATGAGTTCAAACGACTTCAGGTCCGAATGAGCTCAAACGACTTCAGAAGTCAAACTATGACTAAACGGTCTTCACCCCATCTTGGGCAAATGACCTCAAGATAGTTTAAAGGTAAACGGTCTTGAGTGTCATGCGGTCTTGAAGTCAACCAAAGCTAAACAGTCTACAACCTTAAACGATCTCAGGATCGTTTGAAGGTTGAAGGTGTGAAACCTATTGGGGACTTTTAAGGATAAGTCTGCCTAATGCCTTGAAGGCTTAGATGGTTTGATGGTTGTTCAACCTAAACCCTAATGATACCTAGGGACATTAAGGGTCAAGTTGTTAGTATATTAACCCATGTTATGATCAATGGTGAACTTTACCAAAATACCCTTTATGGATTCAAGTAGGTAACCCCTTTTTATCATGCAAACCCCAATGGTTACAATGGTGATGACTTGGCTAGGCTTATCAATGTTGATTAGACCTAACCCAATCTAGAGGGATGTAATCATCACCTATGAACAAGAGGAGAGAGAAAATCCCAATTATGGTTGAAATCCAAGTAAAATACCTTCAATATATATAAATGTACATGATTAGGGTATGATCCACCTATGTGAGATCATGAAAACCCTATTTATGATAATTGATGAATCTTAATCTTATCTAAGAGCATCATTGATGATGTTCCTCATACATGATGATGTTATGAGTTCATTTTTACCGTAATGTGAATAATAAACCCTAATTCTAGGGTGATGGCATGTAATGTGAATAGTAAACCCTAATTGATGAGAATCAGGGAACTTAGCTCTTATGGCAAGAGTGGAAAGTATAATTCTTGATTTGAATTGCTTTTATTAGTTGAATTAACCTTGCAGGTTCTGATATGAAGATGATCATATCCAGGTATGGATGATGATGCTATATTCATTGAAAGCATGTTGTTAGCTTTATGAATAGTAAAATATCTTGATGCCTTGTCAATGGCAACCTATGAATTAAATGGGCTGTGAGATCCATAAATACCATCAAGGTCATGCTTTAGAGATGACTTGTGATGAATGTATTGAGAAATGATGATTGATGAGAGTTAGGCTTGTTACATTTAGTATTCTCATTTCATAGCTGTTATGCTAATGTTGTTGTTTGAAGAATAATGTATGATGTTAAAAGAATACTGAACGTACCTAACTAATCAAGTGTAATGTAGAGCCCTGATCATAGATCCATCATTGTCAGAGATCAAATGATGGTGAAACAGGTTTTCCTAAGGGAAATCCTGGATCACATACTTTTGAGTATGTGGGGTAAATGGATGTGTAGAACCTTACATCCTAGTGTAGGTGTTTGATGTAGATGTGTAATCCGTCAATCCTTCACTACAATCCCATACCGTATCAGTGGATGGTAAACATGAAACCTCCTGATGACGAAGAAAGCACAGATATCCGTATCAGTGGAAGATAAACATGAAATCTCCTGATGATGAAGAGAGTACAGAACGCCACTGTAACTCTAAAATAGCGAAGGACCAGATTACCCTGGTAAGCTATTATAAGTAGAGGCACGAGATGTCCTACAAGTAATCCTCTTACTGACTGAGGAAGGTGAAGGTCATGAGAATCCGACTCTTTCGATGACCTAGTATGATACCGAGGCACTTAGCAGTGATTGGTTGGAGTATGAGTGGTAAACCTCATCTCCACAGGGCATAAAAGTAATGTTTGAAAAACATAATCCATAACGTAGTATACCTGTTAGAGATAACTACGAGTTGATTGATTGATGTTACACTGTATAGTGCAAATGTCTTCATGTTTCATAACTGTTGAACTCATGCTTACTATTAAATCTGATGTTGAATACTTTGAAGCTTTTACTGCTTAAGTTATTCTTTGAGGTGCTATAATAAAGCTTCTGGCGGAGAGTTATAACTCTCGCTGGGACAATTATGTAAAATTGTCTCACCCCGTAGACTTCAACTTTTTAGGTGGACGTCGAGGACGGAGGAACAGGTCTACAGGTGACCAGTCCCAGCAGCAGCAGCACCAGGGGCAGCAGTAAAATCTCAGGTGGAGATTTAGCCTGCCATGTGGTGTAGTTAGAGTCAGTCCTATGTGTCCTCTGTACTCTCAGGTCTTGGAGTCTTTTGGTCTGAGATTTTGGTTATGAGTTCTTGAGATTTTGTATCATGTTGTATATAATTACTCAAGAAGTAATTATCTGAGATGTAAACAGTTTATCTCCTTTTATGAAGGAAGTTTTATGGTTTCAATGCTTTATCTCAAAAAAGTTTTAATTTCCGCTGATTTTTGGTATTCCACTACTAATCGAATCACTTCCGCTAAGTTTAAATCGTGTTTATATCGTGGTTTGGAGATCAGAGCCCACAATTAAGTGGTATCAGAGCTCTAGGTTCGCTGAGTCTACAGAGGCATAGGACTTAGGATGTCGAGTCTATCCTTAGTATCTCTTCCTTATCTAATAGACTCTTCTGCTCCTCAGGAGAAGAAGATACATAAGGATGGCAGAGCCACATGATGAGTACGTGGCATAGAGTAGTGCTAGTACACCTCGAGGCAGTGCAAGGGTTCCAGAAATAGAACAACCTGCACCTGAACCACCCCAGTTTGACCCAGCTGATATGGGTAACCCAGCAGTTCAGATGATGTTTGGGCAGTTTATGACTGCCATGACACACATAACTGACAAGATGCCCATGCCTGCACCTAGGGCACCAGCCCAGCCTGAAGGACAAGGTATCGGTAAGACGTTCGAGTGACTTCGTCGTGTCGGAGCTACCGAGTACTTTGGGACTGCCGACCCCGCAGATGCTGATCTGTGGTTAACAGAGTTGGAGAAGGCTTTCAGGATTCTTAATATCCCGGAGGCTGAGAAGGTTAGACATGCTGTCTATCTTCTCAAAGGCAGTGTTGGTCACTGGTAGAACATGGAAGAGCAGAAGAGACCTGGGATAGAGTTCTCGTGGGAAGAGTTTCGTCGGGAATTTATCAATAGATATTTTCCAAAGACCTTCCTAGATGAGAAGATCTCTCAGTTTGAGAGATTGAGGCAAGGCATGATGAACATTAGCGAGTATGAAGCTAAGTTCATGGAGTTGCTGCAGTTCTGTCCGCACATGGCTGCCACAGAAGAGGAAAGAATCAGGAGATTCGAGAAGGGTTTGAATGCTGATATATCAACCCCTGTGTCTGCCTTAGAAAACCGAGAGAGATTCTCTACCTTCGTTGAGTCAGTCCAAAGGATAGAGAGATCTGTGGTTGAGAAGAGGCAAACCCAGAAAAGATATCCACAGTTCCAGGGTTCTTCATCTAGGGATTCCAAGAAACCTAGATTCTCTGCACCTAACCCTCCACCACCCAGATCAAGTTCCCAAACTCAGTGGTCACCAAGTAGAGGTAGGGGACGAAGCCTACCTCAACAAGAGACTCACAGCTCTGCATCAATGTCAGTTACTGGACCACCAAGACCACAACAACTAGAGAGAAGCTGCTACAACTGTGGTAAGGTGGGACACTTGATGAAGGACTGCTGATCTAAACCTATCAGTATGACACAACCTCAGAGACAGAGTCAACAAGGATCACAGAGAAGACAATCTCAAGGAGCAGCTCGAGGACGCGGGCAAGCGTCTCAAGCTGGATCATCAACACCACCTCAAAACCAGGCGACAGCGAGGTTCTATGCGATGAACCCACCAGATGCAGTGGTCAATCCACGGGTAGTGGCAGGTCAGATGGAACTTTTATATTCTGATATGTCTACATCCTGTGTTGTATCTGTTTTGATTGACCCGGGTGCTACACACTCTTTTATCACTCAGAGAGTGATTCATAACTGCAATATGATGGTTAGTCATAGGACATATAGTTTGTTGTTGGAGACTCCGTTGAGTGGGTCTACCGTTTTGTAGGAGGTATGTTCTCCCTGCATCCTCTTCTTTTCTGACCATCGCATTCAAGTGGACCTTATACCACTTGATATGCAAGGATTTGATATAATCCTCGGGATGGATACCTTAGAAAGATATAGAGTTGTCTTGGATCGTGAATCCAAGTTGGCTGTGTTTGCTGATGAAGGCAACACATGGATCTTTCAAGGTGAAAGAAAGATTCTGCCCACCTGTCTTGTATCAGCTATGGTTGCTGATAAGCTGTTGAGGCAAGGATGTTATGCATTCTTGGCCCATGTGGTAGATGTTACCAAGGAAAGTTCCAATCCTGCTGAAGTTCCCATAGTCAGGGAATTCGAGGATGTGTTTCCTGAAGAAATTCCTGGTATACCACCACCTCGGGAGATTTATTTTGAGATCAATTTGGTCGTAGATACGAAACCCATAGCCCAGACACCGTATAGGATGGCGCCTGCCTAGATGGCAGAACTCAAGAAACAGCTTCAAGAGTTACTTGAGAAGGGTTTTATCCGACCGAGCACTTCACCTTGGGGTGCTCCGGTCTTGTTTGTTAAAAAGAAAGATGGGTCAATGCGGTTGTGCATTGACTACAGACAACTTAATAAAGTAACAATAAAGAACAAGTACCCTTTGCCGAGGATTGATGATCTTTTTGACCAGTTGCGTGGTGCAGCAGTCTTCTCAAAGATAGATTTGAGATTTGGATATCATCAACTCCACATTAAGGATAGTGACATATCCAAGTCTGCTTTTAGGACAAGATATGGTCACTATGAGTTCACGGTTATGTCGTTTGGACTAACCAATGCACCAGCTGCATTTATGGAACTCATGAATAGAGTTTTTCGACCCTTCCTTGATCAGTGTGTTGTCGTCTTCATAGATGACATTCTGGTCTATAGTAAGGATGCTCAGCAGCATGAGCAGCATCTTCGCCAAGCTTTGACCTTGCTAAGAGAACATAAGCTGTATGCTAAGTTTAGCAAGTGTGAGTTCTGGCTGCCGGAGGTATCTTTTCTTGGACATGTGATATCTTCCTCGGAAATTCGTGTTGACCCTGCAAAGGTAGAATCTGTTCTACAATGGGAACAACCGAAGACACCGACAGAGATTCGAAGCTTCTTGGGGTTAGCTGGTTACTATCGAAGGTTTATTAAAAACTTTAGCTCTATAGCCTTACCTTTGACCAAGATAACCCGGAAAGATGCTCCTTTTTCTTGGAGTGATAAGTGTCAACAGTCCTTTCAGTTGTTGAAGGAGAGGTTGACAAGTGCACCTGTGCTTGTGCTACCTGAGCAAGGAAAAGGATATGTAGTCTTCTGTGATGCCTCCAAGAATGGACTTGGATGTGTGTTGACGCAGGATAAACAAGTGATTTCTTTTGCTTCCCGACAGCTTAAGAAGCACGAGGAAAATTATCCAACACACGATCTAGAGTTAGCTGTCGTGGTTCATGCATTGAAAATCTGGAGGCATTATCTCTACGGAGAGACATTCCAAATTTTCACAGATCACAAGAAGCTTAAGTATATCTTCTCTCAGCATGAGCTTAACATGAGGCAACATCGCTGGATGGAGTTAATCAAGGACTACGATTGTACAATTGATTACCATCCAGGGAAGGCCAATGTTGTTGCAGATGCCTTGAGTAGGAAATCAGCAACATCAACCATGGATAGAGCACAACTAAACTCTTTAGTATGCTCTAAGAGAGATATGCTTATCTCTTTAAGGCAAGACAATGTACAGTTGAAGGTGTCATTGTTAGCCGGGTTGATGGCTAAGATGCATATTAAACCTACCCTAAGAGAGAAGATAAAGGAGGCACAACATGTTGATGTTGTAGTTCAGCAGATTAGATCAGAGTATGGAAATGAGAAGCGAGATAGTTTCCATGATTCAGATGATCATGTAGCATGTTATCATGGGAGGATGATAGTGCCGGATGTGGATAACTTGAGGAAGTTAGTCCTGGAAGAAGCTCATTCTTCAATGTATTCTATGCATCCAGGGAGCACCAAGATGTATCGTAATTTAAAAGATCTGTATTGGTGGCCTGGAATGAAGAAGGATGTTGCAGAATTTGTTCTGAGGTGTCCTGTGTGTCAGCAAGTTAAAGCTGAATACCAGAAGCCTGCAGGAACAATGCAACCTTTACCCATACCACAGTAGAAGTGGGACCATGTGACCATGGACTTTGTTGTTGGCCTACCCAGGACAAGCAAAGGACATGATTCCATTTGGGTAGTTGTAGATAGGTTGACTAAGACAGCACATTTCTTACCTGTCAAAACAACCTATTCTGTTGAAAGGTTATCACAGTTGTATGTTCAAGAGATAGTGCATTTGCACGGAGTTCCTGTCACTATAGTTTCTGACAGAGGTCCCCAGTTTACAAGTCGTTTTTGGGAACGACTTCATAATGCTTTAGGCACCCAGTTAAGGTTTAGTACAGCCTTTCATCCACAGACTGATGGACATTCGGAAAGGACCATACAGACCTTGGAAGACCTGTTGAGAACATGTGTTCTCCAGTTTACCGGAAGTTGGGATCTACACCTAAGCTTGATAGAGTTTGCCTATAACAATAGCTATCAGCATAGTATTGATATGGCACCTTATGAAGCCTTGTATGGTAGACGTTGTAGATCACCCTTGTGTTGGTATGAGACTGGTGAGCATCAGTTGTTAGGACCTGATCTTGTGCAGCAAACTACAGAAAAGATTAAGGTAATACAGCAACAGATTAAGACTGCACAAGATAGGCAGAAATCTTATGCTGACAAGCGTCGTAGACCCTTAGAGTTCGAGGTTGGAGACAAAGTGTATCTCAAGGTCTCGCCTTGGAAAGGAGTCCTTCGTTTTGGAAAGAAAGGGAAGTTAGCTCCTAGATTTATGGGGCCTTATCCAATCATTGAACGGATTGGAAAAGTAGCCTATAAACTAGAGCTGCCACCAGAGTTACAGAGGTTACATCCTGTGTTTCACATTTCTATGCTAAAGAAATGTCACCTAGACACTGAGTCAGTTCTACAACCTATGGAGGTAGAATTGAATGATAATATATCTTATGAGGAAGGACAAGTGTCAATCCTTGATAGCAGAATTAAAAAGTTAAAGAAGAAAGATTTAAGCCTTTTGAAAGTCCTCTGGAACCACCGTGGTGTTGAAGAAGCCACTTGGGAACTATAGGATGAGATGAGAAGGAAATACACTGCCCTTTTCTCTTAATATGTTTTATCGATTTCAGGGACGAAATCCTTGTAAGGGGTGGATAATTTGTAACATCCCTGACCTGGGTTATGAACTAACCCTAGGTGTTTTGCCTAAAAATGTAATTAAATCCTTGTGATTAACTTTGGGCATGTATTTAAGTTCCTCATAAACATATATTTCAATTTTGCTCCTTTATATATATAGTTGTAGCATTGTTTTGTAATACAGGGATCTATGTGCAAATTACCCAGTTAAGGGATTAACTTGCAAATTGCACATGTTGAGATGTTCCTCTGATGTTGAGACATCATGAGGATGTTTATGATGAAGTTTGAGGGATTTCCCAAGCTTGAGCACCAAGGTGCAGCTGTGGAAGCAACCCCTGTACTTGAAAACCCTAAATTGGTGTAAAGTGCAATTTACCCAATTTGAGGGGTGAAACTTGTAAAATACATCATCTAAAATATCTTTTATGACTCTTGGCATCATTTATAAGAGAAATAATGAAAATGTCACTTCATTTGAATAATCATATTATAAAGAACACCTTTGTGATTGAAAAATCAAGGTGTATGTATAATAACCCTTTTATGTGTATGCTTTAGTGATGGGTTGATCCTCTTTGCCCTCAATTTTTTACCATAGAAGGAGTTTTTCCTTAGAAATAAGATGTGGTGACGTGCAAAGAAGAAAGGAAGGACTTAGATGAGAAATGAGGAAAGCATATGTTCTTATGTTGAAATTTCACCTAAGTATATATACTACCTTCCCCACTTAGCAAGGGAACGATCCTCTTCTTTTCATTTCTTTTCCCCTTGCTCAAAACCGACTAAGGCCAAGCTCTGGAGCAGAGAAGGATGACCAAGGGTCCTAGGTAAGTTTATATCATCCCTTTTGCTTGAATTCATGGAGGAAACTCATTTTCAAGGTTGAATTCATGGCTAGCTCACCTAGCTTTATCTTTCTAGCCATTCCTTTTCAACTTTCCTTGGAGAATACACCTTGGCCGACCTGTGGAGCTCAAAGACGCCATTAAAGGCTTGGATCTTGAAATTTTGGAGCTCAAGGAACAATCTTTAGGCGGGTTTTATAACTCTAAACCTTATGCTTTGATTATACATCTTTTTCTATGCATATAGTTGCTAGTTCTTCTTCTTCCCTATCTTCCCTTGCATCCTTGCAAGCAAAATCGTGAAGAACTGCTACTGTTCTTGAGGTAGAAGATAAGGGTGTTAATTCCTATGCTTATCCATGGATTTCCACTTTACCAAACGACCTCCACCAATTTCCCATACGGTTTACACAACCGTTTGGTGGGCAAACGGTTTCAGGGTTGTATGAAGGCAAACGGCCTTCAAGACTGTTTGGTCGCATTGACCAAGCAATGACCGTATGGGAATCTTGTTTATAATTATGTAGGTTAATCACCCACAAAATTTGAGGGGTTAACTCCAAAGGAATCGTGAGATATAAGCAAATCAATTAGCAAATCCAATTGAATTAAGTTCTGATTTTCAATCTGTTTAATTTGCCCTTTTTGGGAAAACGGTCTCAAGACCGTTTAAGATGGTTGACCAAGCATTGACCGTTTGGGATTACTGTTCATAATGATGTTGATTAATGACTCACCAAATTTTATGGATTAATTCCAAACGAGTTATGAGTTGAAGGTTGATTAATAGGGCAAATCCTAATTGAAATCAGTGCTGAAATTCCAATGAGTTAATTAGTGATTTTGGGTTGATTAGCCCAAACGGTCTCAAGACCGTTTGGGGAATCATCCAAACGGTCTCAAGACCGTTTGGGGATCACCCAAGACCGTTTAGAGGTCTGGGGTCAAGTATAGTTGACCAATTGAAGGTCCAAAGGTACCAAATCATATTGCAATTAAGTATTGATGTGATGATCAACTCAATAGATCAAACCTTGATGAATTTTCACTAGAGTCCAAAGGATGGATAGGCAAACGGTCTCAAGACCATTTGGAACTCATCCAAACGGTCTCAAGACCGTTTGGTGTCAACCCAAGACCGTTTGGAGGTCTAGGGTTAAGGTAATTTGATCAATTGAGGGCCCAATTACAGTGGGTTATTAAAATAATCAAATTGCTGATTTGTGACTTAATTAAGGTTCAACCCCTATCAAATCAACTTAGATTTTGATGAATTCTTGGGAAAACGGTCTCAAGACCGTTTGGAGGTTATCCAAACGATCCCAAGACCGTTTGGGCCAAGTTTGAGCCCGATTGGAGGTCAATTGATGGGATCAACTTCGATTTGATTCATATTGTTGAGTGTTGATGGTTGAATGTTTATAGACCTTAATTGAACCAACTCCAACCCTATTTGGATATCAATTGAGGATCAATTGAGTGACCAATTGGTTAAGGATAACCTTAATTGTCTCAATTGATAAGTGGTTAGCAAGCTTGAGACCAATTGAAGGCTTCAACATAGGAAACCCTAATCGAGTTTACCCTTTGAATCACCTTGGAGGTCCATGCGATCTTGAGCTTTTAGGACCATACGACTTCAGGACCGAATGAGTTCATACGACTTCACGAATGAATGAGTTCATATGACTTCAGGACCGAATGAGTTCATACAACTTTAGGACCGAATGAGTTCATACGACTTCGGGACCGAATGAGTTCAAACGACTTCAGGTCCGAATGAGCTCAAACGACTTCAGAAGTCAAACTATGACTAAACGGTCTTCACCCCATCTTGGGCAAACGACCTCAAGATCGTTTAAAGGTAAATAGTATTGAGTGTCATGCGGTCTTGAAGTCAACCAAAGCTAAATGTTCTACAACCTTAAACGATCTCAGGATCGTTTGAAGGTTGAAGGTGTGAAACCTATTGGGGACTTTTAAGGATAAGTCTGCCTAATGCCTTGAAGGCTTAGATGGTTTGATGGTTGTTCAACCTAAACCCTAATGATACCTAGGGACATTAAGGGTCAAGTGGTTAGTATATTAACCCATGTTATGATCAATGGTGAACTTTACCAAAATACCCTTTATGGATTCAAGTAGGTAACCCCTTTTTATCATGCAAACCCCAATGGTTACAATGGTGATGACTTGGCTAGGCTTATCAATGTTGATTAGACCTAACCCAATCTAGAGGGATGTAATCATCACCTATGAATAAGAGGAGAGAGAAAATCCCAATTATGGTTGAAATCCAAGTAAAATACCTTCAATATATATGAATGTACATGATTAGGGTATGATCCACCTATGTGAGATCATGAAAACCCTATTTATGATAATTGATGAATCTTAATCTTATCTAAGAGCATCATTGATGATGTTCCTCATACATGATTATGTTATGAGTTCATTTTTACCGTAATGTGAATAATAAACCCTAATTCTAGGGTGATGGCATGTAATGTGAATAGTAAACCCTAATTGATGAGAATCAGGGAACTTAGCTCTTATGGCAAGAGTGGAAAGTATAATTCTTGATTTGAATTGCTTTTATCAGTTGAATTAACCTTGCAGGTTCTGATATGAAGATGATCATATCCAGGTATGGATGATGATGCTATATTCATTGAAAGCATGTTGTTAGCTTTATGAATAGTAAAATATCTTGATGTCTTGTCAATGGCAACCTATGAATTAAATGGGCTGTGAGAGCCATAAATACCATCAAGGTCATGCTTTAGAGATGACTTGTGATGAATGTATTGAGAAATGATGATTGATGAGAGTTAGGCTTGTTACATTTAGTATTCTCATTTCATAGCTGTTATGCTAATGTTGTGGTTTGAAGAACAATGTATGATGTTAAAAGAATACTGAATGTACCTAACTAATCAAGTGTAATGTAGAGCCCTGATCATAGATCTATCATTGTCAGAGATCAAATGATGGTGAAACAGGTTTTCCTAAGGGAACTCCTGGATCACATACTTTTGAGTATGTGGGGTATATGGATGTGTAGAACCTTACATCCTAGTGTAGGTGTTTGATGTAGATGTGTAATCCGTCAATCCTTCACTACAATCCCATACCGTATCAGTGGATGGTAAAAATGAAACCTCCTGATGATGAAGAAAGCACAGATATCCATATCAGTGGAAGATAAACATGAAATCTCCTGATGACAAAGAGAGTACAGAATGCCACTGTAACTCTAAAATAGCGAAGGACCAGATTACCCTGGTAAGCTATTATAAGTAGAGGCACGAGATGTCCTATAAGTAATCCTCTTACTGACTGAGGAAGGTGAAGGTCATGAGAATCCGGCTCTTTCGATGACCTAGTATGATACCGAGGCACTTAGCAGTGATTGGTTGGAGTATGAGTGGTAAACCTCATCTCCACAGGGCATAAAAGTAATGTTTGAAAAACATAATCCATAACGTAGTATACCTGTTAGAGATAACTACGAGTTGATTGATTGATGTTACACTGTATAGTGCAAATGTCTTCATGTTTCATAACTGTTGAACTCATGCTTACTATTAAATCTGATGTTGAATACTTTGAAGCTTTTACTGCTTAAGTTATTCTTTGAGGTGCTATAATAAAGCTTCTGGCGGAGAGTTATAACTCTTGCTGGGACAATTATGTAAAATTGTCTCACCCTGTAGACTTCAACTTTTTAGGTGGACGTCGAGGACGGAGGAACAGGTCTACAGGTGACCAGTCCCAGCAGCAACAGCACCAGGGGCAGCAGTAAAATCTCAGGTGGAGATTTAGCCTGCCATGTGGTGTAGTTAGAGTCAGTCCTATGTGTCCTCTGTACTCTCAGGTCTTGGAGTCTTTTGGTCTGAGATTTTGGTTATGAGTTCTTGAGATTTTGTATCATGTTGTATATAATTACTCAAGAAGTAATTATCTGAGATGTAAACAGTTTATCTCCTTTTATGAAGGAAGTTTTATGGTTTCAATGCTTTATCTCAAAAAAGTTTTAATTTCCGCTGATTTTTGGTATTCTGCTGCTAATCGAATCGCTTCCGCTAAGTTTAAATCGTGTTTATATCGTGGTTTGGAGATCAGAGCCCACAGGCATGTTGGCTACAAGCACATAATATACATTGCCCTATAATTGTTTCTTTAGAAGCAGATTATGCAGGTCAATCATACGATAGCTCTTTATTTATACAAGATATTATTAAGTTGTTTATGTATGATTGGCTGAATACATCAATGATAGAGACATGTATAAGGTGAGATCTTGTTTATACATCCATATACCTTGTGTAAGATCTGGTGATCTGGTTTCTTATATATTAATGCATACGTAATACATGTTTTGCAGCTACTTAGTCGAAGATCAATGCAAACAATTTGCATTTGATCATGTGGGGTTTTTTATTCCATCATTGATTAGTATGGTAGCTAAAGACCCTGATAGTGTTCAACAATACTATATAGATGCTTTTAGAATTTTTGGTCATCAAAAGAAGACGATAATAATATCTCCATTCAATGTCAAGTCAGTTTACTTTATTTATAATTTGGACTTAAGAAAATTCTATTTTTATTGTGCATTTTGAGTTATTAATTTTTAACCTTTTTACCTCTAGCGGTAGACATTGGGAGTTACTAGTTATTGTCCCGGGACGTTCACTGTTTATTATCTAGATCCTGCGGGAAGTACATTGAACACTAAAATTGGACACATATTGAGAATGTCATTATTCTGGTGAGAAATATTTCATTTTTATATTCGTTAACATTTGTTATTACATTACTATTTAATTATGCAATTTACTGTGTTACATTAACATGTAGGGGTTTAGATGCATTCAAAAATGCTGGAGGAAATGTCCCAAGGAGAAAGAACCAACCAATAATTTGGGAGAACGTAAAAGTAAGTTCCCGACTCCAATGTATATATTATTTATGTGAACTGTGCTTAGTTGTATTTTTTAATATTTTGTATGTTTCAATTTATAGTGCGCTACACAAGACAACGGATGGGCATGCACATACTATGTGATGTGATTTATGCAGATGATTATCCGACATGCCACATTGGATATTAATACCATACATGAGGTATTATATATAGTCTCATTAGTTAGTATGAAATATATCAATCTTATTTTTATATTATTACTTATATATATACATCATTCTCTTTGTAGGTGTTTAAAACTGACCACACTATAGGTAAACGCTTAAAAATGTACATGCTCCATATACGATGGAAGCATTAAATGAAATAAGAGAAGAATGGGCAAAAGCCATACAAGCAGTGGCGATTGTAAGATATAATTGGGACGCTGATAGCGATGCTGAATGATATTTTGTAAATGAATATTTCTAAATGTTTATACATGTCTGAATGTTTCTACAAGTATTTGAATGTTTCTACATGTGTGAATGTGAGAATTGAATTGATGTCTGAATGTATCTACTTGTGTGAAAAAATATTTGTTGATTTTATAGGTTTGTGGCCTGTTTGTAGGCTGATATCAATGGATGTCGTAAACCTGCAATTCAGAAAATTGAACTGCAGGTTCTCATCCTGTTGACCAGCCACATCAGGCCTGCAAACTAATAAGAAAAAAAAATTAAAGTATAGGCGTCGGTTATATATAGAACACCGTCATCAAAGGCCTACATCGTCGGTTATTTGATAAAAACTGACGCCTAATAGGACAAACAACCCAACCGTGCAGGAAAGCACGACTGTGGTGGAAAAGGCGTTGCTTATTAGTATAAAACCGACGTCTATAGTACTAAATAGGGCCGTGCAGCGAAGCGCGGCCGTGCTTTGCCGTGTCGTCTGGGTGTATGGCGTCGGTTGTTAAGTTGTTAACTGACGCAGAAAGTGTCCTAGGTGGTGCTCTTTTTTGTGGCGCGAACCTTATAGACGTCAGCAAACTATATATAACTGACGCCTATCTGTCATATAGGCGTCGGTTAGAAAATTGACGCCGAAGAGTTCAACCTTTAGCGGCGCCCACATAGGCGTCGCTTGAGAACCGTCGCCAAAGGGGGTTAAACAACCGACGCCAAAGGCTGTTTCTGTAGTAGTGGACATTGTTGGCTAAATTGGACATTAGCATACCCTTTATTTTGATGATGACAAACATTTCATTCTTGTGGATCTCACGTGCTAATTGAGTATTTGAGGGTTCAAGATGATGAGAAGATCATACTAAGTGGACAATTGAAGATCAAGGTGCTTAAATGTTTAATATTTTCATGATTATACTCAATGTAAAAATGTGTATGAGTATATAATGTACAAGTACTTAGAAATCATGTAAATCAAGCTTTAGATCTTCTCTATCCACTCATAACCCTGAGTTAGGACCCCCATATAGATTAGAGTCATTATGCTTCATTAGAACATACATTTGATAGGTGGTTCAAGAGCCTGAAATGGTAGCACTCCCGATCGAGAAACTAGTTGACCGAGACACCCTCGGTTGAAGTCATTGTCAACCGAGAACCACCTCAGATGAGCACTGGTCAAAAAATTACACATTTGTTCTCTAAAGTCTATTTCAGTCGAGAATATGGTCAACCGACTCAACCTCGGTCCAAAGCATATGACTGTTAGACCAAGTAGTTGAGAGTTGGGAGTTAGAAATAGATGTTGATACCCATTTGCATTCAACCTAGGATCCGTTGAAGAAATGCTCAATCGAGATATCGTTTGTCGACAAACTTGTCGACTAGATAGGATTCTGGATTGTTCTTCCAAGCTCAAATAATATAGCCATTGCTAGCCAACTGCTTTCTACCAATGACTAGTTAAGCACTAAGAACACTCTAGAGACTCCCTAAAATGTCCCTAAGAACTTGCAAACCATTACTATAAATAGGAGAGGCCTTAGGACACCTAAAGCACATAAGCTACACTTGAGCATCCATTGTAGAGAGCAACAAAGTTGTGAAACACTTGCCATCTTGTTCCTTGAGCTCCAAGTTTGTGTCCTATAGCTATAGCCTCTTAGACACCATCCAATAAACGTCCATCCTAGGTGGTTTGAGAGGTCTAACACTTGATATAGGATCAAAGCATAATACTTCATTGGTGTACTTTCCTTCTTCCAATCCCCATTCACAATTTTATGCTATTTGTGCTTCTTGGCTACTTCAAGTGGTGGAGGCTGTCTGAGGAAGCTTGATTGGAGATACTTCTTGGTGGATAAGGCTTCTCCAAGGTTTCTTGACGTTACTTCAAGAAGGCTGCTTCAAAGGAGGTTGGAGCTACTTCTAGGTGAAGGCTATTTCAAGGTGGTGGAGCTACTTCAAGCAGGTGAATGTTGCTCTAAGGGCTTGAGGTTACTTCAAGAAGGCTACTTCAAGAAGGTTGAGGCTACTTCTAGGTGAAGGCTACTTCAAAGAAGGTGATTGTATTTTGTTGTAACATCCTTACAAGGTAAATAAAATAAATCACTTTCAAAATCCCAATTGGAGAGAATTAGGTAGTGGACAGACAACCGTTGATTCAAAAGTTGGAACCACTCTACATCTAAGTGTCTTTCTTGTTTCCTCCTCCTTCTTTAGTTTGAGTTTTTAATTAAATTTTAAATTACCAAAATCTCTTTTCACCCTCCTCTGGATCTTTCATATATATATATATATATTACAATAATAAATAATTATTTAAAATGACTTGTTAATTAACTAAGACAAACTATTAAGGGGTAAAAAAATTGTATACCTCATTTCATATTCTTCTATTCTATAAAATCCATCATGACAATGAGCTAAAATCCTACCATTCGTTTGACCACTAATGGAAGCATATAGAATAAAAATAAGAGTATTAATTAGGATTGTACATATATCGGTCCATACTGGTGGACCGGACTGGACCAATTAATCGGTGCGGCCTGGTGTTGGACAGACTCTAAACTTTCAGTCTGGTCAAAGTTCCGTTAGTTTTTCTAAATTTGGTCCTTGGTCTGGTCTGGTCCAAGATCATTAGAAACCGGTCTGGACCAATTGAACCGAATAATATAAAAAGCTTCTTATATATTAATTAAATCTAATATTTATGAGGAGTTTCAAGGATATACAATATATTATTAATTAATATAAGATTTACCAATAGGTGTATTAGTATTGTAATCTACAAACTAATGTTATTATATCAATAAATGTCAACAACATTAGTCATTGCACTTATACAAGCATCGAGTATCGACAAATTCAAATATTGCGTTATCTTGTGGGTAAGAAAACTAAAAGGACGTTTCACATTGAATTTAGTTGTTAATAAATTAGTGTATTATGTATTAACTATCATATAATTCACTTTTATAATAATTGTTGGCGTTGATTTTTTTATACAATAAATTTATGATAGTTATTACTAAATGTGTTATTATGTGTAAGTATCATATTAATAATGTTCCCAATAGTCTCATAACATTTACTCACTTGAGTCGTAAGAATTCAATTGTGCAACTTGGTTTGTGTTACCAAACTGAAATGAATTATGAACTCTTTTATATTTTTTATATCTTAGGTCTTTTATATATTATAATCAAGAGTGTATAAATATTGGTTATCCGGTCCAGTATTAGTCCGGTCCTTGATTTCCGGTCCGGTCCAAGACCAAACAGATACTTATCAGTCTGGTCCTCGGTCTATGAATTTTCTATTAATCGGGTCTCAATCTGGTCCGGTTCGGTCCGAATTTGGACCGTTGTACAACCCTAACATTCATCATTTTGATATCACAAAGTAAACATAACAAATTCAAAATAACAGATAAAATGAGAAAAGAAAACACATATGAATAAAATCTAATCATCCATGAGTAAAGGAGAAGCAAAACCCATGCATGCTCACATGAAACAAGACAAAAATAGAACGAAATAATGGTCTGTAAAAAAAACCAACATACATAGTGCACTCGTCTTCATGGATTCTTTTTCCCTTCGTATGATCCCATAACCAGGTCAAAGAAAATTGGTACCATGTGCAAAGATGATGCACGCCTAATGAAGGATAAATGGATAACATGTGGAAATGACATCCCTATTTTGTAAGAGAGGAGGAGAAAAAAACATAGTCGAGGTATATATCCAAAGGAAATACCTAATTTTCTTTTATGGTATGTGGTTGAGGTATTCATACTCTTGTTAAGAGCACCATCAAAGAGAGACGGGGCACTACAACTACTTTTGTCACCGGAGGTGAGGGATTGACACGATTGTCACATGGGGGGAAGGAGGGCTTGTTTAGTTGTATACTTGTATGCCGTTGTCTATTCCATAGAGATAAGGAGTTAAAGTGTTGTGTTTGAGGGAAATGTTTGGAAAATGCGAGAAGGGGCTTATCTAACTAAAATAGTGTGGATGTGGAGACACGAGAAAAAGAGAGAGGTGCTATTTGTCCATGACCACGCAAAATAACAATATGAGAGGGAAAAGTGTTTCCTATAGTTAAGTGCGAGAGGTTCTCTATCTCAAAGGAAATGGCTTTACGAAATGAATAAGGATCATATGCCCAATTCTTGCCTACGAGCATACACAACAATAAATAATTGGTTGATCTAAGCAATTTGTTCCATTAGCCCACTTTTGAGGGAGCAGTATCAAGTCAACATTGCATCTAGTTGATGTTGTTGTACTTTGTAGTTCATACAATAGGGGTAATAATGGACATAAACTATTCTTCAATTTTTTTTTGGTTACACTTGTACCATTCATAAACCAAAGTAGTTTATTTATTTGCCATTCTTAGCTTATCCATAATGCAAGATATCTAAGTAAGAGGCTTGGTAATGATATGTACATCTTGTTCTCATACTTTAAATATGATGCCGAGACAAATTATGCATTATCTATTCAAGGACTTGGTGACATTCATCCTAAAATGACTTTCTCCTATCATGAAAACACAATCTTTTAACTGAACATGTCCAACTTGCTGTCATCTAATAACAATTTACTTTTAGATGCATAACATTAAAGTCCCATGTATGGCCTCAACATATGACAATTCAACAGTAGCACGGGTCTTCAACAGAGGCTCTGACTAGCACAACCTTTTTTTTTGGCCCTCCACATCACAAGTTAATATAGAGTACAATATCCATAATTGATTACTTATCAATATCCCTCAACATGATATAGTTGTATGAATAATGAAAACTTTTATATCCATGAATAATGTACAATATACCTCTTCCAATATGCATTTTAGATATCTTCAAATGTAACATGCATCATTATGGGTGGTTCTATGGCTAACACATCCTGCCAAGATACCTAGTTGGTAAAAGCCATGCCTAGTAAAACTTAGGTAAGTTACATGCCAAACTAGATACCTTTATATATTAGGAAAATGCGGGTATTTGTCATCGTCCTCAAGAAAGATGGACCAATGGAGTATGTGTAGACCTAAACATTAACATTCATATTTCTTACAACAAAGTTTGTTTGTATTTCTACTAGGCAAGGAAAAATAATTTCATTTTAACCACTTTATTACCAAAATAACTTGACAATTTCAAATAAATATAACATCAAAAATGTTATTATCCATACATATATTGATCTCAAACTTGAATTTCTTGATAAATACAAAACAGTCATGTGGAAGCCTGCATAAATTAAGGATGCATTATAAAAATTAGTTTTTAGACAGCTATGGGCCCATGATGGGGTTTATAGAACATGAATAGCCTTATGTAGTTCGCAAAACTCGAGATATTTTCCCCTCAACAATTAACCCGTCTGAAACTTTGTAGAAGATACCCCGCAAATTTACTAATCTGGGGACCATCTTGCGCAAATTTCCATTGCCAAAACTCCGGACGGCATTTTTGAAAATTGAAACACTTCCCTTCGTTTTGGTCGGCACTGCTCCGTCGTCAGCTTCTCGCTTTCAGTTCCAGAACCACTCTAGCACCCCGTCGCGCGTCTAACTCGCCTCCCTTTGTTAACGGTCTCCATTCACGCCCTTCTAGGAGAGCACTGCATTCCGTCTGTAATCGATTATGGGTGTTAAGAATCTCTGGGATATACTGGAATCCTGCAAACAGACCCTTCCGCTGCACCACCTCCAGTAAGATATCCGATCTCTTTATCTCTGGGGTATTATGCACTGTTTTGATAATGGTTTGAAGTGATAACGGGTTATGTTACAGGAACAAGAAGCTATGCGTCGATCTTTCCTGCTGGATTGTGCAGCTCTATACTGCTAATAGGTCCCCAACGTGCATCAGGGATAAAGTATATCTCAGGAATCTCTTCCACAGGCTCAGGGCGCTTATTGCTCTCAACTGCACCTTAGTATTCGTAGCAGGTAGCCCCTTTCGCTTTTTCCCATATGAGATTGTAGTCGAGGGTTAATGTCCGCTTCTTGGCCTTATTCGTACGATAATTAGAACCAAGATCTTATCTTTACCGGGTTCTTGAGCTTTCGAAGACCGTTCTTGCTACAGTTGCATTTAGGGATAAGGACTGGGAAATGAGGTTACTACATGAGGGCCATCGAACTTGTTATTGAAAACTGGGATCTGATACATTCCCCGTTAAATTGTCTCACCTGCATACTGACTTTTCCTGTGGTATTTGACTATGACGGTTGTGAAGTTTGAGGTATGAGGTGATGATTTAAGTTCTTGTACTCTGATAGAAGCACTTTCTTCTATTACAACAGATGGTTCGATTCCTTCTCTAAAGCTGTCTACTTATAGGAAAAGACTTGGGATTCTGAACTCAAACTCAGAGGTTGGTATTCATGTCCACATATGGAAAAGAGAATCAGTTATATAGACTGTTTTTGAAGACTTTTTATTTAATTCTTTGCAGCTCCATGATTCTCAGGAGGAGACAACCTCACAGCCACATGCAGCACCCTCTCTAAAAAGAAACATGGGTTCAATGTTTTCCCGTATGATAAAAGAGGCAAAGACATTAGGAATGGCTCTTGGGGTTCCCTGTCTAGAAGGGTAATTCAGTTTGTTACAGAAACATTTACAGCTGTACCATTTATAATTTCCCCCTCTTTTATGCAAGTATGAAGTATATATTTTCACAAGATTCTTCAGAATGGTAAAGGGGCAACACTTGAACTCACTCTTGCTTTTCTAATGTAATCCATATTAGTTCAGCAAATTGAGAATGCATCTTCCTAAAATAGTTTGCAAATTAGTCCAATTGATTATGAAGAAAAAATTAAGACATCATACAACAAACTATAATGCACTTTCATTATGAAGAATGATTGCTACAGACCTAGTTCTCACTTCTCAAGAGCCTCTTTATGATGAAAGTAATTGCTTATTAACTTCTTTATAACCATTATAAAGGTGCGTACAAACCCTAACATACATAAAGGCTCACTGCTGACCAATCTTCTCATTTATGAATTGTCATGCTCATGTACCATGAATGGTAGAAGCCCTTGGTTATATAACACTATTGACTCCCACCAACTATTGGTATGAATAATCCTTAACGATATTGTAAGTATAACGTTTCCCGCTTGTTCTTACATGCTTGTCATGCCTTTATTGCAGATAATATTGACATTCCTTACATGCTTGTCATGCTTGAGGGAGAAATATGAGCTCTGAGGCGATTGCGGGGGCGACGGCGACGGCAACTGCGAAGGAGACGGCGGCATCAAATCCTCCTGATCCTGGGCTGGAATCTGTGACCCTCGTGACCGGCGAGCCAGACCCGAAAGCGCCGCTCAGCTGGGCTAGTCTGTTTAAGGAGAAGACAGTGAACAACCCTGTTGCTCTGAAGAAAACCGAAGTTCGTCTGTCGGAGGGGAAGCTGCTCTATCCTAAACTGATTGCTGAGAGGAATATCTCCAGATGGAGCAGAACGGCAGCCGGGTATGTAGTTGGTCTAAAGCCACACTGGCCTACTCTGGTGAAGCACCTGGCTCAAATCTGGAATGCGAAAGGCTCTATTGAAGTGAGATCGCGTGGCAAGGGTCTGTTCATCGTTATGTTCGACAATGATGAGGATATGAAGACGGCTATCGATGGAGGTCCATGGTTCGTAGCGGGTAGGCCTCTCATCATTAAGAAATGGGAGCGAGGTGAGCCTCTCGAGAAGATAAAGCTCAATGAGATCCCGATCTGGATTAAGATCTTCAATCTTCCGCTTGAGCTCTGGGACCCGGAGATGTTCAGCAAGATTGGCTCGGTTTTGGGCATTCCGCTGCGTCCGGATAAACTGACTTCAGAATTCCTTAGATTGGATTTTGCTCGGATTCAAGTGGTTATCTCTTCAGACTTCTCGTATCCAAAGGAACTCCAGATTGAGAGTGATGACGGTCAAGTTGATTCCATCTCCTTTAAGTATGAGTGGGAACCTGCAAAGTGTTCGACGTGTGGCCTCTTTGGACACGAACAATCTCTTTGTTTGGATGCTGTGAAGAAGGACGGAAATTCCCTAAAAAAGAAAGTAGTTAAGAAATGGATTCCGAAGATTGGTGTGGAAGAAGACGAGTTGGAGGTTTTCAGTGATGCCGTGGAGGGTATTCCAGAGTCTGATCAGCCCTCAAGTGCTCTTGTTCCTCAATCGTCGGAGGTCGATGGTGATGCCACTGTGATTGCTGCTGAGGTTCTGAGTGTTCAAGGAACTTCGTCTAAGGAGAAGGTTACCCCTGTAGCTACTTCAGGAGCAGGATGGGAGATCACTAAGAAGAAAACCAAATCGGCCCCAAGAGGTATTGGTAAAAGCTTAACTAGATCCATTCCGGAGTCGTTGAACAAGTTCTCTCCTCTTTCAAACTTTGATGAGGGGGAAATTCTGAATGAGGTAGTTCCTACATCTGTGGCTGCGGCTGAGATGACTGATGCTTCTCCTCTCATGCCCCCAAATGGTTGAGTCGCTTATGATCTTTTCCTGGAATGTGAGGGGGGGGAGGAAATAAAGTACCTCGCATTCGGGAAGAAGTGAGGAGGAATAAGGCGGATGTCTATATTATCCTTGAATCTAGGCTTCAAAAGAAGGATGTGAAAGATTTTGTTGATAGTATTTGGTCCAGTGCTAAGTTTCTTGATAACTCTGACATGTACTTGTATACCCGCATTTTGATTGTTTGGGAAGATAGGGATATGGATATTAAGACGTCTTTTTGTAATGAGCAGTGCATTCATTGTAGCTTATCTAAGGGTCTTCTGAAGATTGACTTTACTGCTGTTTATGGTGCTAACCCCGATGCTGATCGTACCTTATTATGGAATTCTCTTGGTTGTATTAAGAACATGAATCCTGTTCATTGGTGTGTAGTTGGTGATTTTAATGCCGTCAGGCTCTCGAGAGAAAAGTCAGGCAAACAACCACCTTCATCTCGAAGCATGGTGGATTTCAACAAAGCCATTGCTGATGTGGATTTAATTGAGCTGCAAACCAAAGGCTTTTATTTCACCTGGGATAGTCATAGCAGAAGAGGTGTGAGTACGTTCTCCAAGATTGATCGCATCTTCACTAATGTTAACTTCCTTTCTGCTTTTCCTTGCTGCTGGGGTGAAGTGGTCCCTGCTGTGGTTAGCGATCACAAAATACTAATACTCAAGACTTGGGGCAAAGAAGAAAGGAGGCTCCACTTTCCGTTTTATTAACGCTTGGACGAAGCAAGACTCTTTCAAGAAGGTGGTTACTGAAGCATGGCGCAATGTTGATGTGGCTGGGACTCCAATGTTCATTGTTTACAGGAAGTTGTTTGGTGTGGCATGTGCTTTGAGGAAATGGAATAAGGAAGTTGTGGGTAACTTCTTTTCTAAGGCTAGAGAGCTGGAGAGTGAGCTGTTTGAGTTACAAAGGGCTGTTGATGCTGATCCTAGTAATGCTGATAATCAAAGGAAGCTTGTTAGTTTAAGGGATGATACTGTTAAAGCTTTATGCTATGAAGAAAGCTTATTACGTCAGAAGAGTAGGGTCCAATGGCTAAAGGAAGGTGATAAAAACTCTGCCTTCTTTTATGCTTCGCTGAAAACTAGAAGAATCTGTAACAATATAAATGTTCTTATTGATGATGTGGGCAGTAAGACTTATGAGTCTGATGACATAAGGCAGAGAATCAAGAATTTCTATTCTAACCTCTATAATGGAACAACTATGGACAGAGTTGAGTGGAGGGAAGAGTGGGTGCTGCCGAAGATAGATGAAGGTAGCTATAATCTTCTGTGTGGGGAGGTGACGAGGAAGGAGGTTGAAGAGGTGTTTTTGAAGTTGAGTAGTGATAAAGCCCCGGGGCCTGATGGCTTTAATGCACTCTTTTTTAAAGAAATGTGGAGTGTGGTGGGGGATGAAATTATCAATGCTATCCTTTATTTCTTTAAGTCTGGTAGACTACTCAAGGAATGTAACAGTACGATCATTACTTTGATTCCCAAGGTTCAGGGTGCTGTCAATCTCAAGGATTTTAGACCGATTTCTTTATGTAATACTATTTACAAAGTAATTGCAAAGATTCTGGCCAATCGTCTTGCTTTGGTTCTGCCCAAGATTATTGGTGTTAATCAAGTGGCGTTTGTGAAGGGTAGGAATATTGGTGATGCTATTTTACTGGCGAATGAAATTCTTAGCACCTTTGGAGGCTCTCAGAATCTTATGTGTGTGAAAGCTGATCTCGCCAAAGCATATGATTCTGTGAGGAGAGATTATATCCTCTTCTTGATGAGTAATATGTGTTTTCCTATGTGCTGGCTGAATTGGATTCATGAGTCCTTTGTTACTGCTACTTATAGAGTTATGGTGAATGGGGTTCCCACTGAAGATTTTACGGCCACTAATGGAGTGAGACAGGGTGACCCCCTCTCACCCTTGCTCTTTGTCATAGCCATGCAGGGTTTGACATCTATTATTAATTCTGAACTGAGGAAGGATAGGTGGTGTCCTATTTCTGCTGGAGTTGTGGATGTGTCCCATATCATCTTTGCAGACGATTTATTACTCTTTGCTCGAGCTGATAGAAGGAATGCTATGTGTATGAAAGAGGTTCTTGATACGTTTTTCAGTGTTTCTGGTCTGCGCTTAAACAACAATAAAAGCCATATTTTTTTAAGCAAGCATGCTACTGATGAGGATTTGAGTAACATTCTTAATATGGAGGTTGGTATTCTGCCTGTTCGATATTTGGGTGTTCCCTTGTTTACTGGGAGGCTCACGAAGGAAATGTGCAGCCCTATTGTGGATAAGTTCCTTTCGAAGTTGGATGCATGGAAAGGGAAGCTTCTTTCTCAAGCTGGTAGAGTGGAGTTGATCATCTCTACTCTATCTTCTTATAGTATTTTTTGGACCTCTGCCTTTCCCCTTCCGAAGTCTGTTGTTAAACATCTTGAGAAGATTATGAGAGACTTTCTTTGGAGAGATACGGAAGAAAAGAAACATTTGCATACTGTGGCTTGGGATACTATTTGTAGGCCTAAAGATGAGGGTGGCCTAGGTATTAGACGCATTGATGATTGGTCTAAAGCTGGTCTGATAAGGAATCTATGGGACATTGCTACTGAGAAGGAGAGTTTATGGGTAAGGTGGATTAATGGTAGATACATCAAGAAGGAATCGATTTGGTCTGTGAGCTCTAGAGCCTCTAATTCTTGGCCGTGGAGGAGGATGCTCGAGCTAAGAAAAGTTCTTTTAGAAGAGATCATTTTCAGCTTGGGTAATGGTAAGAAATTTCTGTTTTGGAGGGACCCTTGGCTTAGGGGTAAAAGGAAGCTCATTGAGTTGATAAATCCTGATCTAATGTTTAGAATGGGGCTTGGCCTTAACTGCAAAGTCGAAGCTTGTCTGAAAGATGGAAGGTGGAATATCCCTTCTTTCCGTGGTTCCCTTCTGTTGAATGGCTTTGTGGAGGATACGTTTATTCATGTTGGTGACGATGACGAAATCTTGTTTGGGTTAAAGAAGACTTGCAGGCTGAAAGACTGTTGGAATGTGGTTAGGAAGAAACATCAAAGGGTTCAGTGGGGGCACTGGATTTGGAAGAGTATGCCGAAGAGGTTTTCTATGCTGCTGTGGAAGTGTTTCCTTGGAAGAATCTCGACCACTGATTACCTTAAAAGATTAGGCTTTCAGCTGGCATCTAGATGTGCTCTCTGTTGTGCCTGTGAAGAGGATGCAGTCCATCTTTTCTTTGGCTGTAGTTTTGCGGCTGGTTTTTGGGGTTACTGGAGGAAGTACAGTAACAGTCCGTTGATTCTTAACTCCTTTGTAGATTTACTTAATCTTAAAGGGAGTGAAAAGATTGCGGCCTGTGTTATTATACATGCGATTTGGAAAGAAAGGAATACGAGGACTTTCAGGGGCTTTTGCACAGATAGTTGGAAGCTCTGGGAGGCCTGCTTAGTTGACATTAAAGCTTTGAGTAGCTAGTTTTTTTGTTGTTTTCTGTACAACTTTTGCTTTTCCTTAAATGGCTACATCCTTGTACCCGTACTTTTTTGGAAAATAGTAAAAAGGCAACACCCTACGTGCACCAAAAAAAAATATTGACATTCCTTTCATTTTTAGGGCATGACCCTAGTGTCTTGCGTACATTTGCTAGAGTAATTGTACCTTGTGGCTTATACATGCGTATGTTTTTGCTGTCCAAACCGAAGATGTATGTCTCCTCCTAGAAAGCTGCATGCCAATACAAGTTCACACCCATTGGAGGAGATTATGTGTGATGCCATTTGGAATGAAAATATTCAAGTGTTGGTCATATGACATGGTTCTAGGGATTGGGTTTGGCCAATCCATTCTTGTAACCTAACCCACCACCAGTTGTTGACAATTTGACTGTTGACCTCCATTCATGTCCATTGGGAAACCATGGATCCCTAGTCCTTGTCATACTTTCTCCATCCTTGGTCTCTGCACATGCTTGTTAAGTACTTTTGGGGTAGACCTAATCGCTTATTTGGTTGCCTCATTGTAGGTGGGAAGGGGAAGTAAATACCACTATTTCTTATATTTGCTTTTTGTTTGGCTTGCTTGATGGGAAATCATTTTTCAATTGGCAGGTGATCCTCTAGATGGGTATATAAGCATGGAAAGAGATATCGACGATACCGTCGGTATACCGACCGATATACCGATATCGACGACATCGGTCATCGGTTCACACAAACCTGTCGTTGGGATTGCAAATATCGGTAAACCGATGATATACCGCCAAATATCGCCAAATACCGCCAAATATCGACGAAATTTACTGGTATACCGACAGATATACCGATTTTTGCGTGCTTAAGTCTGTTTCTGTTGTTTGAGCGGAGGAAATGGTGGAGCAAAGGGATCTCAACAACTAGGGCTCAGATAAGTCTAATCTAAGGTGTTCCTTTATATTTTCTACCATTTCTCTCATTTACACGTCATCTATCTCAATTAAAATGTAAATTCGTCCCAAAATGCCTTAAATTGGCAAAGATCTCGCCATCTGCTTTTTTATGTCTTCCTAATTGTATGTGTTTGTAGATCTACAACACTTTCTCATAATCTGCATAATAATCGTAGTAATATACCTAAATAATCCACGAAATATAAGTATAATTTGCTATCATTTTTAGTAGTAAGCTAATAAGTATACATATGTTCTTCTGACTAGTATTTTTATCATACAAAGGAAGAAAATGTACTAGTTCGCAACACAACAAACAAATATTGTAAAAAAACATAGATTTTGTAACTTTCTAGTCTTATATTTGATTGTACATGGCACTTGCTACATATATCCCACAAAATGGACATGGTTGACATGGTAACTAGACTTTTAAATTATCGCATCCCCACGACATGCATATGGTGGGCATGGTAATAATGGCTTTTATACTTATCCCGCTATTGTGCATAATCCATGGAGAAACTCACTACTGCATATCAAGATCCCGTGCTACAAACAACAACAGAGAAAAGGTGTCACAACAGTGATGGTGCCTAACTTTCTTGACAGTCATGAAGTTAATTGTCAAAGTCACACATTGAAGAAAAGCAATAGAAAGCCCTGGTGTATATTTTCTTTTAGAATCTGATATGATGCATATGGAGACATAGTACTGTAAAATTCTAAAACATATCGTGTTTAATTACATAATATGATCGAGTATTATACACTTATATAGTATTGTACATGACGTGTATGAGCAACACGTAACTTGATACCACCAACCTTACATAATGTACATGTCATGGGAGCAAAATGTCAACCATATCAACTCAATATTGTATGGAGAATCAGTGTGTAACTCGACATACAACCGATATGAGTTAGTAAGTTACTATGCTATTTATGTGTTGTAAATTGGATATTATTTCATAAGTGTGTGTATTTATGTTTATGGATTGTGCTAGTAAAATTTCAAATCTTAATTCTAGTATTTTGTCATCGAAATCCTTCATCGAAATCTGCAAAAAACAGGATAGGTTCCCTACCTCCCACATGATGGATCCCTCCCCAACATACCCAATATAGAATTTTATTGCATAAAACGTTGCATCTAGGTGTTGAGACCACGCCTGTAAAATTTCATGATTGAATTCGTTCATTTAGGCGTCGATAAGTCCAGGATTGCATCTGTCGATATTTCCGTCGGTATACCTGTAAATATCTATTTCCACGTCGTTGATAAGGTGTCGGTATCAGCATTTAATTCCTTTTATATAACTACTGGCTTAACGAAAATTTTGTAATTTGATTAATCAAGAAGCATGCTATAAAAGTGTGTTTCGATCCGAAAATGTTTGGAACATGGGAGTGGAGCATAATGATTATGGGAATATCAAGTAATTGATTGTTCTTGCATTGCACCACCCCTCTTTGTTGTGGTGTAGGCACATGAGGTTTGGTGGGAGTACCCACTAGATAGGCCCTGTTAACCAAACTCCAATGCATTGTAGTTGTAGGTATGCAACACACAAATAGGTAAAGAAATTTGTCACTAGTAGTGAACTGAAACAAGTAAAAAAATTGAACTTTTGATTATTTTTTAAAAACTTTTACGATATCCATAACCTATAATCTATCCTTTTAAGAGATATAACCAAGTTTCCCTTGAAAATTCATCAATAAATGTAATGGAATACCAGTACCAGATAGACTCAGAACCTTGAAAGGTCCTCACACATTAGAATGAACCAAATGAAACAAAGACAAACTACTTAACCTAGATTTACTTTTATATATATCAGACGCTTTCCAAGTTGACATGAGACACTCAAAACACCCATATGTCCAACTAGGCAACATGAATCTCAATTTCTCAAAAATGAAAGATGTTGTGCCATTGTAGAGGTGACACAGAGTTGGATAATGCAAGACAAGCAAGTAGGCAACAAATGGCATGACATCAATATCTAAATAGTAGAGACCATCAGGTCCTTCAGTGTCCCCACCAATCCCCATCCTTGTGCACAAATCTTGAAAAAGACAAGAACCACATAGAAAAGTAGTTGAACACGGTAAGGTTTTTACAAATCTATTTATAGATGATAAGTTCAAAGGGAATCTAGAAATATCATCATCATCATCATCTAAGCCTCAGTCCCAACTATGTTGGGGTCGGCTACATGGATCCTTTGTTTCCATTCAGCTCTATCATGGGCCATATTTTGGTTGAGATGTAGAGATTCAAAATCTCTCTTTATAAGCTCATTCCATGTTAATTTAGGTTTTCCTCTTCTTCTAATAATTGTGCTTGACTCAATAGCATTGATTTGTATAGGCGCATTAGTCGGTTTGCGTTGCACATGTCCGTACCATCTGAGTCTGCCCTCGCGCAACTTGTCCTCAATGCTCACCACCCCTACTTTATTCCTGATATAATCACTTCTCAAGCGATATTTTCTTGTCTTCCCACACATCCACCTCAGCATACGCATTTCAGCCACGTTCATTTTGTTGAGACCTTGTTTCTTAACCGCCCAACATTCACTCCTAAAGAGCATGGCTGGCCGTATAGATGTTCTATAAAACTTACTTTTAACTTGAGAGAGATCTTCCGATCACATAAAACTCCAGTTGCACTCCTCCATTTCAACCATCCTGCAGTGATCATGTGACAAACGTCATTTTGGACATTCCCATCTATTTGAATAATAAAACCCAAGTAACAAAATTTATCACATTTTGGTATATCTACTCCGTCCAACTTGGCTCCATCATTTACACTGCGGGATTGGCTGAAATTGCAATGCATATACTCAGTTTTGTTCCTGCAAATCATCAATCCATTTGATTCCAATGCCTCTCTCCACCATTCAACTTTATCATTTAATCCATCTTTAGTTTCGTCAATCAAAACAATATCATCAGCAAATAACATACACCAAGGGATATCATCTTGAACATTCATTGTCAACCCATCCATAACAAGAACAAACAGATATGGATTGAGTGTGGATCCTTGGTGTACCCCAACTGTGATAGGAAAAGTTGGTGTCTTTCCTCCAGGAGTCTTCACACTTGTAGTAGAGCTATCATACATGTCTTTAATCAAGTCAACATATTGGATTGACACACCCTTTTTCTTCAAAACCATCCACAATACTTCTCTGGGTACTCGATCATAAGCCTTTTCCAAACCAATAAACACCATATGAAGATCTCTTTTGCTTTCTCTATACTTCTCCATAAGCCTCCTTATCAGAAAAATAGCATATGTTGTTGATCTTCCAGGCATGAAACCAAATTGGTTGTTTGATATCTACGTTATAGATCTTAGCCTCTGCTCAATATCCTCTCCCAAAGCTTCATTGTGTGACTCATCAACTTGATACCTCTGTAGTTTGTGCAGCTCTGAACATCACCTTTGTTCTTGTAGATGGGGACTATAGTACTATTCCTCCACTCATCCAACATCTTCTTGGTCTTCATGATTTTGTTTAAGAGCTTTGTTAACCACATAACTCCTTTACCCCCATACTCTTCCACACATCAATGGGAATACCGTCTGGTCCACATGCCTTTCTCATTTTCATCTTCTTCAAAGCATTCTTGACCTCAAATGGTGAAACTCGTCGTGTGTAAATGATATCTCTTATATTCATGTCACACGGGTCTCTAACATTATTTGAAGTATCTTCATTGAAAAGCTTATGGAAGTAATTTCTCCACTGGTTCTTGATATCATTGTCCTTCACCAACACCCTGCCATCTTCATTCTTGATGCATTTCACTTGACCCAAGTCTCTTCCTTTCCTTTCTCTTATACGAGCCATTTTATATATATCTTTTTCCCCTTCTCTTGTATCCAACTTCTTATAAATATCATCAAAGTATCTAGACCTTGCCTCCTGAACAACCTTTTTTGCTTCTTTCTTTGCTTGCTTGTATCTTTGGAACGTTGCATCATCTCGAGATTTGGGCAAGCTCCTATAGATCTCCCTTTTCAGTTTAATAGCCTTATGTACTTCATCATTCCACCACCAAGTCTCAATATTCCAAGATCCAATTCTAATCCTTTTTTATTGAATTTGCTTCTTTACCTGCCTTCTTCGGAATAGGGAATCTAGAAATAAATAGAAGAAAAAGGTTGGGTAAGGGTTTGGCAAACCCAACACCAGAAACAACTGCTCAAGAGCCATTACTGAACATAACATGAGGGATTCCGTGGTTTGAAAATAGGTTAGAAAAATATGAGTACCCAGAGACGTGGGACAAAGCTCTAGAGTTTTACCCAAACCATGATTACCATAAGAATTGCTACACTCAGGAAGGCCAAGCTAGACATTATAGACACCACATTAACAATAGAACTTCCAAGTCTCTCTTTGAGCAACACTCAACATCAACTCATATCAAATATGTAGTAGCATTAGGGGGATCATCAAGCTCTGAAGATGCCTGACTTGCCCACGCTAGCGTGCCATGCTTTGTCAAACATTTGTCCTTAGTGTAGTTATCATGTCCACATAAATTGTAGTGATGGGAACCAGTTAGAGCCTGCCATGCGTCCCATGACCAATTCCCCTTAAAGTACGACCTCAACCTTTGCCTTGACCACTACCAGAGCATATAACAAGGGTAGAAGAATCGATCGACGGAGTTAAAGAATCAAATGTTTGAGTCGGATTACATTGTAGATGTTTATATAAGCTATATAGTTATGGTAGAGGATCACTGGCAAGAATTGCGACTTGCAAAGAATTTGGAAGTTCAATAAGAAACTAAATGACATGTAACTCCTGACGTTGCTTCTAAGTGAGGACAAATCAATAGTCGACAAATAGTAGATTTTGAGTCCATCCAGAGTGCATTGTAAGAGGCAAAGTAATTGTTTTCGTTTATACTAGAATTAAAGAACATACGTAGTCGTGTCAAGCTATTGTAAATATCTAACACCTTTGACAGATTCTGCTTATACGAGTGAATGTGGCAAGTTACTCCTACATCTCTCTGGAAAATGACAAACAAAGAAGCGTTCAATTAATTTTATGTTTAGCACCATTCATTATCTAAGTTATCACATTTTAATCATTACAAACCTAAATATAATACATTTAGTACCATATTTTTTCCCATCTTTTCTAGCAACTGGCTTTATAGGGCCAGGATAAGTGAGATGTTCATATTCCCCTTGAGACATATCATCGATCTCAAAGAACAACTCCCAAGAGTAATAGTTGCTTCCATCATTCTTCATGTTGGCCACTTGAAGAAGTAGATTCTCAGAGCCATTCGAAGGCACAACCATGACAGGAAGATATAGAATAATAATAGACGAGCCTATGCAGGTTGCATAGGCAACAACGAATTGTAGTAGAGTGGTCCAAACTTTCACAACAAAAATAACAACAGAATGTAGATCCGCTCAATCACATCATTGGCTGTAGAAACAACAATGGGGAAAGAAACCCCCTAAGGATGTTCCCGAAGACAGTAACTGCTAGGGGAAACCTGAGAGACACACCCTATAGTGGAACTGGCCCATACCCTCTTAGCTAATTGGGGGGTGGTGTGGAGAGAAGGTTTTTGTTGCAGAATTCCAATGGAGGCTTGGGCAAGTCTTCCAACACTAGCTATAATTGAGGAAGATGATGATGGAGAGACCAAAAGAGAACAATGGCGGGATAGAGGTGGAAGGGATGGACGGTTACAAGCATATCGTCTTCCACTCTGATACCATGTTAAAGGTTGGAGAACATGGGATGCCCTAATGGACATGTCCCTCAATTATCTATAGCAAAAAAGTCAATAAAACGATTGCAAATGTAACTTGTAGCAATTCCTATTGTTGCCTAGTAGGGACCGTATACGATCATACATGAGTGACCCAAAGAGGGCCTTCCATGGCTAATTTTGTCATTCATGCATGACTATATATAGTTAGTAGGTGATTACAAAAGCACCTATTAGTCACTAAAATCTCCAATTGTATTTACATTTATGTATATAATCTTCATATAACAGCATGGAATAGCATCAAAACACGCAAGATCAAGCATCCACACATAAACATGCAAACTAATGCTTTCCCAGCGCATGGAACAAATTATAAATAACTGAATAAATGGATATTCTAATGAATGAAATGCTGGCCTTAGGCGAATTTGATGAAAAAATAAAAAATAGCAAAACTCGACCGAGTCTCTGACCTAAGGGTTGGGTTTTCAAATCAAGGGCGGTTTGGGAAAAATTCAAGCTTCAATCCTGTCCAACCCGCTAGACATGCGGAGTGGTGGGTCAACTGAGTCGGATAACAAAACCTAAAAAAAGCGAAAATGGGAAGAATATTCATAGAATAGATGCAAACAATCATTGAATTTGTGATGTGGTGAACATGCACTAAAACTGTGAAAAAAATTGCACACTAATCTTTATTTGAATTAAACGTTCAACAAGCCAAACAAATCATGATAAATGTCCTTTTTTGTGAAATTTTGTTGAATATCGTTACTATGATTCATGTGATAATCAAGGGTGCATTGGAATGGATTCACAACTCCTATTATCTATTCTTTTCAAGGCGAAAAATGTTATAGCTCTCCAGCCATGCACATTGCATAGATACCTTTTCTTATTTTTTAGGCTAGTTTTGCCATTATGTACATATCTTTGTAGTTATCTTAGACGTATAATTATGATTTTTACTAGTTTTAAAATGTGTTGAACTCCAAATTTATACCCATTGTATCAAAAGGTGCACCTTGAGGCTAGGCACCCCCTTACACTCGAGGTGTGGCCCTCACTGTCCTTATGTGAGGTGCACACCTCAATTTGGCGAGGCTCATCAAAAGGTGCTGAGTCGTTGAGGCGTTCATAAGGTGTAAGCCTCATTCATACCTCATTTATTCCCCAGACACATGTGTATATTGTTATATATGTGTATTTATACATGCATATGTATCTAAATATGTATGTAGGTAAGTATCTATATATGTATATATATGTATACAGTAACATTCAGGGTTCCACAATTATTCGGTTGGCCCTAAAAATCGGAATTTGAAAAAATCGGTAAAATTTGGGGGGGGGGTGGGGAAATGATAATTTTGGTCAAAGTTTGGTCAACTATTCAAATATAATTTGGAATATGTTGGATATATATATATATATATAGAGAGAGAGAGAGTCAGGCTAGAATACACTCGAGTATACGGATCGCACGAATACACTCAAGTGTGTTTGCATATCAAGACTATTTTTTGCAAAATGTAAACCGTTGATCTTCACCGTCATACTATAACTAGACTACATACAAATTTTGAGCCCATTTGGATGAGTGTAAGTCACTCATCCAAGGGCAACAAAATCGACGCGCGAAACTAATTTAAAATGCATAATTTTTGCGGTCTTCGTAACATGAGCTATACATATCCAAATGTGCTCAAATTTTGTGTATGAGTTGTTCACGAGATGTTTAAGAAGATCAACGGATTAGATTTTCAAAACAAATATTGCATCATGAAAAACTACTTGAGTGTATTCCGCTCCGGATACACTCGAGTGTATTCTAGCCTGACTCTCTCTCTCTCTCTCTCTCTATATATATATATATATATATATATATATATAATATAGGACAACGATCTAGTGAGAAACATATCTTGGTGAGAGCATGAGAGGCATTTGAATAACTTTTCACAATGATTAATTTTTCATTATCCACATTTGGATTGAAAATATACCTTATTATTTACCTTCCTACAAAATTTCATCATCACAGGACTTGTATTGCGTGCACATCAAGAGATTACTTATTAACACTTAATATTGAGTTTTAGGCTGACTGTTGGATGTAAAATGTGTATATTGTACATATGGACATGTAAAAAGTATCTGATTGCAATGATTTTTTCTGTGAAGGTAAATGAAATGACGTTCTTTCCATCCGTAAGGGTGGATATTACAAACAAGCTATACATTTATAGTTATTCAAATGCCTCTCATGCTCTCACCGTAACATTTATGTGTATATGTAAATGTATGTATGCATATGTACATATATACGCATTTGCATGCACTGCATTTCGTACATATGTATCTTTGTAAATATGTAAATATTAGTATTGTATATATATCTGTATAATATATATATTTATATACCTGTATATATCTCTATATATATCATCATCATCATCATCTAAGCCTCAGTCCCAACTATGTTGGGGCCGACTACATGGATCCTTCGTTTCCATTCAACTCTATCATGGATCATATTCTGGTTGAGATGTAGAGATTCAAAATCTTTTTTTCTAAGCTCTTCTCATGTTAATTTAAGTCTTCCTCTTCTTCTATTAATTGTGCTTGACTCAATAGTGTTACTTTGTATAGGCGCATTAGTCGGTCTGTGTTGCACATGTCCATACCATATGAGTTGGCCCTCATGCAACTTCTTCTCAATGCTCGCCACCCCCACTTTATTCCTGATATAGTCATTTCTCAAGCGATCTTTTCTTGTCCTCCCACACATCCATCTCAGCACACGCATTTCACCCATGTTTATCTTGTTGAGACCTTGTTTCTTTACCGCCCAACATTCTCTCCCATATAGCATGGCTGGTCGTATAGCAGTTGTATAAAACTTGCTTTTTACATATCTGTATGTATATAATTATATTTATACAATCACCTCGTACTGAGGGTGGCCTGGACTGCCTCGAGGCTTATGCCTAGCCTCATTGGACAAAAACAGCTCGATACGCCTCACATGTTTTAAAACCTTGTTAGTACCTAATATGTACGAACACAACCAAAGTACACTCTACATGTAACTAACATATAGGCATAAGCAAGAAGAAAATAATTCTACAAAACAAAAGAGATCGAGAAACAATATAAAATGGAGATTTCATGACATACATTAAAATGACAAAGTCTTGAATGGAAATAATTCATCTAGGATCCTTTTCTGAATTGAAATAAATCATCTAGGATCCCTGTTAAGAATCATGCCACACTCCTTCGAATGGATCATGTCATATTATATATTTATTATGTATATTTTCTTTAACACATTCATGCACTCAATATATTTACCTAAAACATCAACAGGCTTGAGGAAGCAGAAGCACAATGCGCGCTACTGAATTCAGCTTCTATGTGTGTGAGTAGAAAGAAGTCTTTGCTTAATTTGATAAACGGTCAGTATTCTACTTGTATAATTACAAACCTCGCTTCCAGGATGGATGTTTCTCTGCAGATTCAGATATTTTTCTCTTTGGTGCAAAGACTGTATTTCGGGATATTGTTCTAGGTGAGATTCAGAAATTTGCATAGCTGGCAATTTGTAAGGATATCTAAGCATTAACTAGCAAGTATTATATTTTAGATGTAATTTTGAAGTTAAGTTACCTGTGATTTTCTTATTCTTTCTGATCCAACATTTGTTTATAAATCAGGAGATGGAGGTCATGTTGTTTGCTATGAAATGTTAGACATTGAGAAAAAGCTTGGACTTGGAAGAAATTCACTTGTAAGATTTCTTCTGATTTGGTAAATATTTTTTGACTGCACTAGGATTTTTAGGGAGGGAGGGAGGGAGTGAGTCAGGGAGGGAAGGAGTGAATGAATGAGTGGGGGAGGGAGGGAGGGGGAGAGGAGGGAGGGGGGAGTGACTGAGTTATGGGAGTAAGGGATGGAGGGGGGGGGAGACGGAGGGAGAGAGGGAGCTTCAAATCTTACTATAATGAACTGTGCAGTCATATATATGGTATTGTGTGCTTTTTAGCTTGCTTGAGCATTTTGATCTTATTAATGGGAATTGTGCTCTTTTAAGATTGCTGAACATTATTTGTATTAAAACTATAGTGGAGGGAGGGGATGAGTAAGGGAGGGAGCTTCAGAACTTACTATAATGAACTGTTCACTCGTATGTATGGTATTGTGTGTTTTTCAGCCCGCTTGAGCATTTTGATCTTATTTACTGGAATTCTGTTAAGATTGCTTATGCTAATTTCTTAAAACTATATTCATAATCGTTGTTCAATAATAGACTTACTAGTTTATTGTTTGATGATTTCTAATCAGATTTATCACTGTCTTAACTTTGACATCAGTTGGCAGTACTGTTGTAAATTTTTTATCTTCATTTTTGATAGTTGCCATACTTTCTTTGGCACGGAGATAAATCACACCTAAGAGTTGTTAAAACCCCTTTGGTGTTCGGAAATATGTAGTTGTATGTAGACTACTAGTAAAATCCACTTATGGAAGTGTATGTAGACCCATCAGTTTGCTTCCTGCTTGGAGCTTATCAGAGCATGAAATACAACTGCTGCTGCTGCTTTTCTCCTCCATCCAATTGCAATCATCATCACCTTCATCACCACTCTGGTGACTCTGCCAGGGTAGTTGGTTGGACTAGTGACCATTTGGAGGAGGTTTAGTGATTTTGACAATGATGATGGTTTGGAGGTGGATTTGCTTGTAGTGCATTAGGATGGTAGAGGAGCGGGGGATAGGGAAAGGGATGAAGCTAAAGATTTAGTGAATGGCCTTGATTACCGAATGACAAATAGGTTTGCCAGGAAATGCTATACATTAATTCTCCTTTAGTGTCAAAATTTTGATTATTTTTCTATATCATAGCTTTTTGTTTATGCTTGACTTGTTTCACATTAATGCTGAAATGATTGGGGGCTGATGTGTTGGTATTGCATAGGGATGGCAGAGGAGTTGGGGATAGTCGGATAGGGAAAGGGATATGGAAGCAAAAATCTAAGGAGTGGCCTTAATTCTTGAATAAAAATAGGTTTGCTGTAAAATACTATACCCAACGTTATCAGGACCAGACTGGTCATCAAACCGGTGAGGCTAGTGGTTCCTGGTTAGCCGGTTCGACCTGTGATTGAACCAGTTCAACCGGTGACATCATCAATGTATAAAAAGTAATAGTAATATGCTAAAAATATAGACAATATAGGCAAAATATGAACTAGTTCAACTGCAGGTGAAGGTTTAAGTAGAATTCTTAGAGCCCACAATAAAGTGATAGCCTCATACATCACAGAATACTAATGTTTCATACAATTGATACTTCAAAATCTAAAGTTCATTAACACAATACAATCCTAAACCATATATAGCCGCTTCATATCAACTTGAGTGGAAGTTCTCATGAGATTTGGGGTTGGGAATATCAGGGGTGTCGATTTTTGTTTGTCTATGCCCAAAAATTGGTTGCGTGTTGAGGTGGAGAGGAAATTATAGTCACCCGCTCATGGGCTGACACAGAAGTTCTGGTTAATCTAACCGATGCGACCGGTTAACTGGTGAACGAGCCATCTTTGACCGGTTGGACCGGCCATCTAACTGGTTGGACCGGTATTACCAGGTTTATACAATAACCAAACCAGTACGGGTTGCGGTTCACGGTCCGACCGGTCGGACCGGATGGTCCAACCAGATTTTGATAACACTTTATACTTTAGTTGTCCTTTGGTGTCAAAATGTAGTTTTTTTTCTTCTTAATCTAACTTTTGTTTAGCCTTGACTTGCTTTACATTAATGCTGAAACAATTTTTTTGTTTAAATTAAAGTTGGAGAAAATAGTATGCTGACTCCTAAAAAAGATTACCCAATCAAATCAAGGTGAGAGGCTGGCAACCGTACCTTTTTGGGAATTGCAGTGGTCTCTTTGCTTCGAGGCATTTGTATAGGTAAGGGATGATCCTATATGGATAGGTACAAGTGTTTTGGGATCAACTCTAATTGAAAATGCAAAACGATGCTAAAATGCTAGAAGATGGTTGTCGTTAAGTGCTAAGACCTACTGTAAACCATCCTTTTGGATGGAAATATTATCAGGATTTATGTCATTTGCTTCATATTGATGCTCAAATATATGAGTTAAGTTATAAAGGAGGGGAAGAAGTACTCTGGGAAATTCCAAAAGAATGTTCATAATTAAATTTAAGATAATCGAATTAAAAATCAAACTTGTATTTGTAATTTTGTATCAATTATCAATTCAAGTTGCTCTTTCACTTTTCAGATTACTCTGGCACTTTTTCTGGGCAGTGACTACAATGGTGGAATGCGTGGATTTGGTCCAGTAAGTGGTATTCACTGGCCTACTCTAGAAAGATTTGTATAGACTGAAGAATTTGTGAATGTTTCTTGAAAGATGAATTCCCTGTAGCAATTTTATTCCCTCTTCTTGTATAACTGGTTGCATATCTGGTGATGCAGGAAGCTGCTTGTCAGATTGTTAAGTCAATAGGGGATTCTGATATCCTTAAAAAAGTTGTGTCTGAAGGTTTCAAGTTTGAGAAGAATATAAAACGCACCAAACAAAAAAAGAAACCTGACGGGCTTAAAGCTTCTGATGCCAACAAGGAAAATGAACTGAGCCAGCGAAATAATGGAATCGGTGGTAAGTTTTCTGAAGTTTTGGCTGATGTGTGGTTAACATATTTTTGAAACCATTTTCCTTTGTTAAATCTGAATGTCCTGCATAATTGCAATAAAATGCTCCAAAAAATTGCTTCAGGCATCATATTTACAGCGTGTTTCAAGTGTTTTTTTGATTCAGAACACAGTTGCACTCTAATTCAAAGTCTTAATAAATCATCTATAGAAAACTACTATGCCCTAAATTTGGGTTGGGAACCACATTGTGCAAAGTTAATTTCAATCATATAATTTTATCTGAAGTTTATGATTTATGTCCATCACAGCACGTGTCACATGCCTTTTGGAATGTAATGCATATTATTTACAAGATTTAACTTTCATCACACACGGCAGGGGATATGCGCGTTTGACGCGCACAGAAACGACCCTTCCCGCGCCAGCTTGTCCCACATGTCACCCCCACCTGTCACCCCCACCTGCACTCTATACCCCCTACCGCTTTCCACCCTACTTGCCCTCTCTCTTTCTCTCTCTCCCCCTTTTTCCCTCTCTCTTTCTCAGCAACAAACACACCTGTCCCTCTCGCTGAGTCTCTCCCTTTCCGTCCCCCTCTCTCTCCCTCCGTCCCTCTCGCTCTAGCACACACTCTTCCCCCGCTGTCATCGTACAAAATTTCGATCGAAATTGCGAAATTTCGACCGAAGTTTCCGATTTTTTTTTCAATCGGACATCGAAACGCAAGTACGCAGAGAATTGGACGTCATTTCGCAGAAATTTCGCTAAAAGTTCGCACTTAGGTGCAAAATTTCGCAAAACAGTGCAAATTTCGCCCAGTTTGGGCCATAATTTCGCGAAATGGCACAACATTTCGATAGAAATTTTGAGATATTTGTTCCTAGGACTGTTGCCACTACATGTTAGGTATTTTGGCGATTCTCTTTGTATCTTTTGCTTATAGAGGCTATTTTCTTTGATTCTAAGGTACATTTCCCCTATCCCTAGCCCATGTATACCTCTTTCTATGTTTACACTCTTCTAAAAGATGTGAAGAGATACTATGAAAAATAATAAAGTTCTAAGTGATGTTGCTACATGTTAGGTATTTTGGCGATTCTCTTTCGAAAATCACATGAACTACAAACAAACTTGAGAATCTATGAAATAATAGTATTAAGTCTGCAATTCTACAATAAATTTGTTATTATTACACATATTTATACATAAAATGACTTAAAAATAATGCATTTTCTTTGATCTATGTATACATGACCCATGTAACCTAACTAAATTTTAACACTAGACTTATATAAGTTGTAACATGTAAGTTTGTAACTTGCAACTGTAAGTTTTAAGGTCTAAGTGGTAAATTGTGGGTTTGTAAGTTGTTTACAGTCTAACGGACTTGACAATTCTGTTCATTTGTGCACTCACTTGTCAAGACATGGATCCCACCCTAACCTCTAAACATATAGATTTATTATATAATCTAGTGTGTTTATGTCTAGACTTTGTGTTTGCAGAATTTCAAAGCTTAATTCCTTCATTTTGCCATCGAAATTGCCATCGAAATTCTGTCGAAATTATTCAGCTTCCTTCACTTATACAAATGTGGGAGACCCCCCCCCCAATATCCAATATGAAATATTATTGCATATTTGAGTAGATCTTGGCGTTTAGATCATCTTGGTAAATTTTCATGATTTAATTCGCTTATTTGGTCGTCGAAATCGTTAGGGCCGTAAATATCGAAATTTAGTGGGAAATTTTGAAAAATTTCTGTTTCTGGGCCATCGGACACGGCATCGAAATCGGACATTTAATTCTATGCCCGTTGTGCCTCTCTCTATCTCACAATCTCTCTCCTACTTTCTCCCACTCTCTCACACACTTTCTCCTACTCTCTCTCTCTCTCTAAGAGGAGGGAATTAATGAGTGGGAAGGAGGGAAATAACAACCGGTTATTTGGTGCCTACTTTTGGTGATTACACGCGTGCTTTTGCATTCAATGTGCCTCTGCTTAGGGCTCATATGCCTACTATTTTTCTATAACAATCGAAGATTTAACACTTCATTTTAATGATTACGTGCATGCTTTTGCATTAAACGCGCTTCTTTTTTGGATAATGCACCAAATATTTTTCTATATGGTTATCATATTTAGCCAACGTTGTGCGTATCCTTTTAGAGATTTGGCACATATTTTTGAAGATTTGATGCCTACTTTTGGTGATTACCCACATGCTTTTGCATGAAACACGCCTATTCTTTGGGCTAATGCACCTGCTATTTTTCTGTAGCATTCAAAGATTTGGCACCTCATTTTGATGATTACACACATGCTTTTGCGTGATGCGCCTCTTTGTTGGGCACTTGGGCTAATGCGCCTACTATTTTTCTATATGTGAATCATATTTAGCCAACATTTTGTGCATCTTTTTTTTGATTTGGTGCCTGCTTTTGGAGATTTGGCGCATACTTTTGGTGATTACGTGCATACTTTTTGCATGCAAAATTATGCAATATGCCTCTTCTTTGGGCTAATGCGCCTACTACTTTTCTATATGTGAATCATATTTAAACAACATTTTGTGCATCTTTTTGGAGATGTGGCGCCTACTTTTGGTGATTACAGTCATATTTTTGCATGAAACGCGTCTCTTCTTTGGTCAATGCGCCTACTATTTTTCTATAACAATTGAAGATTTGGTGCCTCATTTTGATGATTATGCCCATGCTTTTGCTTGACATGGACCCTTTTATCAGGCTAATGCTCCTCATATTTTTCTATATGCAAATTATATGTAATCAACATTTTGCTCATCTTTTGAGATTTGACGCCTCATTTTGCTGATTATGTGCATGCTTTTGCATGTAATGTGCCTCTTCTTTAGGCTAATACAACCACTATTTTTCTATATACGAATCATATTTAGCCAACAGATTGTGCATCCTTTTGGATATTCGATGCCTACTTTTGGAGATGCACACCTACTTTTGGTGATTTCGTGCATGCTTTTGCGTGCAACAAGGCTTTGCCTTGGGCTACATGTTTACTATTTTTCTATACTATATGTAGATTTAGCGCTTCCATTTGGTGATTATACATGCTTTTGCATGAAATGAGCCTTTTTTTGAGTTTACATGCCTACTATTTTTTATTTATACATTACGCTTCACTTATGGTGTGCACATCGTTTTGGAGAAAAAATGGTGCATCCTTTTGGTAATTTCACGCATGCTTTTGCTTGAAATGCGCTTCGTTGTGCTCATGCACATCTTGTTTTTGCCCACTATGTACATTCTTTTCTCTTTGTTGCACCATATTTTACTTCTGTTTGTCGTTTTCTTCTTTTTGCCCCCTTTTATTAATCTCTTTGCGCCCCTTTCCCCACTTTGCACATACTTTTCTTATATTTGCGCATCTTTTTCAACCTTTGCGCCTCTTCTTTCCCACTTCGCACATTCCTTTCTCAATTTGTGCCTCCTTTTATTCTCTATGGGTTTCCTTTTCTTCTCTTTACGCCTTCTTTTCCCTACTTCCTAACTACTTTCCCCTTACTTCCCTCCTCACTTTCCTCCTCTCCCACCATCACTTCTTCCTCTCCTCTCATCACCTCCCTCCTCACTTTCCTTCTCTGTCCCATCACTTCCTTCCTCACTTCCCTCCTCTTCCATTACCTTCCTCCTCACTTTTCTCATCTTGTTCCATTACCTTTCTCCACACTGTCCTCCTCTCATCCCTTATTTCCTCCTCACTTCCCTTATCTCCTCCCTTTACTTCCCTCAATTTTTTTTCTCTCCTAAATTGAAGGGTCCACCTAGTCTACTCTTCTTTTTTCTCCCTTCCCACATTCTCTCTCTACTCACCACTCACATCAGCCCACCTGCATCACAATCATAGGCTGTCACACATTTAATGTGCCTACAATTGCACCTACCCGGCACCCCTCAACTGGTAGGAAAACTGCCTAGGCTAGGCCCTACCCATGCCAAAACCAGTAGCTGACACATGTCAAACTCGCATCCCCCTAGTGTGTCATACCATATATGTTATTTATATAGGATCTAGGATAATTTGGACTAGCCTGAGTTAAATCTCAGTATGGCTCTAGGATTTGGAATTTTTGAAGTTTCTAATCATAATCTCTTGGTTCCTCAAAACAATTGTGGTGGGGTGCCCCCTCCTCCCCCGTCTGCTGCCTAAATATTTGCACAAGCCCCAAAGTGTGAAACTAATAAATCAAGGGCGATTTCCAGGTTTGATTATGGTTCTCTTCATTCGTGACATGTCAGCTAACCCAATAGGCTAAACCTGCTTGTTTGACCAATAATCATTGGTTATTATTATATTGAGCTACAAGAAAAGTTACACCAAATAGCTCAAATATGCTTTATTGTCTATTGCATGGTTTAGATGATGTTCTAAGAAACTGATAAAAATAATGTGCAAATGTAGGTGGGTCTTGTAACATCATAATGTAATGGAAAATACAACTGGTATGGAATATAGCAAGGGCAGTGTTTTCCTGAATAAAAAACTACAAAGGATCTTGTACCATCTTACCCTACAAAGCATGGACACTTCCCAGAGGCCGCCATGTCCGTGTCCAACATGGACACACCATGGACACACGTGGACACGTGGTGGACACTTCTCGGACGTGTCCAAGTCCCCCATTTTTTTTATCAAGAGTTGGACACGTCCTGGACACAGCTTGGATACACTAGGACAGAACACATCACTAATTAAGAAGGGGAAACATCTTATTGCACATAAACTTCCTATCACTCGTGATGCACATGTCTCCCCCTCGTCACATCGCCACGTAGGTAATTGCTCCTCTTCCTCCACCTACAGACTTTGGCCTCTCTTCTCTCTTCGCTCGTTGCCAACCTCTCGTCTTCCTCTTCCTCAAATACCTATGTTTTATTTGTCCACCACCACCACCGCCACCAAGAACCTCCTCTTCCCCTTCCTTTTCTTACCAAATCTGAATGTACATCAATGTTTCACCCTCTTCGACAAATAACAACACACCTCGTTTTTCTTTGCTGTCCACAACCATTACTATTTTTTTACTGTCCAAATTTAGATGTATAAATATTTTACTGTAGGTCCATACTTGTAGTGCTTAACTTGTTATTGTTTGTGAATACAACTTCTTTTACTTTGTTTGACTATTATTGTGTTTACAATGTGGACTTCTTTGATCTTATTCCTTTGATGACTTAATTTCAAGACGTGCACAATGTGTTTTTGAATGAACATATGAAAGTGAATATAGCTTGGATGAAATGATCTTTATGTTTAAATGTGCTTGTTCTTTTTTGTGTTTATACATTAAGATGATATATATATGTATATGTATACTTTTCCCGTGTCCGGGTGCCGTGTCCGTGTCCTATATTTTTTAGAATTCCCGTGTCCCGTGTCCATGTTTGTATCTGTGTCCGTGTCCATGCTTCCTAGATCATACCTAATTGAAGAAATTATCAGTGATTTAGGCATTTATATTTCTAAAAATTCTATGCAATCATTGTGCTGAAAATTTGGAATGTTAAACTATTTTATAATCCTAATTATGTTTTGACAGGGTTGTTTGGTAAGTCAAATCTTCATTGATGGTTGATTTCATTCTATAATTCCCCATCCTTAGGATGTAATTTGTATTTTTCTGATACAAGTTTTCCTTTCTTTTAATGTTGTACATTGTACCATTGAATGACTAGGCTTAGATAGATATATAGCAAGAAAAAGCTTTTTATTACTAAAGTAAAACCTTCAGGTATATATAAGAAGTTTGGAAAAGTAAAAGACGGCTAATCGTTATATTTGATAAGAGAATTTCCCTCCTATATATAGGATAAACGGGAAGCTTACAGACTTAGACACAACCTTAATTGGCCAAGACACACTTGCTCCCATATACAAACAGACTCAAATTATTCACTAGGCTCTCTAACACTCCCCCTCAAGCTGAAGCTTGGGAGAATCCCAAGTCAGCTTGCAAAGATCCATGCATACTGAAAATAAATAAGCAAAACAAAATAAACCTAGCCCATGCAAATATTTCTCCCCTTAAATACTACAATAAAACACAATCATTTAAATACTCCACTGCCTTTAAGTAGATATTCCATAAACAGTAGGTACACAAGTAGGCAACATGAGCTTCTTGATCAGAATGGTGGCATTTGGAGCAAAAGTAAACAAAAATATGTAGGAATCAAGGTCTTCATCACAATCGCTAACATCGCAGTCCAGAGAGTGTTGGATAATTCTCAAAGAGTGCTGGGTCACGGTAGCAGCAGGTATCGACGTGCAAACAAAGCATAGGCAAGTAAAGAGTCAACATGTGCAAGGCGCAAACAAGTCAAAGAGTGCTAGCACACAGTAGCAAAAAATCAACATGTGCAAGGCATAAACAATGCCAATGTGCGAATAAAGCACTGACAAAAAGCTGAAAGTAGAGACGATGTAGACTAGATAAAAAACCATCATCTTAAATAAGCAAGCACCAGACATGAAGCTCCAGATATTAAGCTCTCCAAGAAGCATATAGCGGTAAAAAACCTTAAGATGCAAGTGTCACTAGTAGAAGCCTGCAAGCTCCTCAAGAAGTGCATAAAGATCCACAAATATATATAGAGCAACAAGAAGGTCCTCATAGATAGAAGAAAAAATAATTTTCCTCTATTCATTTCATCTCTCCTCATTTCTCCCCCTTACATGGAGCACACAGAATAATAGATGGAGTGGACAATGATAAAGAAACGCTTCGTCAAAAAATAGGCGGTAGCACTGTTAGGAAGGGGGGTTGGGGGCCCCAACCCCTCAATTAGGGGTCCTGTCGCCCTCAACGTGCAAGAGTCAAGGGGAGGCTGCCCCTCAACAGGAATAGGGGGTACATCCCCGAGAGAAGGTCTACCATGATCGTCAGAGAGAAATTAGCACAAATCTCTAAGAAATTTATACCATGACAGATAAAATCTAGCAAGAATCAGGTTTTAGAGGATTTTTATGAACTAATGCGAGTGGAGGGTTGGATCAGCTTCACACAAAACTTCTGAAGCTAGCACACTGCTTGCGATACCCTAGGTGTAGGGAGCCACTAGGTTGGACTCCTGGAAGCATGCTTGGTCGGTGATCCGAGACACTCTTAAACTCTGACGACCATGCTGTATTTGTAGGGAAGCAAACCGAGTAGGGGTGAGGGATGGAAGAATTTTCTGCAACAATTGAGGGGTTAAAGGGGGGAAACAATAATAGTGTATTTAATTGTAACAACATATTGCAAGCAATTATGATTTAACAAAACAAACTTTACGCTTTAAACATAACTACTCAATCCTTACATACCCTAACCTCTGTGCTGTCCCTGCAGTGGACATGGATACTACCTCTCATATGGTAGATCTCAACTAACCCCCATGATCCTACCTTACAGGTAGATCAATACATAGGGTCGTGGAGTCGCAAGGTCCCACCCAAGGGTAGACCAACACATCGACTCGTAATAACCTGATGATCCTACCTCACGGGTAGACCATGTACTAGGTCATTCCGATAACCTGATGATCCTACCTTGCGGGTAGACCATGTACTAGGTCATCCTTCTCATCATTAACAAAGCTACAGAGGAGGACCATGATCTGAGCTAGTCATGCACGTATAATTATGGTGATAGTCATAGTCACTTTATAGTTGCATGAAATAAAAGTCAATCAAGCAATTATTTCTAAGCAACCGATGAAACCTCGAGAATCGCCGTGAAACTAAAGCGATTTAACCATAAGCGTAACCACATACCTGTCTTGGAGATCTCAAAGAAGCAATATATCCAATTCCAACAAGATGTCCAATCAAGCAAGCCAATCAATCAATCAAGCAAACATTGATCCTGAAAACATGTATAACACCTAGTTGTTACCATGACATCCAAACAACTCTTTATTGACTTGGGACACCTTTCTAAGGTTTCTAAGTCTCATTAGTATTCATTAGGGTTTCTTAGATCAATTTCTCAAACTTTATCCTTTTTAGGTCAACAAACCCTAAAACAACTTTTTCTACTCATAAAACCCTAATTTCTCAAACTATCCACATTAAGGATCTTTTATAATTAAATTGACTTAGGATCATCATATCTCGGTTTATTCATGGATTTGAACAATTAAAACCATTAAAAGTCATCATCACCTAAATTAGGGTTTCTGAACATATTTATGTACATGGAACCCCAAATTGAGCCAATTATGTATAAAGATCATTCTTTTATATCTAAATCATCCCTTTATCAACAACGAGTTAATTTCCACTTTAAACATCCATATAACCCTTCCCAAATCATTAATCATCTAAATCTAGGGCTTTTCATTAATTAAACCATTTAAGATGATAACTTTATACTCTTTTCAAACTAGAAGCATATTTAGATTCTAATAATATTTTTATTGGATTCTACACACTTTTCTGATCAAAATTCATATATTGCATATCTTAATCTGAGCTGCCACTCATTAGATATGAATTTTACGAGATAATTACCTTTTGGGCCAATGGGAGGCCGCCACATCAGCAGAGTGACTCGCTCCTACAAGGCGGGTCAGCGATCGGGTCAAAGGACAACTTTGCCCCTCTGTTCCTTTACGAGCATCAAGGGTAAAAGAGTCTTTTGCCCTTTCCCCTTCTTCCTCGCGACAGTCCCCGCGTACAGGGCTGCGCCGAACCATGGTCAACACCATGGTTGACCCTGCACCCTCGACCCTCAAACCTTAAAGCAGCGTTTCGCACACCTTCGCCCGATCCTCCCGAACTCGGTCCTGCTTCCAATTCCTCCATTGGCGTGTTGGATGGCTGGAACGGGTAGGATGAACTCTGGCAAGGCAAGTACAACGAGGCAGGGGTAGAGAGCAGAGCTCTAGGGGAAATTCCCCACCAGTTTGTGATCGTGAAGGCTAGCAGAGCCTCGCGGAGGCAATTGTGTCCTTGTTAGGGATCAACGACCCTCTTATATGAAAACTACTAGAGGGGGGGTGAATAGAGTTTTATAGAAAAATTTAACAATTTTGATCTCAAACAACCACAATGAAAATATTGGACAAGGAGACACAAGGTTTAGAGTGGTTCCAACTATAGCAAATACTATAGCCGTCAGTCCACTACCCGGTTGCTTACCCAACCGGGATTTGAAAAGAAATTTATTTTATTACCTCGCAAGGAATTTACATAAAATACAATCTCTTTTCCCAAACCCTTCAAGCAGCCTTCACCTAGAAGTAATCGCCAACCTTGAAGCAGCCTTCCCTTGAAGTAGATGCACCAACTCCCGTTGCACCAGCCTTCTGAAGTAGCTTCCCTTGCGATAGCCTTCTTGAAGTAGCTTGAAGTCCCCTTCTCCGCCTGAGAAGTCAACCCTCTCCAATCCGCAGCCTCCAACCCTAGGAGTAGCAAGGAGAGTACAAACGATAAAAAGGAACAAGAAAGAAAAAGGAAATTACAACTTATCCTTTAAGCCCAAGGCTTGATATGCCTAGATCAAGCATATAGATTTCCTAGCCAAGTGTGTGAACTTGTGATTGCTGTGGATAGGAGAATCTAGCCTATAGGACACGAAATTGAGCTAAGGAGAATGTAGACAAATGATCACAGTGCTCAAATTGCTTGCAATAGATTTCTCAAGTATGCTCAAGTGTATTCTCAAATGTAACAAGTGAATTCTAGTGTTCTATGGCTTGTCCTATTTATAGGAATGGCCTAAGTATGCTTAAGGACGTTCTAGACAACTTCTAGGGGTTTCTAAGTGCTTAACTAGCCGTTAGGTACAAAGTTGTTGCTTTAACAACGACTAATTATTTTATTCTGCAGTTGCTGTCAGAGACCATCTCGGTCGACAAATGGTCGACCGAGACACCTACTCGGTCGAACTTTTGTCGACCGACAGGCTCTCTGGAACAAGTGATTTGCAACGTCTTTCTTCAACTACCAACTAACTTGTCTGTTGTGTCTAACGGCTACTTTGGATCTTTCTCGGTCGAGAAGATTGTCGACCGAGAGTGTCTCGGTCGAGGAGTTTGTCGACCGAGAATGATCCTGTTTCAAGGTTTCAATTTAAGCATTAATTATATGTGTGAGTGTGCAAAGGTGATCCTAATAAAATGGGATGACATGTCTAACTATGGTGTTTGGCTAGGAAAAATCTAACGCTTGATTTACATGCAATTCTAAGTACTTGTACATTATATATTTGTACAAGTTTTACAACATTGATTACATTGCATGAAAATATAAACATTTTAGCTTGTGGATTTTCCCTAGTTGCTTTGCCATCCATCTTAGTCCTGCACACTCAAGTAGCTCGTTAGATTAATAAGAATGAAATGTTTGTCATCATCGAAACAAAGAGATTTATCATAATATCCAATTTATCCAACAATCTCCCCCTTTTTGAAGATGACAAACATTTCCTAAATATGAAAGAAGTAAATATAAAGCATGTGAGTTTCATACCTGAAAATTACCTTTTGTAGCCATCTATGTTTTGCAAGTGACTGTTGGCCAAGATGTTATGAAACTCATTTATATTTTTGATTTTTATATTCTTTCTCCCCCTTTGTCATTTCAAAAAGATATCCAAGTTGAATATTTTATTTTTCTTCTCCCCCTTAATATTATGCTCCCCCTTAAATAGATATCCTATTTAGAAACATGGATTTTTGTCTAATTTATCCACAATTTGTTTCTCAATCATTTGCAAAGGATGTTAAGCCTTGAAATGAAATGAGATTCCCTTAAGCGTATGATGAATGTATATTTATTTCTCATTTATCAAAGGATGTTAAGCCCTAAATTAAATGAGAATCCTTCAAGTACAAGATACCATAATTCATAAAGTTCTTTATAATCAATGAAAAATTTCCAGCTACACATGGTGGTTACAATGTTTTTGTAAGCTTCTTCAATCAAATGGTCAAAGTTGTTTTTATGATCTCCCCCTTAGTCTTATGCTTTGCTCCCCCTTAGATAGATATCTCAAATGAAAGTTTGAGTACTAAGCAAATACTATAAAATGTTGTAGATGATCTCCATGATTTAACAAAGATGTATGCAATTTATGTCAGTCTGGAAAACAGAAACCCGGTCGGTCTACAATTGCTCGACCGACAGTGTTCTCGGTCGACTAGTTGCTCGACCGAGAATGTTTCTGGAGAATTTGTCAATTTAGCCACAACTTTAATAGTTGCCTGTTTTAATTATTACTCCCCTTATTTGTTATGTTCTACAATAATGAACTTATAATCCATATTTTTGAAGATGTCTCATATGCCAAAAAAAATAACCATTTGAATCAAGCAAAGATGGCAAACTTCATTCAATAGCATGGAAAATATTACAATCATATAGAAATGACCAATTTATTACAATCATTGTCATTACAACTAGTACAACTTCAACACTTCACTAGAAAGATTTAAGAATTGCATCGATGTCCGGATCTTTCCCAAGGAATGGCTCGGCTCCATAATATTTGACCAGAGTTTGCCAATCCAAAGCACCTGCCGTAGTTAACGCATATGCTTCCAGAAATGTGGGAACTCGGTCAAATCGGAAGTGAGCAGCTATATCTTGCAATTGCATGGAGGAAAATTGAGTATGTGCAAGATCCATTGATGGTGGAGGTGGAGTTTGATAGTAGTTGTATGAAGGGTTAAATGGGTTGAGCATGCCAGGATTTAAGGAATGCGGATATTCATCGGTTTGGCTCGGAGAAAGATTTTGCATTCTTTGATTTAAGTATGTCATGGCATGGTGGGTATAGTTGAGTTGGTTACTAAGATGATATTGGGAGCCGACAAGATAAGTGAGAGTATTTTGAATGGGATCAACGGAAAGGTTAGTAGGAGGAGGGGGTGGTGGTATATCTTGATGTGATGATTCTCCTTCTACTCTTGCCCTTTTATGACCAAAGTCAATCCCCATCTTCTCTACGGTATTCTTACTTATCTTTGGTGGTCTACGCTCCCATGTATACCCCATATCTTCAATTTGTAACTTAAGACAATGTTGAGTGATCTGGCATACAAAATCGGCATACGGTGGATTGCTAGAAAACTCAAGCATGTTTTTAAGTATTATGCGAATGAAGTTTATAGGAATTTCTTTTATGATAGCATAAATTAGACACATGCGGAAAATAGGGACCTCAGATTTATTGGCTCTTGGATGTATGTTTGTGGAAACAATGAGGTTTATATCCTACATGCAGGTTTCAGGTTTATTGCATAATAGGTTCCCCTATCTTCATGACAAGTGGTATTGGTTTGAAATATGACTCTTTTTATATCACTAAGGCTAGTGGAGTGGTCATCATGGGATAATAAATTTAGTGGATTGCCGGTGGTAAGGTCAAGGAAATCTTGGTATTCATCTATATCAATTTCTAGCATATCAAGAATATCCCCTTCGGTAAATTTAAAACTATGCCCATTGACCATGGTGTAAAAGAATGTGGTTTCATTTTCGGTGTGGGATAAGAGATTGGCATAGAATTCGTTGACTACCTTAGTGGAATAGAAAGGAAAAGAAGGATTGATGAAGTCCTTCAGTTTTTGCACTTCAAAGAGATTCTCCAGATCGACTATGTTGATGAAGTCCATAGCTTCGACCGGGCGTCGGGGAAGAGGAGCTTTAGAGGAAAGCCGTAGATATCGATCTCCAGCATCTCCGTCGACGAAGGCGATGTCGTTGATGATCGTCAGTGGCGGAGTGGCTTCCCGAGCTTCTCTTCCTTTTCTTCCGGCGACTTTCTTCTTCCCACGGGCAGCTGAGGATGAGGCCATTTGTGTTTCTTGAGTGTGGAGAAGAAGCAAAGAAGATTGGAGGATAAGAATGCTGAAGGTTTGCACGAAAATGCACTAGAGATGGACTATGGAGGCAAGGAAATGTAAGTGTGAGTAAGTGACTCGTTTTTGCTCCTATTTATAGCATTCCAGCGACCTGGTCGGTCGACGATTCGTCGACCGAGCGTCCGCAACGGTCGAGTTGCAGACGCGCCACTTGGTTCTTTAACGGTCAAAAACGGTCATAACGGTCGGTTTACAACGGTCGTATCCAACGGCTATTTCTCGGTCGAGCATTTGTCGACCGACGTTGTCTCGGTCGAGCATTTGTCGACCGACAGTTCGTCCGATATTGAGTCTGTTTAGTATTTGTCGGTCGAGAGAGATGGGCTGACCGAGAGGTTCTCGGTCGACGAATTCGTCGACCGACAGACTTACTGAGTACAACTTTTAAAGCTGATTTTTAAATGCAAATGGTAGATCATTTTTGTAGAGCATATATATGGATATTCTAAGGGAGTAATATTGTTTTCTTATTTTTGAAATAATTTAAGGCTTCTAAGATTAATTACAATAAAATGATATCCAAATAAGCAATTTTTGTCGAAGCTTATTTTAGGTCGCCCTTGACTACGACCATAGCGCCCCTTAGTCAAGTTTTATTTTGACCAAGAGGCAAATTTTGCAGATTTTTCAGATTGAATATATTGAGTCTAATATCTGCATAAAATTTAAATATCAAGTTGAAGCATACTACTTAATTGGAGACACAATTTAATTATTTCAAAGATACTGAGTTAGAGATTTTGTTGCAAGCAATAACATATGACTAATAAGTTATTTTGCTTGTTTGCATACAATTTTCTATGCGCACCCAATGATGAAAGCATAGTATAAAGCATACAATGATAATTCCATTATAATTAGTATATGAATAGACCAGAAAATATTTTTACGAAAAATTATATGAAAATAGGAATTTTCTTTTCATTTGACTTAGACTTTAAATCATCTAGGGAACAAACTAATATTAATTTCATTTATATTTGTAATTATGTAGAGTTGAGATAGACATAGAAATATGCAACTAATGTCATTGGTCATATCTCAACTTTGATTTTGTTCATTAAGTTTGGAGGTTTTGGAACCCAAACTAACTCTACATCTTTTCTCTTATAAGGACATGAAAATGAATAGTGACCAAGGCGCAAACAGTAATGACAACATATTGAGTCAACTTCATATCTTTTTCTATGGTTGTGTCCTATGTTGTCATTTGGTGAGGATGTCCTTTTAGGTACATATATAGATTGGATTTGTGACTTTCTCTGACTAGGTTGTTGATGAGATTTTCCTTTAGGCTTGTAACCTAGTCCCCTTCTCCCAATTTGGTGATAGGGATTATCTAGAATTTGATCAAGAATGCCATGGTTATTCAAACTACGAACTTGTTGTTGTAGCTTGGCAATCTCATCCATTCTTTTCTTAATGTCTATTTTTGCTTGGTCTAGATTGGATGACAATAAATTTCTTTCTTTAACAATAGTGTCATAATCTATATGGGTGCACAATAATGGTTGTTTTTGAAGATCGTTTACTTGAGTCTGTAAGTTTGAATTTTCAACAGAAAGGAACTTGCAATCGGCTTCCATAGATTTTAACTTAAGATCAGAAAATTTATTTCCCTCTTTAAGATCCTCATTTTCAGATGCAAGAGCAAGAAGTTTAACATTTAGATCATCATTTTCCTTATTTGATTTCTTTAATTTCTTTTTGCACTCAACATATTTATTATGTGTTTCTTCAATAATAGCAACTAGTTCTTCTTTAGATAAATCAAAAAGACTTACCTCTTCTTCTTCTTCTTCACTAGTTGTAGCAATAAAGCATTCTTTGTGCTTATCCTCTTCCTTTGATCTCCATGGGCATCCGGTTGTTTTGTGGTTTGTTCCTAAACACCAATTGCAGCGTGTAGTGGTTTCATCCAAGCACTTTTCACCATTTCCCTCCATTCTTCAAGACCTGGTTAGGGTTCCTTGAAGCCTGCTCTGATACCAATTGAAAACTACTAGAGGGGGGGTGAATAGAGTTTTATAGAAAATTTAACAATTTTGAACTCAAACAACCACAATGAAAATATTGGACAAGGAGACACAAGGTTTAGAGTGGTTCCAACTATAGCAAATACTATAGCCGTCAGTCCACTACCCGGTTGCTTACCCAACCGGGATTTGAAAAGAAATTTATTTTATTACCTCGCAAGGAATTTACATAAAATACAATCTCTTTTCCCAAACCCTTCAAGCAGCCTTCACCTAGAAGTAATCGCCAACCTTGAAGCAGCCTTCCCTTGAAGTAGATGCACCAACTCCCGTTGCACCAGCCTTCTGAAGTAGCTTCCCTTGCGATAGCCTTCTTGATGTAGCTTGAAGTCCCCTTCTCCACCTGAGAAGTCAACCCTCTCCAATCCGCAGCCTCCAACCCTAGGAGTAGCAAGGAGAGTACAAACGATAAAAAGGAACAAGAAAAAAAAAGGAAATTACAACTTATCCTTTAAGCCCAAGGCTTGATATGCCTAGATCAAGCATATAGATTTCCTAGCCAAGTGTGTGAACTTGTGATTGCTGTGGATAGGAGAATCTAGCCTATAGGACACGAAATTGAGCTAAGGAGAATGTAGACAAATGATCACAGTGCTCAAATTGCTTGCAATAGATTTCTCAAGTATGCTCAAGTGTATTCTCAAATGTAACAAGTGAATTCTAGTGTTCTATGGCTTGTCCTATTTATAGGAATGACCTAAGTATGCTTAAGGACGTTCTAGACAACTTCTAGGGGTTTCTAAGTGCTTAACTAGCCGTTAGGTACAAAGTTGTTGCTTTAACAACGGCTAATTATTTTATTCTGCAGTTGCTGTCAGAGACCATCTCGGTCGACAAATGGTCGACCGAGACACCTACTCGGTCGAACTTTTGTCGACCGACAGGCTCTCTGGAACAAGTGATTTGCAACGTCTTTCTTCAACTACCAACTAACTTGTCTGTTGTGTCTAACGGCTACTTTGGATCTTTCTCGGTCGAGAAGATTGTCGACCGAGAGTGTCTCGGTCGAGGAGTTTGTCGACCGAGAATGATCCTGTTTCAAGGTTTCAATTTAAGCATTAATTATATGTGTGAGTGTGCAAAGGTGATCCTAATAAAATGGGATGACATGTCTAACTATGGTGTTTGGCTAGGGAAAATCTAACGCTTGATTTACATGCAATTCTAAGTACTTGTACATTATATATTTGTACAAGTTTTACAACATTGATTACATTGCATGAAAATATAAACATTTTAGCTTGTGGATTTTCCCTAGTTGCTTTGCCATCCATCTTAGTCCTGCACACTCAAGTAGCTCGTTAGATTAATAAGAATGAAATGTTTGTCATCATCGAAACAAAGGGATTTATCATAATATCCAATTTATCCAACATTATATAGGGGGAGTTCTCCTGACGTAGCCCTGCTGCGAAGAGAAATCAGGTGAAGCTTCTAGGGCTTCCCAAACCACCCGAATCCTAGGTCAGTTGGGTGCAAAATTCGCTCCTGAAGTCAGCGAGATTGTTTCTAAAATCGTACATGAACCAGGTTGCGAGAGAATCCAGGAAAATCTGAACGCCTCTTGTTTCCCGATCCTACCTGATGTAGAAGACGACCCAGGCGCCCTTGGATCTTAATCCAACGACTTCCATGCCGCACGCCTGATGGTTATTCAAGTTTTAATATCAAAATAATCGGGGAAAATAATTGTGACATCACTGATTATCCCTCTCACTTTAGAAATCTTATAAAATCCATATCTCCCAAACCACTTATCCAATTAATACCAAATTTTAAGGGAAAGTCTATAATGACTTAAACAACTTGTATGCCAAGTTTGGGACTCAAACTCGAAAGTATGAGAGACTTTTCTTCATATGCAAGTTATATCTTAATAAGGCATATTTTATACATATTTTCTCTCTTATTCTTTTATATCATTTATTTGGATTCCTTTTACCATTAGAAGCCTTGTGGATTCGAAATCTCATCCATGATGAGTCGAACACCCATCTTTCCACATATTTCTCATATTTTCCTCATTATCTCAAATTTTCTTCTTAATAATGCATTATTTGATTTCTTCTTTTTCTTTTAATCATATTGGACTCATTAACATTTTATGATCCACGAAATCACATACACAAAGGAAATATTGCAAAGGGAATCCATTCAATACATATAATTCATACAATTCCCATAGTCATACATTTATTGGGAAAATTGCATTTCACACCATATGAACCCAAAAATTGGGGTTGTAACACATATAGACTCAGACACAACCCTAATGGGCCAGGACACACTTGGGCCTGTATACAAATTGACTGAAATAACTTAATTAACTAGACTCTCTAATAGGCAGGAAAAGCTTTTCATTGCTAAAGTAAATCCCTATGCCCCACACATAAACTGGATAACGAATCCATGAATAACTAATTGATAAAACTTGGCCTTCATGCATTCCTAAATAGAGAGTGATTAAATAAGTAAATCAGTAAATCCATCCATCCATCCAGTGCATGGATAAATGAATATGAAAAAGATGAAACACGGATGCTAATCATGTCCACGTTACAAAACTGTGTTATTGGCATCACAATTTATAAATATTATTTCCTTAATCTCCCTTTTATTTTTCTTTTTGTGGCACTTGCAACAATGGCCCTTGTTTTGTTGTCCTGGCTAATAATGAATTTGTAAGAAGGTAAAAGACGACTATACGATATATTGATAAGAGGAATCCCCCTCCTTTTACGAAGCCAACCACACAAACAAATAATGATTTAGCTTGGAAACATTCCACTAGTGTTCTGGGACCAATGAAATGATTGACTATTGAGTCAATATCAACAACAAACTATCAACCCAAGTAAAATGTGTGGGCATGCCCTACATATCCAATATTTGATATTATAACACAAATAAGTACATGCATGTATATAGCTCATACTTGTAAAATTGCATAACTTATTTCCTACTTTTTCTCATTGAAACCCTTCATCGAAATCCTCAAGAAATAGGACAGTTCCCTTACCTCTCACATGAAGGACCACCCCCAAGCTACCCCCATATAAAATTTTAATGCATAAAACGATGCATTTAGATGCAAAGATCACACCTGTAAAATTTCATAAATTAATTCGTTCATTTTGGCGTCGAAACATGCACGGTTGCATCTATTGAAATTTTCATCGAAATTTCAAAAATTTCAATTTCCATACTGTCGAAACGGCATCAAAATCGGATACCTCATTCCTTGGCGGTAAAAGCACATCGCATAGTAGCAACAATAGTAGCATGAGGATCCATATAGTAGCAGAACTAGGATCTTTTCCTTCTTTCTTCCTCATCTCTTCCCGTATGAATCTTTTCCCGAGGCAAGGTCTATATAGGCAAGTATGTAGAGGAAGTAACGAATAACTCGAGTCAACGTGCAAGATGACCCGATTACATAAATCTATATAGAAAAATAAATGGATCTTTTTACGCCCCGAACAAGATTTGAGGAGTCAATGAACTCTGTAAAGACTAACCCGTCCAATCTAGCAACAATGAAGGTGGCGTTGTCTTGGGCAGGAACAAATTTGAGGCAGGTGGATTTTCTTACATAAAGATCATCCCTTTCAAGGCAGCCCGACATGAGGCAAATGAAGGCGAGATGCTTGACAAATTGCTGTTCAGTACAACGTTGAATGGGCCCGAGCGTGTCCCACTGTGAAATAAAGAGGAGGTTGTTGACAGAAGTCTTGGATGGCCGCACGATCGTCTCCACCAGGATATAGTTTACAGCAAGAATCGGCCGCCTAGCCATTGCCGATGTGGATAGGGGGTAAGGAGTACGGTGATGCAGCGACATCAGGTAGACGGAAGGGCAACAACACTTATCAATCGGAAATCGAATAAAGGAGTTGGTAATGCTAGCAACGCTCCATTTGTTACAGAGGAAAGAATGGCAACGAACTGTGCCCGTCATTCATTGTGGTCTTTTTTTATTGGCATTCCGTAGACATGCTTTAATGTGATGGATGAGTGATGATCAACATAAACCGGACTCGGTTGTTATGTCTGCAAGGAATATGGCAACGAACTGTGTACGTATGGAAAAATGGCAGTCTGAAGAAATAGATCTACTACTATCGCGTTCTTCTAATATTGGGAGTGTATGGCATGTCTGGACCATTTCTGCCCGCGACGTTTTTCCAAGGATCTATGCATTGTATAGTTAAGGCTGAAGAGCAAAGCAACGCTCTGTCATGGTGGTCTCGAGGGGATTTAGAAAAGACAAAAAAGTTGGCTTGTTTCCATTGTTGACGTGTGTTGGGAGCGGGACTAAAGCAGCGGTTGTCAACAAAAAAGGCAACACAGGATTTGAGGGTGCCGACTATGATCGAAGGTGGCTAGGGATAAAAACAACACATACGGTGAAGGGAAAAACATGATTCAAGGGAGGTAAATAATGGTGATGATAGCCGGGATAGAGAGCATCGACATAGATTAAAAAAGATTGGATTTTTATAAAAGAAGATGAAAGAAGACGACCATAGAGGCCAGGATGATGCCTGGAAGGCGGCCAAGTCAAAAAGAGACGGCGGCCGCCCATAGGCGGATGCTCTTTCTTTGTTTCCCTAGTTAGGATCGATGCTATGATACCATGTAAGAAGGTAAAAGACGGCTATACAATTTATTGATAAGAGGAATCCCTCTCCTTTATATAGAAGGGGGAAGCATACAGATTTTAGACTAAACCCTAATGGGCCAAGACACACTTGGGCCCATATACAAATATATACAAATTACTTAATTAACTAAATTAACCAGACTCTCTAATAGAATCTTTGTAGGGTAGTGATTATTGCATGTATCATATCGGCTGTTATCTCTTTTAAAGGAGGCCAGTCAATTTTAGTATGTGTAAAATACAGGATTTTGGATCTTTATTGTATTAAAGCATGGTCTTTGAGACCTAGCATACTGCTTGTGTTGTTCTCTGAGTATGTAAGTGCAAATTTCTGTGGGTTCTTGTTGTTTTTTTATGTGCTGCACTTTATCTGTCTTTCTTCCTCTTTTTCATGGCACAAGAGTCTGTGCCATCTCTTTCAATTGACTGGAAGGATTGTAGGAGGCACTTCTACCCCGCCGACAATTATCCTGCTGTTTGGCTGATGCTAGAATTAGTTTCTGATTGGTTTGGATGGCTTAGTGCGACTCATAAAGAGCTCTCAACAATGTGTAGGGCCTCTGTTTAGGTACCAAGTCAAGATATCAGGGACATATGCGAGTGCTTCTGGGGTACCATATCAGTGTTGTGCTCTCTTCCATCTCTGTTGTGTCATTCTTGGGCTTCACTGAACTTGTTTCTGCTTCCACTGAGCAGTTCTTTCCTCCAGAAGACCCTTAAGAGCCACTGCTATATTCATGAGGCCTCTGGGGACCAGGGTATAGAGACCTGCTCTGCCTGGTCATCATGCCATCTGCAACACATGGCTTTTGTTTATTTGTTGAGAACAGGGTCACACTTCATATATGCATGCTATGAGGCTTAAATTCTTTGAATTTTTTTGTCTACTGTTAGCTTCTACTTCTTACTTGTGTTTGTCTACCTATCTATAATTGCTTGCCTACTGAAATGTTCGGATGGATTCGTGTTTCCATGGATGCTGGGTCTTCTCCAGCTGACAGCCTGACACTACTAATTGACTGTATCACATCCGTTAAGCTAAATTGTTGAAATATCTACTAGGAGTCTTATATTTGCAATTTAACCAAATGATCCCACACAATTGGCAATTTCCTAAGAAATTAGTAGACGAAAGGGGATTAATAAAAAAAGTGTTTTAATGCCCGGACACCCACTCTAGCATTAGGCCTTGAATTTGCATTAGTATTGCAACAAGTTAACTAGAATATGATGTATGTGGCTGGATGTGAGTACTTCTGAAGAAATACGAGATTTTCTCTATTGAATCTTCTTCAAGAAGAACCCCTTTGAGGTTTTAGGGATGTACAAAAGTTAATGGCATTGAAACTTGCACCAAGTGTTAAACTAAGGAGGTATATTCATGGCACTACCCATTGTTATGCTCACTTAAGTCCACTTATGTTCAACTCACATATTTCTAACAGATACCAATGCAACTATTCAATACGTAATCATTTCTTCTTTTAGATGTAGAGTACATGTACTCCATAACAACTTCTACAATTTCCTGGCGAAACTGCTGAGAATGTACTTTCTTATTTTTACCTAAAGAAGTCACACCTTTGTGTCATGACTGAATTTAGGGAACAAACCGAAGTCTGCACTAAATGGCCATCTTCTCCAGGTGATAGATGCTTATATGAAGCCTAAATGCCACTCAGTGGACTCTGAGGCCGTTCAAAGGTTAGCTATTAACTCAATTATCCAAATACCAAAACTTGGTTTCGAAATTACGTTCTGAGTTGATGTACACTGTAAAGAATTGAAAATTTTGTGGTGAAATGCATTGCAAGAATTAATGCCTGGTGCATCTGGAATACTTTTAACTTTGGTTCGAGCTCGTTGCAGAGCAACCGTCCAGTATCCTTTCCAGAGACATCAGCTTCAAAGAATTTGTGCGGAGTATTTTGATTGGGATACAAAGAAAACAGGTGATTTTAATGAGCATCTCTCTCTGTATTGCATAATTCACAATATCTTCTCCCTCTATCCTCGATTAGGTATCTATACATGCAAAATTTGACTTTTATTCAGTGTTTCAAAATGCATTTTATTCTCACCTCCGCAGATGAATATATTCTCCCTAAAGTTGCTGAAAGAGATCTTCGAAGATTTGCCAACTTACGTGTGACTGCTTCACAAGCAGGATGTCAAATTCCATTTGATAAGGTTGTTTTACGGTGTGTGTTTTATTCATTGTGATAATTTAAATGTCGTGGTTTAGTTTTTTATTTTCGCCGTTGATAACCCTGTTTCTACAGATACCTGTTCGCTGTCCCGTTTCATCTATTGTGAAGCAAAGAAAAATGCAGGGAAGGGAATGTTATGAGGTCTCTTGGCAAGGAATAGATGGGCTGGACACTTCTGTAGTGCCAGCTGATCTGTTATTAAAGTATGTTTGTCCGTGCATATTCTCCTCATATATATGAGATCGCTGAGAAGTGGCAACAATCATATGCCAATAAAATGTGCCTATCCATACGGGTGACATTAGACATAATCTTGTCTCTTTGACTGCAGTGCATGTCCAGAGAAAATTTCAGAGTTCATGGATACGGTAGCTGAAAGGAAGAAAGAGAAGAGAAAAGAAAGACCAAGGAAACCTAAGGTTGCTAGTGAAGCTAATTCAGATCCTCAAGACCTGTTGGGCAGCATAGTGCCAGAAAGCAACAGTTCTAATACGAGCAATGTCTGCGAATCAACTTCTATAGGCAAGATGGATCCAGTAATGATTGACCTCTTGTCCCCTTCACCACCAATACGCGCATGTAAATCAGCCAAATTTCAGGAGGATATTCGGCACCATATAGATGAGGTTGCAATTGATTTGAGCAACTACAAGATTGGCACATTCGAAGAAACAGGAAGGAGTACACGAGATAGTCGTGACTACAAAGCTACCTACCAGTGTCAGGTTTCTACCAGCAGTTGTATTGATATAATTGATGAACAAGATTACGCACTTGAAGAACAAGGAAGAAATGTAGCGCATGATGGTGATTACAAAGCTGCAGGTCTGTGTCACTCATCCAATAGATGTGCAGAACTAATAGACCTATCCGACTGCCCAGTTAGAGAGGAAAAAGTCACGTTAGCGGACTTTGGCTGCGGCATTGCTGAGCGGTGTGGAGATTCTGCTGCCAACTGTGTACATATATTAGATGAACCGGATTACCCAGTTGAAGAGAGGGTGACAGACACGTCAGTTTGCAGTGACCACAAGGATGAAAACTGTTGTAGAGACTCTGATGTGAATTGTAGTGTAATCGAAATATTAGATAGTGATAGCGACGCTTCTCCTGAAAGTCAGAGGAAGGCAAGAGAATTTCAATCGTTTTTGGATAGGATTCAACATGAACTTTATTGAGTAATTCCAGTGTAAAAATAAGCTGGTTAATGATGTTGTCAATTATTTAGTTTAGTAAAGCTGAGAGCAGGAGATTGTGTTGTTAATGATAAACGGCTGAGTGTGCTAAAGGGTACTATTCGAACAGTGTCTTAGACACATGACATACTGGCTTGGTTGCTGGTATTCACGCTGTCCATATTGTACTTCAGAATGAAGTTTGTATATTGAAATGCATTTTTTTATTATCGTTGTTGTAATAATTAACCAGTGAAGCAAGAAATCAACAACTTAAACGAGAGAAGGATTGCAATAGTGTTTCATAGATTTGTGAGTCTGAGTCTTCATGGGTTTTAATTAAGTTGTACATTTTGCTGGAAAATGCGAAGTAAAGTAAAGTAAATTCGAGGAGTACAGAGCTGCAGTTTAGCTTCTATTATATTGAGATAGAGCAGCCCCGGCCCCTTTTTGTCCTCCTTCACACGTGATTCTAAAACTTAGACAGCTTTTCTACTCAGAATTTAGGCTCGAAAACGACATTTTTACATCTTTCCCTTAGGCTATGTGCATGCTTATGCGGAATCTTTTGCAATTGGATTATCTAGTTATGACAAGGAAAATGAGACGTAACATCTCATCTATACCTGCTTCCATACCCGTTTACTACTGCCGTACTCTTACAAACTTAGAGCCAATGGAATGTCTCCATTATGAGAGAGATATAAGTGGAAAGAAAAATGCAAAAAAGAAAAAAGATAAATTTATTTTGCTTGTAACTTTCAATCTGTAATAAATGTTTTGACGAAATAAAAATTGGTAGATTGCTTGTAAAAAATACATTCCAATAAGAGTAATGTCGGCAAATATTTAAAAAAAAATGTGGAATATAAAGACGAGTATTATATATTGTTGGTATTACTCATTTTTCGAGTAATACAATAAATTGGAAATAAGTATTACATATTATTCTTTTGACATAGTACTCATTTGTATGTCATTATATTTTAAAATAAGAATTAAAATGAGCACAACATTATATCTTTGGAGATATCACTCATTTTCTAAGTAACACACTAACTGCAAAATGAGTATTTCATGTTGTTTTGTTTGGTATAATACACATTTTTCTTGTTTACTTAGAAAATGAGTACGATCAGCAGAAGAGTGACATGTAGTACTCATTTTTGAGCTAATGTGTTACTCAAAAAATGAGTATTGTCCCCAAAAATGTAATGCAATATCTATTTTCATACTTATTTTTGTTGGAGAGTCTATTTGCTTAAGTTATGCCTATTTATTTATGTTGTTTTCATCTATTTGTAATGTGGATCCAAATGTGTCTTGGCCCATTATGGTTTGTCTAGTGTCTGTATGCTTTCTGCTTATCCTATTTATAGGAAAGGGTGGCTGCCTCCTATCAAAAAGAAAAATGTACATGAAATGGGATTCCCCTTAATATCATTTTCTACATGGTATCAGAGCGAGCTTTCATGTGTCGCCCCCAACCTTAAGAGAGAGAGAGAGAGCACAAAGGAGAGTTGCCTCCCCTTACGGGTGGCTCCCGCCGCTAGGCGTTGCTAGGTTGCATGTAAGGATTTCCCATCCCTGCCTTCTCTTGGAGCCGTCTCCATGAGGCATATCTATCTTCAACAACAAAACCATCCACTTTGAAGTTGCTGCTACTAGATTTACATGGGCCGCCATGCCACCGCCATAATTTGCTGCCTTTGAAGCCGCCAGATCTATCCTACTTGCTCTTTTCATCTATTCTGTTGTAGATGTACACCACCATCATCTATCCTTTGTAGATCTCCACCACCTTTGTCATCTATGCATCTATTGAGATCTAGTCCTAAATCTAGTATAAAGATCTCCCCTTACTGGTGATTTTGGGGAGATATATCTCTTATATTGGTTTTGGTGGAGTTTTATAAGGATTTCTCCATCGTTTTTGTTGTTGATTGGCCTTGCTATTGACGCTTCGCCGTCGCAACATAGCGTGTTTCCTTGAAACACAACATGTTGACGTGCATCTTGTTCGACAAATCTGTCGTCACGATACGAGACACGATGTGTTACTACTTCGTTGACGTTTTTTGCCGCTCAACCTACACAATGTGTCCGTATATGACATGGTGTGTTGCTGCCTTACTGCCCCGAGCTATGTCAACTGCGACAACATATCACTCAACGACACAACGTGTCGCCTACTTTTTGCCAGCCATGACTGCTGCTATGTGATATCAGACACAACATGTCTCTTCATTGACATAGCGTGTCCGTTGCTTCTTGTTGCTACATCTTGGCATGCTACATCATCTACTCATGGCGGAAGGTTCTATATATGACGTGCTTCTATCTTTTTCTAACCAACAATAATTATCTTTCATTTTTCAGCAATTTCATATTCTTTTTACACCCTAGTCTTTCCAGCCCTACATACCTTATTGCCTACCTCCTCAATACTTGTACTACCCCTCATACACATATTATTCCTGATGCTAATTGGATCCTATGATTTTTGACCTAGTCCAAACTTTTTTTAAGGGGCTTTTCCCCCGTACCCCCAGATTTGTCGGCCTTCCTTTTGGAGTTGCAGAAAGATCCATTCATTTTTCTACACAGATCTATATAATCGGGTCATGTTGCATATTGACTCGCATTATCATTTACCTCCTCCACATATTTTCCTACACAACCCTACCTCCACCATTATTTTTTACTCTCCACTCCAACCACTCTCTTTGACTCTTTTCGTGGTTGTCTTGAGGGGGAGAATAGAGGATGAAGACTAGAGGGAAGAGATGAGATGGAGAAGAGATGAAGAAAGAAGAAAAAGACTTCAGTTCCACTGCTATATGAATCTCCATGCTACTTTTGCTGCTACTATGTGATGTGCTTTTACTGCTATATGGATCTTCATACTACTTTTTGGTGCTACTATGTGATGTTTATTTGCTTCTACATGGATCCTCTTTTCACTGCTATACGGATCCTTCATGCTACTTCTGCTGCTACTATGAGAATCTTTCTACTACTATTATTACTTATTCATCATCATCCCACCTGATTATTGCTGCTACTTTACTTGTGCTATCTATTGTTGAAATTTTGTCTGACGACGTCATTGTTGCTACTTGTGCTATGATTAGCACATCTTACTTGTTGTTTTGTGAGTTTGCACTACTTCTGTTTGTGTTCTGTTTGCACATTGACTCTTTGTAAGTGCCTTGCACACATCTTCTGTGACTTTGACTCAACACTCTCTGGACTTTGACATTTACTACAAGGATAGAAATTATATGATGATATGATGATGATACTTTTGGTGACTTACACATGTATGATGGAGCTTCAAACTTTTCTACTACTGTTGTTCATCTTGGATTTCTTTTTGTTGCTTTCTACTTCACAAACTAGTCTTTTATCTGACTACATCTATAGTATGCTACTATGTTCCAACACTCTCTGGTTTGTTCGTGCCTTGAGCATGTTGACTCTTTTCTTGTACATGCCTTGTATGCACACCATCTACTATTTCTTATGTTCCATCACCCTCTGGCCTATTTGATGATGACAACGATTGTGATGAAGATCATGATGCCTACTCATTGATGTTTAATTTGCTCCAGATGCTACTACACACTGGTCAAGAAGCTCTTGCTAGTTGCCTATGTATCTGCTTTTAGATTATCTACTTGAGGGGGAGTCTTTGAGTATTTGAGTGCTTGAGTGACTTATTGTAGCACTGGGGGAGAAATTCTTATATGGGATTTGTTATCTTTCTATTTTGTTTAGTCTATCTGTCTGTTTGATTGCAAGCTGACTTGGGATTCTCCCAAACTCTAGCTTGAGGGGGAGTGTTAGAGAATCTATATACTTAAGTTGTGTCTATTTACTTATGTTGTTCTCGTCTATTTGTAATATGGGCCTAAGTGTGTCTTGGCCCATTAGGGTTTGTTTAGTGTCTGTATGCTCCCCCCTTATCCTATTTATGAGAAAGGATGGATACCTCCTATCAATAAGAAAAACCTACACGAAAGGATATTTTCCCCCAATATCATTTTATACAATTTTAAAATATAATGACATAAAAATGAGTAATATATTAAAAGAATGAATACAATACACATTTTTGAGTTAGTATGGTACTCAGAAAATGAGTACTTTCTCAATTTGCAATACTCATTTTTTATTCCGTATTATTTTCTAAAAAAATGTCAAAATTGGTCTTGTTGAAAATTATTTACTATAAGGATATATTCTGTTAAAAAGGTCACTATAGTTGAAAGTTATAGACAAACAAAAATTTCTCTCCTTTTTTTCTCTTTTCTATATTTTTCCTATTTCTTTCTCTTTCCTGCCCCATGGCGTGCCATTCTGATCCCAAGAAATGAGTCTATCCATAGATATGGGAGAGGGTAGGTGTATCAACTACTCTTATGACAAAAGCTTCAATGATAGACTAGGCTAGTTGGAGAAACATCACTCACCAACCCAAGGCCGTCAGAGAAAAAGACCCAGAAGGGAAGAAAGCCAATGGAAAAGTGAGAGCTTGAAGATCTAACGAAAGAGGATGTCAAGTTTTAGCGCCTTTTGTGCAAGAAGAGCCAGAAAGAAATTCTCACTACTAAAAATAGGGTATAAGTGACGATTTTGAAAAACATTACAGACTTTAAGTGACATGTATGCAAATTACTTATAATACATAAAAATCTATGCAAAATAGAGGACATTCATTTTGACAGTTTAGAAAAGGTTACACCCTATAAGTGACATACATTTGAGTCACCTATTCTTTAAAGGGGGCATATCCCTTAGGTGATGCACATTTGAGTCACATGTGTTCTAGAAGAGGTATATTGTATCAGTGACATGCATGTTAATCACCTAACCTTTAGTTGACAGACATGTCAGTCACCAAATCTTTAGGTGATAGGCACACCAGTCACCCAACCTTCAAAAAGTGAAAAATTGAGATTCTAGAGCAATTGGCCAAACTCAAGACATAGTTTCTTAAACCATTGTGAGAAGTGTGTGTCAACCCTTTTGTCTGGTACTAGTACCAAGCGGCTTGTTCTAACCTACATTCCCTTTTTGTGTACCGTAATTTGGGAAATAAAGTCACAGAAGGCTTCAAGACACCTCATGGAGAATACAAACACCTAGGGGGCAAACACGCTCATAAGAATCTTGGGTTGCATCTATAGATTGACGAAATAGGGAGGGGTATTTTTGGAGCAATTATCAAGAGGAGGTTTGGAAAATCTTTGTAAGGGTTGTGTGGAGGTGATGAGATATATATACATACATACATATATATATATACATATATATATATATATATATATATATATATATATATATATATATATATATATATATATATATATAAAGAGAGAGAGAGAGGGAGAGAGAAAGAGAGGAGAACAATCATTGTAAGGACCCTGACCCACATTTTGGGATAAACCTATTTTCTTAGCTTAAGTATGTTGCTTAGCTCCTTGCTCTAATCACCTAAGATGTGATTAGGGAAAGTTGGAGGTTTGAGTTCCTTGTTTGAGCTTGTTTGGTTGATGCTTGTGTTTTGTGGAGAGGTTTGGTGCAAATTGCAATTTACCCAGGAGAAGGGTTGATGTGCAAGCTTGCCACCTCTAGTGTGTTTCTTCTCTCTCTTGGCATCATCTAGAGGAAAGAGAAAGAGATGGACAACTTATTTGAACCTTGGATGAGTGGTGACATCCTTGGTGGTGTTTTTGGGCTCATGTTTGGGGTGTGTCTTGCACCTAGGAGTGTTGTCTCAGGATTGAGAGCCTTGGAGAAGCTTTGTATCAGTTTGAGGATGTCTTGAGGAAACCTCCTATCATTTTGTGGTGACTAGTGATGCACCATATTAGTTTGTGGATCTAGGGTTTCATCCCTATCAGTTTGTGAAGGGAGTGGGTGTATGTATCAGCCATTACCTAGGAAGGTGATCTAGTGGGCGAGGCATAGTTCTTATCACCTTGTTGCATGGCATTGCATGTGGCCTTTCTTTGTGGACATGTGTCACCTAGGGTTCTAAGGTGGTGACACCTTCCCCCTTGCTCTCTTTATCATCTCTCTTGTATATATATATATATATATATCTTTCTCCCATGCATGAGAGCCCTTTTGTCTCTCCTTGGATTCTCTCTTTGGTGGATGACCTTGAGCTAGAGGAGCTTCTCCCTTGGAGCTTGGTGGATGAGTCCCTTGCTTGTAGTGCTCTCTTCATCCTCTACCTTGGTGTTATGGTGATCGAGCTTGGAGGATCTTCTTCTACCTTGAGCTCGTGAAGCTTGGAGCTTGACCTTGGATCCTAGAGCTTGGTGGTGATCCTTGAGGCGGGTTATATAACTCTAAGCACTCTTTGTTATTATCACCTTTTACCTTCTATCTTGTTCTTCATCCTTGGCCCGTTATTTCTTGCATGCTACTAACTCTTTGGAGTAGTTTAGTGGTCTATTTTGGAAAACAAACCTTGCTTAGATGCTGTACTTGTGTTGCACCTTTCTACCTTACTTGTAAAGCCATCTTAAGGTAGGAGATTATGAGGCCGATATGCTTGTGTAGGCTGATATGTATGTGGAGGCCGACATATAGATTAGGCCGTTAGGCTTTGGGTGGCCATCACAACCTGTGACGCCCCTGACCACCACCCTTTGTGATAGGTCATCACTATCTTTGGGAGACTTAGCCTGACATGCTTTGCTGATGGTTTCCTTGCTTGGCGACTCCTAGAACGATAGATGATGGATGCTGCTACAGGCTGGTCATAACGACCTTGGTTGTGTATAAGTTGACACGTTCTGGGCGAGCCTTAGGCCATCATACCTTGTTCATCCATGGGTCATTTTAGTCTCGTTTCTGGTGGTTACCCGACATAACACTGCTAGCCGATATATGATGAGGAGTGTAGTCATCATAGCTTGGTTTTGTGACCCTGGGTACACCATTTAGAGTGATGAACATTGCTCATCAGGGCTCTACCCGTCACAGCTTGACGTGTTACTAGTCTGATACCTTTAGGGGCATTGCAGCCTGATAACCCCAGTAGCCATCACAACTTGAGCCTTACTCGACACACCAACGATGCTCGTTATCCCCTCAACGCCCGTCACACCCCTGTGATGGTGTTGCCTGATAGAAGGGGGGTTGGACGACACCCTCTCCTTGAGGGGCTGTGCCCGACACACCCATGGTGATGATAAACTGATATACAACTTGAGTAGGTAGACCGATAACCCCCTTGGAGTGGTTTCCCAACACACTTTGGGTTAACTGATACCATATGTGGAAACCCTAATCGGTGACTTATGGTGGTGTTTATGATACATCATGTTGATGTTAGGGTCACATGATAAGATGTGATACTCTATGGGGTGGTCACGTGAATGATGATAAGGGTCATATTCCTATAACCTTTATCTTATAAGATGTCTCATAATGATAAGGAAAGTGATAACCTAAGGGTGGCTGTTGATCCAACCTTGTAAACCCTAATCGGATAAAGTGAAACCCTAATTGTAATGAAGTAAAATGTATGATGTAAAATGCATGATGTAAACTGTATGGCATGAGTCCTATGAGATGATGATGTTGATGATGTATTACCTTTTTGTTATCAGTTTCTAATCATGAAGGTGATACCAATTGATGTATATAGCCAGGTATGAGCTATGGTGGTTATGATATGTTTGAATGGGCCTTGTGAGCTAAAAAGTGTTGTTGATACTCTTGAAAGAGGAATAAATGGTCTTATAACCTATTGATGGCTTGTTGCCTTGCATGAGATATTTTCCTCAGTGATGAGGTGAGGGGCTGTTACTCAAAGATATGTAGTCCTTGTGATGGACACATGTTGAAATACAAACATGAAATGATGAGATCATACTTTATATGTTTCAATATATGTCCGGTGATGTGTTATGCCCTTATTTATGTAGAATTTGTTCATAGGTTGTATGTTATAACTTGATTGAGAATGTTTTGTAGATGTTTCATGAACGTGCTTTTTATGTGGTTAGCTTATATACCTGTTATTTACAGATGTGGTGGAATCATGTATATATGTTCTAGAATAGTTCTTTAGTTACAGGTTGACATCATGCCTTATCTACTCTAGCTACTACTTTAGAGAATCGAGAGAGGTTTGCCGTGTTTGTGGAGTTTGTGTGGAGGATCAAGCGGTCTGTGAAGGAGAAGAGAGAGGCAAGTGCTAAGAAGAGGTCTGCACAATCCCAGGGGCAGTCGTCATGTGGATTTAAGAAGCTAAGGTTTTCTGCACCACCAATTTTGCAAAGATTTAGTGCCTCGACACAATGGTCACCAACTAAGGGCAAAGGTCATAGTTTTTCACCTGCGGGAGCCCAAAGTGTTGCATCAACATATGTGATTGGGCCATCTAGGCCACAATATGGGAACTGGGCTTGCCACAAGTGAGGGTAGATTGGACATCTGAGGTGAGAATGTCCAAAGAGGGGTGGAGAAGTGACCCAACAACCAAGATAGAGTCAGCATGACTCACAGAGATAGTAGAACAATGGCGTAGGAGGACAAGGATGTGGTCAAGTGTCAAAAGATGGATTGTCTGCTTAGGGAAACATAGGATGGGGGCAACAACATGTAACTGCTGGATTATACACCATGCGTCAACCGGAGGCAGTGGTCAACCCATGAGTGGTGATATGTCAGATAGAGTTATTTCATTCTGATTTGTCTTCTTCTTTCTTTATATCTATTTTGGTTGATCCAGGTGCTACACACTCTTTTATCGCACATGAAGTGCTTAGTAGTTGTCATTAACCTGTTAGTCGTAAGGAGTATAATTTGTTTCTAGAAACCATGTTGGTTGGTCCTGTAGTGTTGTAGGATGTGTGTCCTTCCTGTGTTCTTTTCTTTTTAGGACACAACATTTAAGTGGATCTCATACCACTTGACATGCATGGATTTGATGTGATCCTTGGAATGGATACCTTGGAGAAGTATAGAGTGGTCTTGGATTGTAGTTCCAAGCAAGTCATGTTTGTAGATGGTAGTGAGACGTGGATCTTCCAAGGAGGTAGGAAGATTCTTTTGACGTGTCTTGTATCAGCCATGGTAGTGAGGAAGCTTATGAGACAAGGTTGTGATGTGTTTTTGGGACACCTAATTTTTACTGAGGCAAGGAGTCCTAGTATTCATGATGTGCCAATTGTTAGAGAGTTTGAGGATGTGTTTTCTGAGGAGTTTCCAAGTGTACCTCCACCCCAAGATATTGATTTTGAGATCAGTCTGGTTCTCAGAACACAATCGATAGCTTAGACACCGTACAGGTAGGCTCCAACAGAGATGACAGAGTTGAAGAGAGAGTTGCAAGAACTGCTTGACAAAGGTTTAATCAAGCCGAGCACGTCACCTTGGGGTGCCTAGTGTTATTTGTGAAGAAGAAGAATGGGTATATGAGGTTGTATAGACTACAGATAGTTGAACAAGGTTATGATAAAGAATAAGTATCCCTTATCGAGGATAGATGATTTGTTTGAACAGTTGTGTGGTGCAACATGTGTTCTCAAAGATAGATTTGAGGTCAGGATATCACCAGTTAATGATCAAAGGGGATAACATACCAAAGTCTACTTTTAGAACGAGGTATGGTCACTACAAGTTCATGGTTATGCCATTTGTACTGACCAATGCACCAACAACATTCATGGATTGATGAACAGGGTGCTCTGACCATTTCTTGATCAGTTCATAGTGGCCTTTATAGATGACATCTTGATATACAGTCGGGACAATCAACAACATGAACAACATCTTTGTTAGGCGTTGACAATGTTGATACAACACAAGCTTTATGCTAAGTTTAACAAGTGTGAGTTCAGGTTGAGGGAGGTAGCTTTCTTGGGGAATGCTATATCTGTCAAAGGAGTACACATAGATCCTAAGAAGGTGGAGCCTGTGACTAAGTGGGAGCAATCAAAGATGATGATACAAATGTGTAGTTTTCTAGGTTTGGTAGGCTACAACAGGAGGTTCATCAAGGACTTCAACGCTATCACCCTACCCCTAACTAAGTTGACGAGGAAGGATGTGACCGTCATTTGGGATGACAAATGTCAACGTGCTTTTCAGACGTTGAAGGAGAATTTGACAAGTGCATCATTTCTGGTCTTGCTTGAACAAGGAAAAGGATACATCGTCTTTTGTGATGCATCCATGAATGGTTTGGGTTGTGTGTTGATGCAAGACAAACAAGTGGTTTTTTTTGCTTCACGACAGGTTAAGAAACACGAGGAGAATTACCCAACCCACGATTTAGAGTTATCTATAGTGGTTCATGCTTTGAATATTTAGAGACACTATCTGCATGGAGAGAAGTGTCAGATCTTCACAGACCACAAGAACATGAAGTACATCTTTTCATAGTAGGAGTTGAATATGAGACAATGTCGTTGGATAGAGTTGATCAAAGATTACGACTGTATGATTGATTATCATCCGGGAAAGGCAAATGTCATAGCAGATGCATTGAGCAGGAAGTATTCATCCTCATCCATGGATAAATGCCAATTGATTTCTTTGATGTGTCACAAGTGAGACATGTTGGTCTCCTTGCATCTGATGAATGTCAAGTTGGAAGTCTCCTTGTTAGCTGGATTGTTGGCACAATTACAGGTGAAACCTACACTAAGACAACAGATCATGGAAGCTCAACAGACAAATACTATGATACAACAGATTAGATCAGAGTTTGGCAGTGAGAAGCGTGATGGTTTTCATGGGACAGATGATGGGATAGTTTGTTACCATAAAAAGATAGTGGTTACTGATACTGATAACCTGAGGGAGATGGTACTGGAAGAGGCTCATTCTTCCATGTATGCTATGCATCCAGGTAGTACCAAGATGTACCACAATCTGAAGGATATGTATTGGTGGCTAGGCTTGAAGAAAATGTAGGTGGCTTCATTGCAAGATTTGTTGTATGTCAACAAGTCAAAGTTGAGCATTAGAAGCCTACAAGAACGTTGCAACTATTGCTAATACCACAGTGGAAATGGGATCATGTGACTGTGGACTTTGTGATTGGTTTGCCTAAGACAACCAGGGGATATGATTCCATCTGGGTGATTGTTGACAGGTTGACCAAGTTAGCACCATTTATTCTTGTAAATCCAACGTTCACAATAGAGAAGCTTGCCCAAGTCTATGTGGATGAGATAGTGCACTTGCACGGTGTTCCAGCTACTATCGTGTCTGATAGAGGTCCTCAGTTTACAACTTGCTTTTGGGAGTGACTGCACACAACTTTGGGTACACAGTTAAAGTTTAGTACTACTTTCCAACCACAGATAGATGGTCAACATGAAAGGACCATTCAGACCCTAGAGGATTTTTTGAGGGCCTGTGTTCTTCAGTTTTCATGAAGTTGGGATGTACATCTCAGTTTGATAGAGTTTTCCTACAACAATAGCTATCAGAGTAGTATTGACATGACACCATATGAGGCGTTGTATGGGAGATGTTGTAGATCTCCATTGTGTTGATACAAAACATATGAGTATCAAATTATCAGTCTTGATCTTGTGCAACAGACAACAGAGAAGATCAAAGTGATACAACAACAATTGAAGGTAGCACATGATAGACAAAAGTCATATGCAGACAATCGTCATAGAACCTTGGAGTTCCAAGTGGGAGACAAGGTATATCTGAAGGCCTCTCCTTGGAAGGGTGTTTTGAGGTTTGGGAAGAAGAAAAAGTTAGCTCCCAAATATATGGGACCTTACCCAATGATGGCACGTGTTGGAAAGGTGGCTTACTAGTTGGAGTTGCCACCTGAGTTGCATAGGTTGCATCTAGTGTTCCGTGTTAGTATGTTGAGGAAATGTCATCCGGATACAGAGTTGGTGTTGCAGCCTGTGGAGGTGGAGCTTGATGAGGATGTGACCTATGTAGAAGGTCCAGTGTTGATCATTGACCGGAGGATGAAGAAGTTGAAGAGAAAGGACCTTGTGCTTGTGAAGGTTCTTTGGCATCATCATGGTCTTGAGGAAGCCATGTGGGAGCTCGAGGAAGAGATGAGGAGGAAGTACCCTTCCCTTTTCTCTTAGGATTTTGGGAGAGAAATCCCTGTTAGGGGTTAATGGCTTGTAAGGACCCTGACCCACGTTTTGGGATAACCCTATTTGCTTAGCTTAAGTATGTTGCTTAACTCCTTACTCTAAGCACCTGAGATGTAATTAGGGAAAGTTGGAGGTTTGAGTTCCTTGTTTGAGCTTGTTTGGTTGATGCTTGTATTTTGTGGAGAGGTTTGGTGCAAATTGTAATTCACCTAGGAGAAGGGTTTATGTGCAAGCTTGTCACCTCTAGTGTGTTCCTTCTCTCTCTTAGCATCATCTAGAGTAAAGAGAAAGAGATGGACACCTTGTTTGAACCTTGGATGAGTGGTGACATCCTTGGCGGTGTTTTTGGGCTCATGTTTGGGGTGTGTCTTGCACCTAGGAGTGTTGTCTTGGGCTTGAGAGCCTTGGAGAGGCTTTCTATCGGTTTAAGGATGTCTTGACGAAACCTCCTATCATTTTGTGGTGACTAGTGATGCACCATATTAGTTTGTGGCTCTAGGGTTTCATCCCTATTGGTTTGTGAAGGGAGTGGGTGTGTGTATCGGCCATGACCTAGGAAGGTGACCTAGTGGGCGAGGCATAGTTCTTATCACCTTGTTGCATGGTGTTTCATGAGGCCTTTATTTGTGGACATGTGTCACCTAGGGTTATAAGGTGGTGACACCTTCCCCCTTGCTCTCTCTTTCATCTCTCTTATATATATATATCTTTCTCCCCATGCAAGAGAACCCTTTTGGTTATCCTTACATTCTCTCTTTGGTAGACGACCTTGAGCTAGAGGAGCTTCTCCCTTAGAGCTTGGTGGATAAGTCCCTTACTTGTAGTGCTCTCTTCATCCTCTACCTTGGTGTTGTGGTGATCGAGCATGAAGGATCTTCTTCTACCTTGAGCTTGTGAAGCTTGGAGCTTGACCTTGGAGCTTAGAGCTTGGTGGTGATCCTTGAGGCGGGTTATATAACTCTAAACCCTCTTTGTTATTATCACCTTTTACTTGCTATCTTCTTCTTCATCCTTGGTCCATTATTGCTTGCATGCTAGTAACTGTTTTGAGTAGTTTGGTGTTCTATTTTTGAAAACAAACCTTGCTTACATGCTGCATTTGTGCTACACCTTTCTACCTTGCTTGTAGCACCATCCTAAGGTAGGAGATGATGAGGCCGATATGCTTGTGTAGGTCGATATGTATGTGGAGGCTGACATATAGTTAGGCCGTTAGGCTTTGGGTGGCCGTCACGACCTGTGACACCCCTGACCATCACCCTTTGTGATAGGTCATCACGATCTTTGGGAGACTTAGCCCGACATGCTTTGTTGATGGTTGTCCTTACTTGGCAACTTCTAGAATGATATATGATGGATGATGCTATAAGCTGGTCATCACGACCTTGGTTGTGTATGAGTTGACACGTTCTAGGCGAGCCTTAGGCTGTCATACCTTGTTCATCCATGGGGTTTTTTAGTCTCGTTTCTAGTGGTTACCCGACATAACACTGCTGTCCAATATATGATGAGGAGTGTAGTCATCATAGCTTGGTGTTGCGATCCTGGGTATGTTGTTTAGAGTGATGAACGTTGGTTGTCAGGGCTCTACCCATCATAGCTTGATGCGTTACTAGCCCGATACCTTTGGGGGTGTTGCAGCCCGATAACCCTAGAAGCTGTCATGACTTGAGTGTTGCTTGATACACCAACGATGCCTGTTATCCCCTCAACACATGTCACACCCCTGTGATGATGTTTCCCGATAGAAGGGGGCTGGTCGATACCCTCTCCTCAAGGGGTTGTGCTCGAAACACCCATGGTGATGATAAACTGATATACACCTTGAGTAGGTAGACCGATAACCCCCTTGGAGTGGTTGCTCGACACACTTAGGGTTAACCGATACCATATGTGGAAACCCTAATCAGTGCCTTATTGTGGTGTTTATGATACACCATGTTGATGTTAGGGTCACTTGATAAGATGTGATACTCTATGGGGTGGTCGTGTGTATGATGATAAGGGTCATGTTCCTATAACCTTTATCTTATAACATGTCTCATAATGATCAAGAAAGTGATAACCTAAGGGTTGTTGTTTATCAAACCTTGTAAACCCTAATCGGGTAAAGTGAAACCCTAATTGTAATGATGTAAAATGTATGGAATGAGTCCTATGAGATGATGATGTTGATGATGTATTTCCTTCTTGTTATCAATTTCTAATCATGCAGGTGATACCAATTGATGTATATAGCTAGGTATGAGCTATGGTGGTTATGATATGTTTGAATGGTCCTTGTGAGGCAAAAAGTGTTGTTGATACTCTTGAAAGAGGAATAAATGGTCTTATAACCTATTGATGGCTTGTTGCCTTGCATGAGATATTTTCCTCAATGATGAGGTGACGGGCTGTTAGCCCAAGATATGTAGTCCTTGTGATGGACACATGTTGAAATACATACATGAAATGAAGATACCATACTTTATATGTTTCAATATATGTCTGGCGACATGTTATGCCCTTGTTTATTTAGAATATGTTCATAGGTTGTACGTTGTAACTTGATTGATGCTTAAAGGTATTTAAATTGGTCTAATTAATCAAGTGGAATCTAATAATGTAGTTTGCCCTATGCCATAGATCCATTCAGTGTCAACATTTGCTGAATGGTGAAACAAGTTTAACTTGGAATGCATATTGTTGAATATGCGGGGTGCAAGTTGAGGTATCTCCTTGTGTCATGAATGTATATCTATCACATGATTGACTGCATGCCATACCTAGAAGAGTGTAGCTTTATACTGCAACTCCATAATCTATATCACATGATTGGACGTAATCCATACCTTAGAAGAGTGCAGCTACGGTCACAACTCACTAGCGCACTGACCTGTATCAAGGTGGGAAAAATCTGCACATCTAGATTATACGTCGCTGGAAGTAGTTGACCCATTATGTCACATCATATTCACTCATACTGACTGAGGAAGGTAAGGTCGTGGATTCTGACTCTTCCATTAGACCTTATATGACACCAATTTCAACTTATCAAGTGGTCGGTTGGATTTTGGTGGTATGACTCAAACCCTCGGGGGATAATGAAATACGTAATTAACCGTGTAGTATATTGTGTAGGATCAAAATACGAAAACATTGAATGAGGCCTTGCTTGATCTTTGTACAATGTTGTCGATAAAAACTATACATGTTCTTCATATTACTTTTAAATCATTAAGATGTTCCTTAAATCAGACACTAAATGCTTTTCCTGTTAATAGTCATTGTGCCTGTTTCACATAATTGTAATTATACTACTGGTTAGTTATCTTATCGTTGATAATAATAGAGTTGGTGGCGAGTTATATCTCCCGCTGAGATTTGGAATCTCACCCCGTGGGTTTCCCACACCCTTTTTAGGTGGACAAGCACAAATAAGTAGAGACCGTGTAGTAGAGGTTGAGGAGTAGCAGGAGGACCGGTAGCTGATGAGGTTGGCAGTGCTGCTGGATGTCTTTTGCTGATAGAGTCCTAGAGTCATCCCTGCACACTTGGGTCTTTGGGAATGCTTTGTAGATGTTTTGTGAATGTGCTTTCTTTACGTGGTTGGCTTATATACCTGTTATGTACAAATGTGATGGAATCATGTATATATGTTCTGGAATAGTTCTTTGGTTATAGGTTGACAACATGTCTTGTATATGCTTTGAGGTATGAAAGGACTTATATGTGAAGGTTATTTATGTTTGGTAGTTTTATGAAAATGGTTTTAATTTTTAGTGTTTTCCAGTAATCTATTCGTTAATCTTTCTTCTACGGTTATGTTTTGAGTTATCTCGCTTTGTGTGGCATGGGGCATCACCTTTGTGATAATCACATTGATCAAGGGATGCAAAAGAGATAGAATTAAGATGATGCTAGGACATTAAGTTGGGAAGAACCCCACATAGAACAAAACCTACTAATATTTAGGATCATGAGGTGCATAATCTTGTGAGGTGGATGGGTGGGTGGGTGGGGGGTTTACATACGTGAAAATGTGACATTCAATGCACAAAAATGAATTCTCCAAATGTAGTCCCCCTTTCTTGGAACTCCTCATCCCTCCTGACTGTCGCCCATGGCATGAAAACCATTTTTTGACATCTAATAACCTCTCTTTGCTTGCATTGCCAACAAAAAGTCCAAAGACTACCATTCTTCTCACATTCACACACACCCACTCCCCACTCCCCTAGCCTATCACCAATATTGAAGACCCAAAGCACAACGTCTTGCTTTGATTTGGAACCAAATTGTTCAACTCTGCTTCTGGTGCTTGACCAAGCATCTCCACTTGCATTCAACATTAACTATATGATGTTCGATCATAATGATCCATATATGTAATCTTCATGTCAAAGTTTACCCACAACCATGACGTTCAAATAGATAGATCCTTTCCTATTACAATAATAATTTTGCTTATCTATTTGGACCAACACATGAATGTGTGTCCTGCCAAGTGCCCCAATGACATCCTAGAATAAGGTAACTGTTATGACCACATTTGTGCTTAATTGGTAAATTAGGGTTTACCTAAATGATTACATATTTAATTTTATTGAACATCATTTAGACTTGATTCATGATAGTAGCTAAATTGTGATGTTTCAAACCTGATAAGAAACTTAATAATGATTTTAGTTTGAAGAATTAGGGTTTGAGAAATGTAAACCCTAATTGGAAAAAATTAGGGGTTTGATAGTACATGAATATGGAATTTGATCAGGATAGCAGTGTGGTAAATGATTTTTCATATTTTATACATATTTTTTTATTTAAATGTATTTTGTATATGATATGGATAACTCAATTATGCTTGTTGGAGAAAAAAAATTAGAATATTTGGATTTTCTTTGAATGTGTTTCTCGGTCAAACTATACTTCGACCAAAATGCTGACAAGAGTGCTATTTAGTAGTGTAGTGTTTGATTTTTAATTATTTATTGGTAACTCTTAATGATCTAAAATTTATACTGGAGCTTTTAAATTACATTTCATACATCATTATAAATTTTTCATAATTTTTGGAGGATGTTTGACCTCTTAAATAAATGAAGTACAATAACATTTTTTTGGGTAAGTCAGAGGTTTTTTTATTCATCTCACCCCTCTCGTGCAAGAAAATTTAAACCACTGTTACAATCTAGATCAGAATTGGGAAAAGGAAACCTGGTAGTACTACTACCATTACATGACTCTTTGTTTATAATATCAATTAAAGAGGTAGATGGTACTCTATACTCGTAGAGGTCACCTTGTGTTTTTTGGTGGTATTTAGCCAGAGTATCTGCAACTTGATTGCCTTCCCTGGGGATATTTCTGCACTGCCACTTATCTCTCCAATGTCTTCTAGTTCTTGAGTTCCACTTGGCTAGTTTAGGGTTTTCCTCTATTGCCGCTTCTAACGCCTGTCTGGCTCCTTGGGAATCAGTTTCTATTGTGACCTTCTCTATATTCATGTTGTTTCCAATCTCACTAGAGAATTCAATGGCTCTCATTTCAGCTTCCAGAGCATTGTTTGCCTTGATCTTCTTACCCCATCCACCTCTCCACCTTCCTTCACTATCTCTTCCAACGACCGCTATAGTTGAGCTAGATTCTTTTTTTACAAAGGTCGCATCAGTATTGAACTTGATTCATCCTTGTTCAGGTTTCTCCCATTTCTTTTTTATCTCTGACTGTACATTGCCTTCCTGGTTCTCCTTTACCCACGCTAATTCACAGATAGCCGATTACTTCTTTATAAGGCAAGCGATTAGCCTGCTTGAATGTTTTTGCTTCTTGAAAACTTCTAGGTTCCTGCTCTTCCATATTTTCCAGCAACCAATCATGAAAACTGTGTTCCCCGGATTTGTCTTCCCCATATTTGTTTCCAACCAGTGCCATACATCAGTATCAGTGAAAAAGGTACTCTATCTATTTCTGTCAATCAGAATTTTCCAGACCTCTGAAGCTCTCTTGCAGTCCCTTAAGGCGTGAAGAACAATTTCCTCTTCCCGTCCGCATATAGTGTAGGTTGTATCAGTGGTGAGTTGACAGGTAGCTCTTCTGTAGTTTGTGAGTATGGCATTGTGGCCTACAAGCCATAGAAAGAATTTGATCTTCATTGAAGCTTTGGCTTTCTAGATTATGTCCCATTTACCAGGTGTCCTGATCTCCTTCTCTTTCCATAAGATGCTATATGCTGATTTCATTGTAAGTTTGCACGACTTAGTGTGAATCCATGCTAGCGTGTCCGCCTCAGCTCCATTGTCAGGCACTTCTATTTGCAACACTTTGCGCACGATGCCAAGCGACAGCCATTCGTTCAGGAAATCAGTGTCCCAATGGTTCGATAGGTTTACCATACTGACGACCTTTAGATGCTGGAGCTCTGGAGGAATAGGTCTTATTGCGCAATCTTCTAAGGTTTTTTCTAGGTCCCACCATTTATCCTTCCAAGCATTAATGCATAGGCCAGTCACTGGGATGAAGACCGAATTGTCGTTGATGAGCTGCTTACAGCTTAACACAGATCTAGTCAATCTTGAGACATTCGTTAAATGGCCACCTTTATAGTTACTATACTTGCATACCAGACTGTCACACCACAAGGATGCTCTGCCTGTAGCGATGTCCCACGTATGCTTGGCGATAAATGCCATGTTGAGCTCCCTCATAGATTTCAACCCCATCCCACCATGCTCTTTGTTGCTTTAAATTTTGTTCTAGGCCACTAAGGAGAGTGGATGTGATTTATGGTTGCCTCCCCAGACAAAGGATCAGACACTACTATCCACTCGATCGCATATACTCAAAGGTAGCACAGCTGTTTGCATCACGTAGCTTGGAATGGCTGTTAAGGTTGCTTTAGCTAGGCAAACTCTGCCTGCTAAGCTCAAGCTCTTTGCTGACCACACATTTATCACTGAGGACACCTTTTCAAGCACGTTACTGTAGGTGTCTTTCCTAACCTTACCATGGATAAGGGGTACTCCCAGGTAGCACCCAAGATCTTCAGTGACATTGAATTTACTCGCTCTGCTGATTCGCTTACGAGTTCTATTAGTGACATTTCAAGAGAAAAAGATGGATGATTTACTAGCTGAGATGGCCTGTCCTGAGACCTCGCCGTAACTCTTGAAGCATTTAAGGACGGTCTTCATCTCCTTGATATTCGCTTTGGCAAAGAGCATCATATCATCTGCAAAGCATAGATGAGATATTCTGGCACCCTTGTTGCCAATCTTGAAGGGGGTCCACTTCTTTTCCTTAACTAAAGCTTCAATAGATTGACTCAACCGCTCTAAGCAAAGCACAAAGAGGTAGGGAGATAGTGGGTCTCCTGGTCTTAGACCTCTTATGGCGCTGAATGTCCCTACACAACTACCATTCCAGAGAATGGAAGTATCACCATTAGATATAGAGTTTAGGACGTAATTACATATAGACGGAGGAATTCCTATTTTCTCTAAGGTGTCAGCGATGAAAGGCCAGGTCATCTTATCGTAAGCCTTTGACAAATCAATCTTGATCACCATCGTCTTCTTAGCTTTGTTCCTTCTCATGTTATGCAAAATTTCTTGTGCCACTATGATGTTGTCAGAGATTTTACGCCCAGGGACAAAGGCGCTTTGCATAGGGGAAACCCATCTTGACAGATAACTTTTCAGACGTTCAACTATGATCTTGGAAGTGATCTTTAGACTGATGTTATTCAGTGAAATCGATCTAAATTGCTCGTAGGATTCAGGCTTTGCTTTCTTTGGGATGAGCACTATACTAGCATCACAGAGTTCCTTATTTAGAATATTTCCTTTAAGTGCATTGTTAATAGTATTAAGCAGCGAATGCTTAATAGAATGCCAATTCTTCTTGAGGAAAGAGGTGTCCACCCCATCAGGGCCTGGTGCCTTATGGGGATTTGCTTTTGCAATAATTGTATGAATCTCTTGGAGATTGGGTTCTGCAGACACTGCCCATATTTCCTCATTATTCAGCTTGGTAAACTTTCCAGTGAAGTTAGTTACTTTGCTCCGGTCACATTGAAAGGGCTCAGTAAAGAGATTTTTGAAATGTATGTAGACTAGCTGGCGGAGTTCCTTCTCATCAGTAATCCATTTTCCATCTGCGTTTTTAAGCATTGTGACTGTGTTGAATCTGTGTCTTTGTTTCACATAGGCGTTATAGAACTTAGTATTTGAATCCCCCTCTTTTAGCCAATTAATGTGGCTTCTTTGTTTAAGGTCATCCTCCTCTTTTCTCAGAATCTCAATGTACTGCGACTCCATATCGGCAGGCATGCCTATTGTATCTGTGTCATAGTTATCCGCAAGGCCTTTTTATCACATGTTCAGGTTTCTAAGCACACGTTGCTTCTGTTGTGTGTTCTGTTTGTAGTTCCTTTTAACCCAGGAACTAATTCTACTTCTAGCATTGTTGAGAGCGTCGTGGAAGGAGATGTCTGAGCACCAAACTATATTGATGAGTCTTTTGAATTCAGGATCCTTGGACCATGATTCCTTGATCAGAAAATGAGGGACTCTTTGTTCTCGAACAGTAGAACTAATTAAGAGAGGACAGTGGTTTGAGTAAGCTCTGGGTAGGTGTTCCACAATGAAGTTTGGGAAAGAGTCAATGAACTTAGCATTTGCAACAACTCGGTCTAGGCATTCTTGCAGCCTGCCGTGGAATAACAGAAAAATCTGCTGAAATAAGAAAAAGTATAGTGAGGCGTTAATGCATAAATTACCCAAGAACCTCAATTTCTCTATATAAGAAAGCTATCACCCAAGTATCTCTCATATTTTGTGATCCATTCCATAGAAACAAAATTCTAGAGAGTGAGGAGAGCTAGGGTTTTGAGAGGAGAAAGTGGTGGAGATACGGACCTAGGGTTTCTCTATCTGAGATATGATGAAATCAAGTAAGTTTAGCTTATTTGCATAGCCTTTCATGGTGAATATTCTCTCACATATCAAGATTCTGTACCTCCTCTGATTTTATTTGAAATGGTATCAAATCTTCCCATTTTCTCACTCTTTCTTCATAATCCCTCATTTCTAGAGTTTCTAGGTTGAAAGGAAGAAGAAACCAGTGATTTGCTAGGGTTTTGATATAGATTCGAGATTTTTAGAGATGGGATGCATTTTTAAGGTGTTTTTACACCTTAGGGTGAGTGGGTACTTCCTTCAAACAATATATTGTACGAAAATGAGTTAAATCATCAATAATCTTCAATTGCTTAGTATGCGAGTACAAACCCTAAAATGCATGTTTGATCTAGCTTTTGCAAGATGATATGAAATGGATTATTTATATGTTGTGATGAATTTCATATGATGAAATCACATTAGAAATGGTTACAATCACATCTAAATTATAATTCTTAAAGTAATTGTAGATGTTATATGAATATACTAAAATTTAGGATTTTCGGCTATGACTGAAATTGCTGTATAGTTAAATTAATAAATTTGTCTGATATCTGAATGCATATTATATATGTCAGATAATATCTTGGATTTCGTGTGATGTCATCAATGTTTGTTTGATATCTCAATAAAGAGGGTGAAACCCTAGATGAGTGAAAAGTTGGTAATTTGTGAATAGATGTTGTGAAATCCATTTGAAGAGATTTTCTTGGCATCATAGACTTTATTTATTCAGTATTATTCTTGATTCATGATATCTCAATGAATGGCATGGAAACCCAAATTCAGCTCAGTTATAGGGTTTCATACATATGTTGATTGTATATAAATTGTTGAAAGCAATCTTTATTTAGTGAATGCTTATGATACATTAAATCCTTATGCGAGTCATGTGATAAGTGAATGAGGTAAATGAAGCCCTAAGGATAGGGTGTTTAGTGAATAAAGTATTGTGATATCAATGTTTCTCAGTATGAGATGTGGTGATGATTAACAATTTAGTTTGTTGTAAATATTATCAAATGATCTATGAAATGAACGGTTTACAAAGCTAAACTAAGATATGTTGATGTGATGATTGAATTGTGAACTTAAAGAGTGAATTAGACATTTAGATTCCCTAAACACTGTAGAATCCTCACAAGATGAGGCCTGCACTGTGGGGAGGAAATAATTTCTTAACTGGAGGTAGTCCAGGTCGAGGTAAGCTGGAGCGCACCAGTAGGGTGGAGGGGGTCTTGACCAATAGGGCATAATCCTTACAGTTGTGTGGTACCCAACACCAACTGGGGATGCTGGTGGTACCTGTGTTACATGTTGTAGTGATTAGTGGTCAGTAGGTCCACTGATACACAATAAGACTGAGGGCTTTGACTCACCACCTGAGTACCCAGGTTGAGAGGTGGAGTCTGAGATATCTGGTCGCTCCCATTAGTCGCCAAGAGGCAGATGTGTAGAGGCCCACTGCTGACAGGGTCTTACTCGAGAGGTAGGATTAGGAACCGATGCACGCTTCTAAGCCTTGTATAGTGAGATCGTAGCTTGCTACAATTCTTTCACATGCTGTGGTACATGTCATGTGGGTTCAGGGCATAATAACATCAATGAGAGGTTACCCAAGTGTGTGCAGTTATTGAATTATCCTTTGTATGTTTTTGAGTTTGAGAGGTTAACCAAGTGTGTGTAATTATTGAATTATCTTTTGTATGTTTTTGAGTTATTAGTTCTCTTTGGGATTAATCAAGCATGCTCATATATTGATTCACTCTTGCAGATATCTAGAGTATCTTGCCATATTTATGCTTGTAAATGATTAGTCTCTTTAAAGCTTACTACTATTATAATTGATATCAGTTTCTCAATAGTATATATGTAATTATATCGATGCTTTAGACTGTTTCTTTTAAGTACTCATTCACTGAGCGAGTAGGCTCACCCCTTTACTCACATTTTTTAGGGATAACACATGGACTGAAGATGTCATTGCATCAACATAGATCTGCCACATGAGTTAAGTATGAGATTAGTTAAGTTTAGTCGATCCCTATCACTCTAAGTCCTTGTATAGAGTTTGAGAGAGAGTTGTAAATGATGATTTGTATATGCATTTCCTTAATAATAGAGTATATATCTGGTTATCATGTTGTATGTACATGGAAGTGTGAGGAACATAATGAATGTCTGGATGTGTATCATTAATGTTGAGATCATATTAGAGTAAACAAGGTTTAATTCCTTTGTAAAGTTTATTTATGTGATTGAATGTGAGAAAACAAAGAGTATAAAATAAAGGAAAAAAGTTGGGAGTGAACTTTGTATTAAATATAATCCTCAAACTTATGCCCTAATCTCATGATTAGTGGTAATCGTGGGATGTGGGTGTAATAGCAATAGTGAATTTCATTACCAAATACTGGTATAGTATGCAATATAATGTCATCATATTTATTATTACCTAGAAGTACAAGTTGAACCTTGGGTTGTCCATGATCGGATGGTGTGTCATCGTGGATGTGGTAGGCATCTCAATGGATGATACATGCCAACTATTTTTTAACAATCCACAATTCTCAAGCTTATCAACCAGGGCTAACAGAGTGTGAGGTTCCATTATGTAAAAGTCATACACCCTCTTTCAGTGAGAAACAATATCCAACATGTTTCCCAACAAGTTTGGTGTTTCTCTATGAACTCAGTGATCAATCCCCAATTTAAAGGCCATTGTCTACACCTTGTTCAAGATAGGGTTTTGAGACCTGATATTCCTTGACGAGAATATTGAATTAGTGGTCAAAAGATGGAAGAATTGAGAAGAAAATAAAGTTGGAGCAAGGCTAACCTACGTTTTCACCACCTACAAACCCCTATTGGCCCGTGATGGCAGGAGCATGTGATTCCATACTGGTAGACGTCCTCAAGCCTAGATTGTAGAGAAATCCTAGATTACTGATTCTGTCTTGGCCACCAATACAATCATGAAGGGGGTGGTTGGGCTTCATCAACCATGTTCCATCTTCACGAGGAGAAATTCCAACTCCGATGATGACTTGGCTACCACACAACACATGAATCACACTGGCACTCGACATTGGATAAGAGATGAGAAAGAGACTCACGAGGGTGTTGGGGAGATGGAATCACGAGTACTGACCAAGTAAACAAGTCCTAGATCAAGTTTCCCATTCCTTCTTGCTGTAGGACTGAGTTGGCAGGGATTTCTAGATTACTGAATCCAAATAGATTACATTTTACATATTGCATTGAAACATAAAATTTGCTCAACCAGACATGATAGAAAAGGACACCACCTATGTTGTATCTGGTCTTAACCAAACACGACCTTACATCCCCATAAAGGATGAAACTTTAAAAATTACTCGAATTTGGTCAAAGTAGTTTTCATAACTCAAAACCCCACTACACCCCACTCACCTCTGGTCAAAGGTGATTCTCTCACCACAAACCACAATTGTAGTTGAACCCCGTGTTCACTTAACTAAAACACACCTATCACTATTCACCCTTTTTTCTCATCGCTCTCATGATTCAGTCCTCCTTTCCTCTGGCTTTCCTCTCAATCTCTCCTTTTTGCTTTCCCCTCCTTTCCTCAAAACTGGAGATCTTTCCCTACTGTTCTTCCTCTCCTAGCCGCCCACTAGCTGTTTAGAATGGGTGAATCCCACAAAACCCCTCTTAATAGGAAGAAGTCAATAGCAAGTAGTGAGGCCAGAATCAAGGAAGCTCCTTGCCAATAGCAATGAAGTCTGGCTAATGCAATAGTGTTCCTTAGAAATGCAGGAGCGGAAACCGTCAACCCTGAAGCTTGTTGCTATTCTCCTTTAGGGTTAGATCTTTCCCCTTCTTCATTTCTCAATTGCCCCTAACTTCTAAATTAGGAAGTTCTTCATGTTAATATAACCGTGGGGATCCACAAATGGCCCATCCAATGTCCATTATGTAAAGATTTTGTCACATAATCTTCCCTGCAGTGGGTAGGATCCAAGACATTTGTTGGTATGTATGCCCAAAGAATTAATCATATGATGATTGTAATGGAATATATTGTAAACGATTTGATTAATTTGGTGATAGTACACCAACTAGAAGGGAGAAATCCTTCTTATATGTTCTTCTAGAATGACAAGAGTTCCCGATGGTCCTTGTGGACTACTATAGAGGTGAGGAGGTTTTTTCCTACCATTAAGAGGACCTTAGGCCTAACTTATAATTCGACCAAATATAGACCATAAAATGACTTAACTAGATCTAATTCGACCAAATTTGGACCTAACTTATGCTAAACTAGCCATTAAGTGCCTTAAATTTGGGCCTATGAGTCCTTAGGCGGTCACTTAAGGCATCTTAGGGGCTAGGCACCCTGTTTGAGGTGCCTTGCCCAAAGCCACAATCGCCTAGGTAGGCCCCTTTATTACTAAGTTAAAAATGTAGGTGATGGGCCAACATGTTGTTAAGGTGGTTAGGAGCTAGGTGTTTCTTGGGGGGGGGGGGGCTAGGCGCCTTAGTTGGGCATCTAATTGCCAATTGACAATTCTTTATAGATGTTTCCACAAATTTTTTCTTGTGATGGGTTTAGGGCTCAGTTCACCACAAATCCATTCAATTCCTATTGTAGAACCTAGATAAAATGTTTGGAGTGGTATTCTTCAGACACGTTCCCTAGGTTACTCCAAATTAATCAGGCGCAATATAGTGTCAATGTCTCTTGTGTTTCTTGCATCTACATTCTAAGCATGATCACTATCTAAGTCAATATTCTTTGTATCTGAAACTTTCATCTACATTCGAAGCATGATCACTATCAAAGTCAATATTATTTGTATCTTAATTATCCTTATACAAATAAATTCCACATCAGAATGGGTTAGGTATGGGTATCCCTGTAACTATAATTATGTAACAGGGACTCCTTTTATAATACAATAAGATATCCATGTATCTTGGTTCATCATCTTTTGTGAGGTTTACAAAATCCATATATGATTACCCATTTGTAGGTGGGAGGAGTTAATGCAGCTAAACTTGTAGCCTCACATCATTACTTTTTCTTATGTAATATCATACATATACACACACCAGTATGTTCCACTTACCATCACTTCTGAACTTTTCTGCATATGTATAGGATCTTCTTGCC